>CM074525.1:5000-605000 GCA_037379345.1 Perna viridis | reverse complement strand
ATAAACATTGGATATAAAACGTTTTGCAGACAAAAACAATGTTGTTTTGGGCTTTGTCTGCTGGTACGACAACATATTTGTCATGTATAGTAGACAATGTTTTTGCTACATGGGAGTCTTTGAAAACTGATGCAGCCTTGGTACTCATTGACCTACTTAAAACTTTCATTCGTTTCAAAAATCCTGTAGAAAAATAAAAGAAAAACGGACAGAATTCCCACACCATCTGAGAATAAATGGTAAAACCAAACTAATTACAAACAAAATATGAATAAAACGTAAAAAGAAATATTGAGATATGAGCCCGAATTTTCGTCCTTACGGCCTTCGTCAGAGAGAAAAAATGTTGAGAAGAAAAACTTAGAAATAAGATACCCTTCAAAATTTATTTTTACCGATAGTTTTTTTACGTTTTATTCGTATTTAATGTGTATTTAGTTCCGTCTTACCTTTTAAACATGGCTGTTGTTCACTAATTCATTATTCTTATTTTCGTTTAATGTGAGTCACTTCACAACATATATTATCTTTTAAAATAACACATACCCAAAAGTTGCTTCTAATTTGTACCTCAACCCTCCATAACACATCTTATATTATCATATTATATATATCCGCTATACCGATCATCTGTCATGTGTCTTTATGTTTACATTTGTGCACGTACAGAGTTAAAGCTTTGAACGAAAATTATTATGTGTGAAAGCATCTGTACGGATTACGATATTTAGTTTACTATTTAGAAAAGGAATATGCGGTCTGCTTAAATCTGTAATTAAAGGATAGTATATGTTAGAAATTATGGTTACGAGCACACCCGTCGCTTAGAGGGTACATTGAATATTCAAGAGGAATTATGTTTTAGGAAACAAATTCTACAAACCTTAAATAATGCTATTTCAAAAGTCAATGACAAAGCACATGCAACAAAGCAAATGATCATAACACAGCTATTGTTAGAATTCATGATTTTAAAAGGCCATTCAAACTTTTATAATATGGGTTTTGATATCACTGACTTGAATGAAACTTGTTATGGTTGTTTCCTAGCATCTTGCACACTTTTTATGTTTACAAATTTAAACATGTCGCAAAGACATGTCCGCTGCTACTAGAAATCGATCATAGGGTCAAACTACAGTTTTGTAAATTACTCAAAAACCGTTGAATTTAGCAACATATACTGGCGGTTTATATTGTTAACCATCAGAAGACGAACTTTTGACGACATTTTTCACAATTATTTGTTGCCTAATGTAGGAGTTATGGCACTTGAAACGGATTTTTTTTGGTCATTGTTCAAGAGTACAATTTTAAAATCTTCTTCTCTGAGCCCATGAGATGAAATTTCATGTAAATTTGCATATTTTTTTCTTATGGTATCAAGCACAAACTGACTGTATAATATTTTTCATCGGTTGAAGAATAAACACCACCGTCGTTACTAAAAAGAACATAGGAGTCAAAAGGCTTTTTTGTGTTTGTTTTGCTTTTTTCTTCTTGTTTTGTCCCTGAATTACATTCTAGTTTTATTTTATTATGGATTTTTGGTGATCGTTTGTTTGTTTCTTTTTGTTTTTACTTTTATTTTGTAGTACTATGTTTCAAGAATTTCTGATTATTTTTGGTTTGGTATAGATTTTTGTTTTTCTTTTTGTTTTTTTTTGTTCATGAAATGTTCATAAATTTGTATTGTTTTCAAGTTTTCCATCTCACATTTGAAATGATGATTGATGATAGCCCAACCTACATTACAACAGAAGTAACTATACAATTTACTTCCAAAAATTCATCTTTGATTTGTAAAGTTGACAGACATAGATCCTGGTCTATAAAACAACTGCTCAGATGCCTAATTCGTCTGTATAGAAATGTTCTCTTACTAACATTTTTTTGGATTAGGTGTTTTTACAAACTGATGAAAACGACAATAAAACTATTTGCCTACGCTATCGTTAAATGAAAGAAAAGTTGTTCTTTTTTAATCTGTATTGAAGAAACAGTCTAATGAACAATATCAAAATACGAAAGTTTCGCTAAACCTTTGAAACAAGCCCATTCACCAAAGTATAATATTCTCAATGATAGTCAGTAAAGGTTACTTAGTTCAATTCAGCGATGACAGATATTTTCTAGTGTTTAATTTATAATTTCTGAATGCACTCTGGTTTTCTTCAGCTTTTTTCCATCGAAAATGATTGAAAGAGTAATCAAAGGAACCAAGGTTATAGCGGTAATCAAAAGAATGTAATCCAGGGACAAAGACCAGGCATGGAAAACAGACACACACAACAAAGAACATAAAGTAACTAAAATCATACATACAAAGTAACAAAAGTAAATGAGCAACTCGAACTCCACTAAAAACTGGGAGCATGGACCAGGTGAACCGGTAGGGTAAGCGTCCTCTGCTTTTCTAGAAACACCCGCCGAGTTGCTCATAAAAAGTCAAGTCCGGGGTAGTCAAACGAGGAAAGGCAAACTATGACACGTTGAATAAATCAGTTTTCATGGTGCTGATGGATACATTATAACGATCCACGAGTTCATGATGACGACCATAAAACTTCTGTAGTGATGACTTCAATCTTGTGGCAACATAACTCTGTTCCAGAAGCCTATTTGTTAGAGTTCTAGCGCGATACAAAAAGTCTGCGTAGTTTCGGCAAGCTCTGGCATAACGTATGAGTTGTGATATGAACACTCCATATGCAGGAGCCGAAGGGATGTTGCCACAGATGAAAGGAAAGTTGACAATTCTGAATGAAAAGTCATCACGTTTGTCGTAAAGTTTGGTCAATAGTTTTCCTTCACCATCCATTTCTAAGTGTAGGTCAAAATATGAGGTTGACTTCACAGTATCTGTAGTATCCTTTATCTCAAGTTCTTTTGGGTAGATGCGATGTATCAAATCCCCGAAATTAGGATTGTTTAAAGATAATACGTCATCTATATAGCGGAAACTGAGATTGAAGGATCTAGCCAAACGATATTCTATATTTCTGATCAAATCAGCTATAAAGTCAGCCTCATAAGATTGAAGAAATAGGTCAGCAAGTAAAGGAGCACAATTTGTTCCCATTGGAATGCCGACCGTTTGTTGAAAAACACGTCCACCACACTGGACAAATATGTTGTCGATGAAAATTTTGCAGCATTTTGTATATTTTGAAGATGATTTGGAATTATTTCTTACAAAGTATGAGGAATCTCTACCAAGAACTATATATTTGTATCTAGGTGTACCATCTTTTTTGGAAAAAAATGATGTATAATGTTTTTAAAGTCGGGATTTTAATTGAGTATGGGGAATAGAAGTAAACAGTGTTGAAAATCATAGGTTTTAATGCTATTATATTCAGATAATAGCCTTGAACTGATTGTCTCCAAAAGATCTTTCGAATTTGTCAGGATCCACATTGAATTAATACCACTACGGGAGTAACAAGTGTTGTGGTAGGACTGCAGACCCCCTTTGATAGTTGTGAGTATAGAAGTTAAAAGTTTTGAAAGAGGTTTGGTGGTACATTTTGCAGATCCAGCTATGAAACGTTGTTTGTATGGATTCTTGTGAAGTTTAGGAATCCAGTACATAGACGGTAAATCACAATCATCGTCCTTGGTAGAGAGACCAAAAGAGGATAGCACAGATTTATGGTTTTCCACAATCTCTTCTTTGGAGAGAGTGGTAGCAGTATAGGTCTTATCACTGCTATTATTTTCTATGTCTACCTCTGATAATAAACATTGGATATAAAACGTTTTGCAGACAAAAACAATGTTGTTTTGGGCTTTGTCTGCTGGTATGACAACATATTTGTCATGTATAGTAGACAATGTTTTTGCTACATCGGAGTCTTTGAAAACTGATGTAGCCTTGGCACTCATTGACCTACTTAAAACTTTCATTCGTTTCAAAATTAAAGACCTCACGGCCTTTAACCACTCTGACAGAGAATCGATGTCTTCTTGTTCTCGTTTTATCCATTTTCTTGCATAGTCCTCGACGGCATCCATGAGAACTTTAAAGTTATAATTCCAATTTATGGAGCGTGGTTCACGGTACTTGGAACCTTTAGAAAGGATATTACGTACAGATTCGTTTTCGATAATGGTTAAATCTCCTGTAACGACGTGACCAGACGGACCACATTTGAATGGAGAGGTTTTTGCAAGAACAGTCAGGTGGTTAGCCTTGAAGTCCTCAATTTCGAGGTTCTGCAATAACCTTTTATAATTGAAAATTTTGGATGCAATGGGTGAAGTATAGGAATATGAAATAATTGGTATGGATTTGTCTTTGAAATATGGGGGAATTTTGTTGGTGACGTTTTTGTGATGGAGGATGTTAGCCAAATTAATTGTATCTATACCTTTGTTGACAAACGGTAGTAGAAGAAATGATCGTTTTTCTTCATCTTGACTTTTCACACAAACTGGTTTAAAGAGTCTGTGGAAACCAATATCCAAATGATGGCAACAAGTCTGTATAACGATGAGATGGGGTCAGAAACAGGAGTGTCAAGACTTGTTTTGTAAAGGGAGTGTAGTAGAGTGAGAGGTATAGAATAAAGTTTGGTTCTAATGTGATGAAGTCCAAGAGGTTTTTGTATGAAAGGAAGGAGACCATCTATGGAGACATCATGTAACTTAGGTGACGTATAATGGCGATGGCCATGACTCCTTTCCCGTCTTGGATTTTTGTCAAATAAATTCGTCACATTCATGCTATTGTTATATTGGCTTGAAAGGTTTCCTATACTTTTGATGTTGTCATTGCATCCGTAAGGTATTGCAGTACCTTGTCTGCGTATCCAGTACTCCTCTCTTTCCCTACGATAGTTTTTACTTAGAACCGGACTGTTCGTAGGATGGTAAATTTTTTTCTAAAATACGAACTTTCATGGAGAGGATTGAATGATCTTGTTGATTAAAGTGTTGATAAACTATCGGGAATTTGGTGGTGTTAATTTCCGAACGATGAATGCCACTTTTGTGAAAAGATTTTTAATGTTTTATGCTGCAAGCATAAGTTCCAAGAACACGTGTCACAATAGTATTCATTATTTTGATTATTTATATAATTTGTGTGTGTGTGTCTCTCTATGTTTACATTTATACAAATGTATATACTAATGACATGAACACTAATTTAAAATGATTTCGATATTTTCCTTTCTTCAGTTAAAAGCTGAAATACGTCTATGGTGTATTACTTTCGTTTGCGATCACTGTAAATATAATTCAACTGTGTTTTCTTTAACAAAGATGTAGATTTCTCTTTTTCTTCTGGTTATTTATGACATTTATATCCCTTAGAGTTTCTTTAATCGATGTTTTCTTTTTCAAAAAAAACAAATTTATGAGTTTTTTTGTCATTGGAACCTTACTATATCAACACTGAAGATAAACGTGTTTTGGTTATTTCGATACAACAAACTGACAAACATTTCTTCATTTACACTTCGTTTTTGAACGTCCCAACTTTGCAGATGTCTCTCATGGAAATCAATAAACCATTTTAAGACTATCAGTGTTTGTATTGCGTATATGGGTATTTATTTTGTATTTGATTTTAATTGGTAGTTATTTAGTGTATCATTTGAAGCATTTAATATATTTTGATCACCCATATGTACTGGTGTTCTAAAAAAACAATTTATATATTTCAGTCCAATACTTCGATATTAATACTTAAATAACTGAGATATATTTATGAAATCACATTTCCAGCTATCAGTGTCAGATGTAATCATGTTTGGTATAGGAGAAACTTGACAATTCAAGTGCAGCACAATGATTTTGAATTTTTGTTGAAGAAATTTCAAATTACCCACTTTTCTATTAAGTAACAGTTCATATGAAATTTAGTTTCTACCAAGGGTAAAGTTATTAATTTTGTGTAAATACCGCCCAATAAACAATGTTTATTTTTCAATTACATATGCTAAATTTTTGCATAAAATTAATGGTTTCTATATTCAGACCTGTCTTTTTTAGAAAACCCATGAAATTTAAAAAGAAAAAGAAATAATCCCTGCTTCGGTAACTTCCTACTAACTTTAAACCTTACTCGCTTCAAACGCGTTGAACAAATTCCATTAAGAGAAACAAACAACTTCAATGAATTAAACTCGAATAAATTTAAGTAATGTCGTAATATCTGAGAAATATTTAATTTTACTAAAGCTAATTTATAAAATCCACCTACAACATATTTGTACATGGCATCGTGCTGTACTGAGGAGCTCTGAATGTATATTGACTACAAACAGACTTGAAAAAAAATGTCAGATCAGGTATCTTGGTCCCAATACATGGTCCTGCAAATAAATTTTAAGAACAAGTATACTTCGGTTGTTTTTTAAAACTGTTTTGGAAGTGTCAATGAACAAAGGTTTCTACAAAAAAATTTCTCTTTGAAACAGACCCATTCACTATAACATTACCTTTGCAAACCCTCAATTCAAGGTTGAGTACCGAGACAAACCAAAGAATTTCTAATTGGTAGTCACTGCTGCACGAAGCTCGCAATATTTAAGGAGTGACGACTAAGTGGCTCAGAATTTGTGACCTAGTCGGTTGACACACCTTCACGCTGACTGTTGCTTATGTGAGCTGACAAGATAAAGCTTAAGATCCACCTCGGATTTTTTATGCGAATGCTAGCTCGTATATCATTCCTCATTTCCACTTCACTTTATAGCATGGGAGCTACAGCAGCTTAAAGTTGTAAAAATAGATGGTTGTCATTAATTAAAAATTGACTGAATGTGGTTAAACGTCCTATGGCAGATATCTTATGCAGGTTGCAGGGCGAGACAATAATTGACCAATCAAGCATACCCTGCTTTGTACTAGTCCAAAAGGCTGAGACGGAATTGTTTAGCATTTTAACAGCGCTCCACACCAGTTCCATCAGCTTAGTATATAGTTTAGTATTTATAATTCCGAATTATTGACAAAATAATTACAATTATTTGTCTTTCTATGCAAGATTACTAGATTTTCAAGAATTATTGCCTTGTTCAGGTCCTGGATTCAAAAGAATAGGCCTGCAGCAGCGCTAAGCTTGTCGTAAAGGGCGACTAAATAGTGCTCAGAAATGTAGCCGGGGGCTAGGTGCTCTGCCCACAGAGCAACTCGGATGTGTGCCCAGGTGGTGGAATGGGATATCCTTGGCGTGTTACATGCTAGGGTTGTCAGGCTATAATACGGAAAATCTTACCGCAAACCATTTGGTGAACCGTATTGGGAAAGGTGCCACGTTCCTTGCATGTTAATGAACCCTGCTGTGGTATTCGATAGGAGTAGGAACTTTTGCACCCCGCCACAGGAGGCTAAATTGCCCAACCTTACCCACCCCTCCCTTTTTCTTTTGCAATCCAAATTTGCTGACCCTGTTATCCTTGTGTCCGATCCCTTTTTCACTTCATCATCCTTATTTCATGTTCATTTTATCATCCCTTTCATATTCATTGCCTGAATATAGCTGAAATATTGTTGCTCGGGCGTTAAACCCCAACAATCAATCAATCAAGATTTATTAAAGCTCACTCAGACATTTTATTTTTGAAACATGAGCATAACACAATAATAACATATGGGAATCATGAAATAAAATAATAAAAATATGATATCAATACAAATATTTAAATATTTATATACATAGCAGTCATCAAAACAATAAAGCATGTTTCTTAATTAAAATTGCATGTCTTTTATAAATATCCACAAACTGACAAGAGACCTTGCCTTTTAGACAAACTTTTTTATTTCACAATTCGGTAATAGCTTTTTTCGATAGTTTACGATGACTTCATGCTGACAAACAAATAGCAAATGAAATTCGTCACCAATACCGTTTCCACTTAAAGGACAAACTCTGTTCTTTGTGTTGTTTTTGGTTTTTGTTTTTGGTTTTTTGTTTTGTTTTTGTTTTTGTTTGTTTTTTTTGTTTTCGTTTTTGTTTTGTTTTGTTTTTGTTTTTGTTTTTTATTTTGTTTATTTTGTTTATTTTTTTGTTGTTGTTTTTTTGTTTTTGTTTTTTTGTGAAATATTTTTCCACATTCCTATTTCCATAAGTATATTGGTAAATTGGTTACTCTTAATTTGTTTAACCATATCCTTTTATTAGATTTTAATCAGAGTAGATATTTTTTACACCGAATTCCCTTTTGTTCCATAAAATTGTCCGCTAGATTAAACAGGTATAGACCTGTTCCAATTTGAAATTTACTGGTCTGATAAACTTTGTTTCAAATACACTTTCTTATGGATCATATTTGTTTGGTTCACAAATATGTACTCAAGACATTTTGCATTCATCATTCAAAATGAAATGACGAGCTGAGGAAGTTACAAATATTGTGACGTCGCACGCATAAGACAACAAAGTCAAACATGTAATTCTGAATATTTCTGCGATCTTCAGAGGTAGACCAGCAGTTCATAGTAAACATTAATGTACTTATATTGAAAAATGTAGTACTGAAAGAATACTGTAAAACAAAATACTGATAACTTACTGAAGCATACAGTATTGAACATGTACTGTATAACACAATACTGAAAACGTGTTGTAAAAGACTGAAACAGTACTGTAAATTCAGTGAAACAGTACTTTAAGATTCACTAATGAAACAGTACTATAAGTGACAGATCTGTAGATTTATTTTAAATGACAATAAAGTCACTGTAAAATACAGTACTGTATCAGTATTCATGACAACAGTACAGTTTCAATTCAAAATAGAAATGCATTAGTCTAATGTTGGTAAATCATTGGTAATGCACATATATTACAGTACTCCTATTTCTGGTAAGGGTCGGAGACACAGTTTATAGCCATATACCAAATAAAATATACACATACAACGCGGTTGATTTTTTATGGATTATATTTATGCGGTTAGAGACAAATGATAGCCCGGAACCTTCTCTGGATCAGCCACTAGAAACGAAAACAAAATATTAAACAGTACTTAAACATATTATGGCATAGAATGAAATAAAATTCATATAAATAAATTGAAAATGTAAGTTCTGTTTTATATAAAATTTGAAAATATAAAGATATTTCATTGCACACATACATGTGTACGGTACGTGAATGTTTAATACACAAATGATAAATAATAAAATCATAATAAAATAATTATAAATAGCCCGACCCCAGGTACAAATGATTATTTATAATTCGGGCCTGTTTTGAACAAAAAACAAAATTCTTTTTGGCATCTTGAATGAAAATTACAATGCACATGCATATGTCATGTTATTTGAAAACTGAAAATAGTATCGCCATTTTTTCACTCCTATGTTAAGAGATAATAATACTTTTTGATATAAAAAGAAATACAAGAACGATACTGATTTAATGACAATAGTTGATATGTGTCAGTGACCTTTTTCAAAATATTAGAAACTAACCAGCAACGAAATGATATTCCCTTTCTCAATGCTAGTATAAAGTAATTATTGTTAGAATGATCAACATTTCAAAGATGGTAATTCATTTTTTTTAAATCTTGTCGAAAGCAGTACACAAAAACGTTATAAATTTCATATTTTTTACTCCCAAATTTCTAAGAGGATAACCATTTTCTGGAAAAGGGGATCAAATAAATATTTTAACCCGAAAAAAGTTAAAAATAGGTATTCTGGTCTACATCTCTAAGATATCAATAACATTTGTTGACCTCATCAGGCAAAATATTTCATATTGTGGAGAACACCATTAGCCATAGTATACATTTATTTTAGTAAAGCACACTTGAGTCGTTTATCAGGTTATTATCTCATGATTAAATAACCATAGGCTATGTTTAATATAGATTGACGTGTTGTAGTTTTTTACCATGTATATTTGAATATTCAATGGGTTGAAGAAATGAAGGCTAATATTTTATGAATATGCATGTTTATTTATGTATGTAACCTATGAGTATGTACACGAATGATATATCCAATCATAATTTGCTATAGTGATGTGCAACTGTTTCAGTTAATGGACAGATCTAAAACCTTTACTTCATTATATTTGTACATGACATGTATTTTCAGTTCTAGTCATATTTGCCGTATCAAAGATTTGCAAGGCAGAAATTATTATAAAATCTAATTATCACAAGTCACAAATATTGAAGTAGATACCACTTGTTTCCACTTGTTCATCTGCTGCAAACCACGTTGTCACCATATGTTTAGTCCTTTTACAGTTGAATGATTCATTGTTGAACGACTTTTACGCACATTTGTTGTAGTTTTGTGTAAACATCAAACTCTGTAGTTTTTGTTGCTTTCTTTGAATAAGTTGTCATACGAGTCTCGATATGTTTTCCCATTAAATATGACGTAATTACGCTATAAAATAGTCTTGCTGAAATTTTTGGCTGTAAACGTTAGTATTTTTAGAGAGCTATATTTTTAAAGAATGAGTACTTATTTTTACTTCATATGGTTTTTTTTTTAATTCTTTTAAGAGAAAAGTCCATGATAATGCTAAATTAGAAATTTTGGTTTATTATCATTATAGTTAATTTCTGAACTTTTGCAGGCAAAGCTTAAGTTAATTTAATATCAAAATAGGAATAAATAGGAGATATTTGGATTTAAGGGAGTTTTCTTGAGGCAAGAAACTATTTTAAAAATGTACTTATATTGGAGGACAATATTTGTATAAATAAACTTTTCATTGTACAACCTCAACGAGGAGTTGAGAAGTACTATTGGTTAAATGAATTAGTGATTATTCATTGTCATATCTTTAAGTATTGTAGATATATTTTGGTACTACAATGGATTCTTGCCACATGTACTAATAATGCACTATTATATGATAAAAGTGAATGGGTGAATACTCATGATGTTTGTTAGTATAGATGTGTTAACCTTAACAAAACGTTGTTACAAATTAAAATTATGAATTTCACTACATCTCAGTTGCTGTAAATCCAAGGCGCCAATAATCCCAATATAGTGTATTGTGATTGTCTACATTTCAGCCTCATATATATAT
This sequence comes from Perna viridis, assembly GCA_037379345.1. NCBI lineage: Eukaryota > Metazoa > Mollusca > Bivalvia > Mytilida > Mytilidae > Perna > Perna viridis. Next base: position 593,980 of record CM074525.1, on the reverse strand, counting down.
ATATACAGGGAAGATATATAAACGTATAGAAAGATCTGAAAAATTCCCAACGATGTTAGATTTGTTGTGACATGCATCATTAACTTGATCCTCTATCCTACATAATAACACCTAGATGAACTGTCCCGTACTACCATACATCGTGTTTTAAGTTACAGCCCTAGATTAATACTACGAGGAGGAATGACCCGGCCAGCGAAAGCTATATTTTTATATAGCCTAGCTGGCCGAGTGGTCTAGGGCGCTGGACTTTGTGCAGGCGGTGTTGCCATAGATGTCACAGCAGTACAAGTTCGAGTCCCGCGGAGGGAACAACCAAAAATTTGCATCGCAAATTTGACAGTTCTAACATTGTTGGGAATTTTTCAGACCTTTCTATACGTTTATATATCTTCCCTGTATCAATTTGATCCGATGGAGCAGTGTAGCAAATAGAGTCGTCACATTCTGAGACGTTGTATATATATATATATATATACATTGTTTTCACTCTTTGACCAATAATTCAATTTATAGAAAATATACAATATAAGTTGTTTTTGTAGAAAACTTGAGTTTGCTATGTCTATGAGTTTCCATGCGGGATAGTGAACCTAAACTGGGTCTTATCTCGTACTATTTTAAGTAGACTAAAAGAACGAATTGTGCAACCATTTGGTAATATTGTTTATATTCTGTAATTCGAAACCCAAAAACATGTTTGTAGTTCGCTGCATGGTACGGTTATTGTTTCTTTAAAAAATCCTGATTTCCATTTTGTTTGCAAATATAAAAAATACCGTTCATATAAAGTTTGTTAATTGCAGTATGATGTATACATGATTCAAGGAGAAATCTTCCTTCAACAAGAATCATTGGAAGATTTAAATCCTAAAGTAATTAACCAAAATCACTTAAATCGAGAAGTTATAACATGTTCCCTATCTTAATAAAGAACCCACTTAAGAGATTCATCTAATGTATTTGTTGACATTAGATAGTGCTCTACACCATTATTTCTCTTTGACGACTTTATTTGTGTTATATCCCACAATGGATAAAATTATGTGAACTAGTGATTTAAAATTTACCATGTTTCAAATGGTTCAATTGTGGTTGTGTTTCATTATCTATCAAACATAATTGGTCGAAATCGGCGTTGTGATATTAATCACATCACCTGTAATTTCAAAGACGGCTCTGAAATATCCGTCACGACAAAAACAGAATGTCAGAGTGACGATCGCTGAAATATCCGTCATGATAGAAGCAGAATATGAAACGGTCAAAGTAATCGAAGTAAATTATATAGACAAATGTTTTATAACTCGCCGAGGTTCTTTTTTTATGATGTTTAAATTAAATAACATGAGTTGATATTTTGCGATATTCAACTTTCACTCAATATGAAACATATTAGTATTTCTTAAATATTTCTAAATATTGCTATTACACATGCCTTGTCATACCTCCGGTAACATATGATATTGAATTCATATTATGTTCCTACCAATGAAAATACTTATCGACATTATGTAATATTATTATATTACAGTTAAATGTGTTTAATGTACTGGATCAAATATCAATATTTACGAAGTCAATGTCGTACTTATATTGTCTTACAAGCACTGCACATTGTGCAATTTAAAATATTTTACTTTTTAATGCAGGATTGCCAAAAGAACTTCTCTACTTATCTATGGTTGACGGGGCTACTTTTTCTAGCAATCTTAGGGCAGGCTTTTATGAGTCATTCGTTGGTAAAATAATGTCTGTGGGGTGCGAAGCTATTGGTAAAGAGTAATCAAGGGAACCAAGGTTATAGCGGTAATCAAACGAATGTATTCCAGGGACAAAGACCAGACATGGAAAACAGACATACACAACAAAGAACATTAAGTAACTAAAATCATACATACAAAGAAACAAAAGGAAATGAGCAACTCGGACCCCACTGAAAACTAGGAGCATGGACCAGGTGCACCGGTAGGGTAAGCGTCCACTGCTTTTCTAGAAACACCCGCCGAGTTGCTTATAAGTCAAGTCCGTGGTAGACAAACGAGCAAAGGAAAACTATGACCCGTTGAATAAATCAGTTTTCATGGTGCTGATGGATACACCATAACGATCCACGAGTTCACGATGACGACCATAAAACTTCTGTAGTGATGACTTCAATCTTGTAGCAACATAACCCTGTTCCAGAAGCCTATTTGTTAGAGACCTAGCGCGATATAAAAAGTCTGCGTAATTTCGGCAAGCTCTGGCATAACGTATGAGTTGTGATATGAACACTCCATACGCAGGAGCCGAAGGGATGTTGCCACAGATGAAAGGAAAGTTGAGAATTCAGCTATCATATCTGTCTTAAAAGGAAATAAACTAAGCAAGAAGAGAAAAGCCATTGAAGGACTAGACCTGCATATTTATAAAGCAGCCGTCGATGTGGAAAAAGACTCGTGGGTTGTAGAAGGTAAGAACAGAATGATTTAAATAAAACAGTGAGAAAAAGTAATACACGTATGTGTACAAAAGAGAAGCAACCAGCTTTACAAATGTTGCAAAAATAATCAGAAAAGTATTGATTTTACGAAATGGAATTGGGTTTTCACTTTGAAAAAAAAAACCTTCATGCCTAAAATATTTTGTAATAATTGCAACGCGTTTATAATTGCGAAAAATACAACCGACTTAAATATAACAAAAACTGACATTTCGGATTGTTAAAAAATGTTTATCAAGGTCAAAACCGCAAAAGAAATCACATTTTCGGCAAAACTTGTAAAATCACAATAAATAATATACGCAGTAAGATCTAAATTTAAATATCAACACACAAAGTCCGCATTCTTAAAGACATTTTTTGATCTTCAAGAGAGCGACGACGTAACTAAATACCTACGCAAAAACGATTCCTATGCTTGATATCATCGATGAACGTTTCATCTTTGAAACATTCAATATATTACATCACTATTTTATATCCAAGATTTATGTACTATTAAAAAGGGCGAACGTCTTTTTTAGCACTTCATTCGTCATTTTGTATGTCGAAACTAAGGTCACAATTTCATGTCTGTACATCTTAAACCGATGATCTGGCTACTTTATGATTAGTCGACTGCTTCGTCTGCTGATTTGTCCAGTGATTTGTGTTCGGATTTGTGCACTGGTTGGTCGATTTGTGTAGTGATTTGTCCATTGATATGACTTTTCTCTATCGCTTTTCTTTTCACCAATCAAGAGTATTTTCAAAAAACTAGTAACATTTTTAAGTGTATTTATTATTCTATATCATTTAAGCATTAAATTCAGACGATGTCGCCTACAGAGACCTGTTAAACAATTCAAACCAAGTCCCCATGGAGATTGACAAGCTAGAGGAACAGGAAGATGTTGAATATGAACATATTGATGAGGACGAGGAATACGATAACGTGACACTAACCACGGACAAAGAAGATAGACCATCGGGAGCAGGCGCTGTAGAAAAGGTACATTATTCCCAAACTATAGTCACAGAAAAACATAAATCGATATTACAACGGTTAAAAGTAAAACTTGGTATGGAGAAACCTGAGATTCGTACAATTGATGATGTACAAAAGGAAGCAGCACGACGTGGAAAAAAAGGTCTACTAAGCAGTTCCCTGGGCCCCATTAACATGATGGATTTTGGGGGCGTCAGCATTCTATTCCACATACCAATCTTTTTTCACGTACAGAGGGATATACATTTTTGTTCTAGACGGAAGCAAGGAATTTGACGAAGTAATTGATACTGAATCATTCATTCCAGGGCGACACGGGAAACCTACAGCACGCAGTAAGTATATTTAGGCAAGAAAATTGTTTAGACGGCGCCAAAAAAAAAACCTCGTCATGTAATAGGTATAAGTTTTAAAGAAATCGTTCGTTGCTATGGGAAATATATATAATGAAGTAAGTATATATATATATATTGATTAATCATTCACGGAAAGGAGTTTCACCCAACCTATAACTAGCATGTGTAAACAGGACTTGGTATGTAACGCTAAGTTACCTACGTCTAGAAGTTATAAAAAGATATAATAATGAATCTTCCAGCGCTTTTGCTCCATGGTTCTACGTAACAGTATAGGTGCAACCTTTCAACTAGAATGAGACATGCATATCTATAGTTAAATGTTGTGTCTTGTTTCAGATATAGCTGACCTAAAGAATTCATGGTTATCAACAGCTTATCATCGTTCATACAGAGCCCTACTGACGTAATATTTATCAGTTATTTTTATGTTTAAATCAATGAGACTACACCAGCCGTTTGTGAAATGATTCGTTCTAAGAAATGGAAAAATTATAATAACAGTTAAACCAGTAGAGCTGTTGAAGGTGTGACTTGAATAATTATGCGTCAAATTTGATCATGTAATTTGTATGACATTGACAATATTGTGCGTATTTTTTTTTTCGGAATTTACAATATTTTGGGTCAGCTCAATTGTATCTTTTTCGAAAAGAGGATCAAGCGGATTTCCGAAGATATTAGTAGTTTGTACTCAGAAGGACAAAGTTCCAAAGGTACCACAAAATTAAACTATGAAATTGTTAAGCTATATTTCTATACATCTTCATGCTGGCATAACAAATATTTATAAAAGACATCGCGTAATCTTAGTAATTAAGCGTATTTTGGCATTGCCCAAACAGCCCCAAAACGTTCATATTAACAATAACGATTAAAGACATGCAGTTCTATGAAATATCATCAAAAATTAACAATGCATCAAACAAGAAGGACAATTCAAAGTCAGCTAAATCCAAGTTCATAGCCAAAAAGTGAAAATGAGGAACAGAGGCGATCTTCATACGTAATGTAAATAACAGAATAAAGTATAATTACATGTAAAAACTTAAGGTAAAAACAGGGGAAAAAAACCAAAACAAAACAAAACAAAATCACTTGCATACGATCTCCCTACAAAACAAACATGATATAAATTTTTCTGATTTGTTGCATATAAAGTTTTACCTGTTTTACTACAGGATAAGGCAGATCAAATGGCGTAGGCCATCTTTGAAGAAATTGAAAAGATGTTTCATTGCACGCCTGCAATAAAACATTTAGTTCTACAACACAAATTATTCCTCAACGCAATGGAGCCCAAAGATCCTGGTTATCACCAGTTGAAAAAAGTTCTCGTTGAATTGCTCTATACTCAGCCATCATGGGGTGAAAAACTACCAAAGTCATGGATTTACCCCAAAATGATAATCAACAGAGCGGTAGAGAAGGGAGACTTAGTAATGTCCATTAAAACAATTAGAAGTGTAACATACGGGGCCAAGGAATGTTCCCAAATAGGGCTAAATATTCAGTGACATTTCCCCATATCCATATATTGTTAACCTTGATTCGACCTCTGGATACATTTGAAGCACATGGCTGAACTTTCAATAGGCTAAATTAGCAAGCTTCAACACAAATATATTTATTTTACAATATAACAATGGTGAATGTAAAGTTTAGTATAAAAAATAACAATATTCAACAATTATTATCACCTTTGAAAATAAGCTTTATCAAAAATATGTCTAAAGACCTCAGAAAAACTGAATGAAGCTTCAAAAATAAGTTACTTCATTATAAATTACATGAAAATACCCCAAATGATAGCCAAAATGTGAATTAAATACTTCGCGTTGTGTTTTAAATGAAAAAGCAAATGAAAAGAGCCAATAGTGATCCCTAAATGTCGGGAGACGGACCCTGGGATAAGTTAACAAATGGATATACCTTTTACAAACGTGGCAAGGTCACAATCTAGAACTCCGTGTGAGCCCGGTGGAAATTGTTCAATTTCCGTGGGTGAGGGTGACCTGGCTCCAGGTCGGCTCTTTCTGCAACTGAGGAATACTTAAAATTGAGCTTTATTTATACTCCTGAGGACAATAGAGCTAAACCTTGACCGACAGCATCGTAAAATCAGCTGTTAAACCGTGAGAACTTACGAATGTTAACAAAACGATTTGCCGAAATTGACCCATCGTGGACCAGATACTAGAACGACTTTGGCACGTGCACTTCCGGTTTACACGGTGCACATGGACAAGAAAAACATACGAAAAATATCGAAAATTATGGCTTCTTCCAACAAATAAGTAAGTACAACGAACAAACTACGAGCTAAGCTCCCTAATGATGTAATTTGCATCAAAATATTGAAAATATAACTTTTGGCTAAAACAGTCCCGGCTACAAGAAGTATAAACCAGGAGAACCAAATCCAGTCCAAAACCTGTCGGAAAAAGATATACAGTTGTTTCTGAAAGTTCATCACTCTCAAGGGGAAATCATCTACTTTCCATTGCCTGGGCTTCGAGACAATGTAGTTATCTCACCAAAGTTTTTGGTCGATGCTTTGCGATCATTGATAAGCGGTTTTGTAAAGGTGACCGACTGAAAACCCTCAAATCTCTGCACCAGCATGGCCTCCTAAAGAAAGAAGATATTGATGCAATTTGGAAGGGGGAACCAAGATTCATACAGTATAAACAATACCTACTGTCACTGATGAGACACCTTGATATTCTAGCTACACCAAAAAAGTACGATGAATCTGGCAAATGGATCGAATCTGACTACTTTTACGTCCCTAGCCTTGTCAAAACTGTTGAAGATAAAAGTTATTTATCGGAAGGCTTAGAAACCAGAGCACTGGGGATATCTTTCAAGTTTCACAGCAGCGTGCTACCACCTGCTATTGGGTACAGATTGATAGCTTCTTGTGTTGACATGTTCGAGTTAAAAAGTCAAAAGGGGATGACGATGTTGTATTCTGGAATGGCAGTTTTCAGGGTTAAGAGAAATCTGGATCTTCTTGTCATGCTACGTTTTGATAGAGTAGACCTTTTTTGCTTCACAGTTCTAAAAGATTTTCAATTGTTCGAGACACCGCTACCGGCATTTCTAAATGTCTGGCAGATATCCTGATTAGTATCCTGGAAAGCTATAAGGTGACGTCATCAGAAGTGAAGATAAAAAATGAAGTGCCTTACCATACTGAGTTCCCATGTTACAATACCTTTGACCCCTGCTACAATCAGCTGCAAACCACGTGGACATGTAAACATGGACACACAATGGGCCTAGAAATTAAAGAAATGTGGTTCGTAAACAGGGTACGTATATAATCTTAGATATATAGTCGACATTATCATATACTAATAATAGCTCATTAGAATTATGGCGGAATTATTTGGGTTTTAAAGATGTTGAAAAGTGTAATATTTAATTTAGGAAAAATATAAAATGGGAACAACGGTTTGTTGTCATACTATAATTCAATAATGTTTCATTAGTTCTGTAAATACGCAATTGTTTCAGCGAAGGTAAAAATTGAATATTATCCCGATTGTCAAAGAACGCCTAGATTAAAAGAGTGTGCGGAACTTGTTCCGCATACTAGTTAAATCCTCAAGCGTTTTTGGCACGATTGACCATATTTTGTATATTCACGATAATCTTTTTATTATAAAAATTTTCTTCATAATATATCGATATTTTTTATATGAAATTTGAATTCTGTGATTGGAGGATTGATATCAAAGTTGTGACGTTTTAGCGGGAGAGAGTCGAAGAGTGAAATTACCGAATTTATTTAACAGTATGAATTATCAAAATTTATTACACAGAAAACTTCCGACAAAACACTACTTTCTATATCAGGCTAAAAACCACTAATTCCACTTCCCATAGGCTTCTATGCTAATTTCACAATATTCAATGGCTTCTCTGGACTTTACCTTAACTTTAACCTGCAGATGACTATATATCAGCATGATTCTACATATGTCAGCTCACAATCCTCAGAATGGCATGTGGGGTTAGCAGACTTGCAGTGCAGTACTGGTCACCGGAAGTGAAGGGTCTATAAATAGCATGGGAAATCCCAGTGTTTTCACAAGATAGGGTTATATTTAAAAATCATTATGGAGATTAGGCTTCACATCACAAGAAGCAAAATGCACCTATAAAATGTACAGAAATGTTTTTCCTTTCAGAAACTGTTTAAATTTTTTCAATAAGATGAGAACTTTTTTTCACAGCACTATGAGGAACAGGGGTAATTTCTGCGTAGGACTATTTTTGCGTACGTTCCAAATGCTCATTGGTTGAATTGGTGGTCTGTAACCTAAAATAATTAAAATGATAAACGATATACAGATTACAATATCGAATAAAGAAAATTCTTACACAGTTTATTCAAGGTCATATCAACTTCTATATATTTTCGTCTAAGTGAACTTCATGGAACTTTACTGAATTTTTTTACAGTATTTGTATAAATGAACTTCCCATTCTACGGTATATAGAGAAAAGGAAAAGTGGATAGTGTTTTGGGGGTGAAATATAAAAGGGGATGATTGAGTAAATTAGTTTTTATATTTTTCATTGATACGATAAATGTATTAGATTTTATACGAAACAACAGTGGAAATTTAGAAGAATTTAAACATATAAAATTCAACTTGATAAAGTCGATATCTGATTAGAAATATGAAATGTTTATTCCATGGGGGATGAGAATGTGGATTTTTATAGGGAATAGGGAAATCTCTACTGGGAATAGGGAATGGGTATGGTATAAGAGGAAAGTTCCTATCATTTAAGGGCTGCACCGCTATAAACGTAATTGCGTTATACTCTCAGTTAGCCTTTAAAGAATGATTCACATTATAATAAGAGTGGCACCATATGTGAATGATTTTTTTTCAGGAGAAAATCTCTTGTGGAGCAGAATGTGAAGGTAATTTATCAACAAACAACAAAACAACACATCCTTAGGAATTCCTATGTTTTGATTAATGCTAGATGTCTATTTAACCGGTATTTGATAAACTTACAAACTATTTCTATTCATGCTGTTCATATATAATATACCTTTTTTTCTCTTTTTATGTTGTTTCTTTTGCACTTACTGACCGTTAATATTCATGCCGGGTTTTATAATAAAAAGTTAATATACAGAAAACAATTCATAGTTATCAAACAAGGCAAACTTCAAAATGGTAAAGGCCCCGCGCGGGTACGGATATCAACAGAATAGGTCCACAGTAGCGCTAAGTTTGTCGTATAAAATGACTGAATAGGGCTCATAACCTTGGCCAGGGCCTAGGGCGATCTGCACTTTAAGCAACTGGGTTTTGTGCCATATTGTGCAATTGGGTACCCATTGTATACTGGGGTCGTCAGGCCATAATACGCAAAACCTGACTTCAAACCACAGTACTGCCACGTTCCTCGCACGATAAAGAACCCTAACGTGGTATTCGATAGGAGCAGAAACATTTGATCTCCTAACTTCCAGTGGCATTCTAAACCCATTAACCCTATTATCCTTGTGTCCTCTGTCACCTTTCATTTCGTCATCATTTCATGATCATTTTATCATCCATTTCATGTTCATAGCTAAAATGTTGCTGCTAGGGCGTTAAACACAATCAATTAAGCAATCAATCAATCAAAGTGTTTTACAGGGAAGCCATTCTAACCATAAATAAATTATATAGAATTTAGAATTTAACTCTAATTTGCTTTGATATATACAGATTCTATTCAGTGCTATGTCTAGACTGTAAATCTTAGAAAGAATATTTCAGGAATGACTGTTATTTGTTTTCGGTCTGTGAAAAAAACATAACCTCAATCACGTGGTGCTCACCAAAAACCTGTGTAGAAGGTTACTTTCAAGGGTACCCCAAGTATTGAAGCTATTTCAAATAGACAGATAAAATATTACAGTCATTCTTTATAATTTGATTTAAAATATAAAAATTCACGAAGTAAATCATTTTAAAAAAATTGATGGCGTCACAGTCATTACAAAATGTGGCCAATGAAGTGATGGACGATTGTTTTTATCCAATCAAAATCAATGTTATTTCTGAAATCAAACTATAAATAAGTGGAGATAAGAGCAACAAAACCACTGTGATGAAAGAAATTATTTTCGATGAAGAGATTAAACAATGTTTAGATTCTTTGACGAACCATTCGCTACATGTAGAATCATTAAATGTTAAACAATGTTAGTGGGTGATGTGGTGGAGTTTTATAACAGTCTGCTTTGCTAGACTTAGTATATGGTTGGCTGACGTAATACACAAGTCAAAGTGTTGTGACATGAACATAAACAATGCAAATTTGATGATGAAATATTTTTTTTTAATATTTAACAAATGTGTGATGTGATTACGCAGAAGTTTGTAAACTATAAAACCTTAGTAATATCCTTGTTATAATGTTATAGCTGTATCCAGTGTAATGTGTGAGAAACGTGTAACAGATCAAATCATTGATGCAGTACCTAGAGAGGTAATTGATGAAAGTCTGTTGTTGTCTGTACAACTTGAAGAGGAGGCTTCGTTTTGGTTGAATATGAAAGATGATCGATATAAAATTATCAACATAAATAGAGAGGTCCTTAAGAAGTGGCGATCTGAGCACCCAGAGAAAGATCAAATGAAAGATCTAGATCAAGCGTTGTGTAACGTTGGTGTGAGCATTACAAGAATGCTTCTTGACTTAAACATACACAACAATCACGCATGAATTGGTGTCAGATTGACATGAATGCTACAAGAGACTTATACATGACACAATATAATGAATGAGTCTAGAAAATAACAATTCTAAACAATAGTACACATTAATATTGTTTACATAATTATTGATGTTTGTTAATTTGAATTAGTATTTAATCAAATATAGATTTGCTACAGTTATTTAAAATAACATATTTTTTGGTTTGTTCTGGGCACAATTTATTGCATATCGATAACAATATAAATCTGTCATTTATTATAATTCTGTAGTTAGAATTGAAAAACCATCATTTGTTTGGTAAGGTTCTCTACACCATGAATCACTCAGACAGTGTCCGACTTTTATGCAGAATGGTACTTAATGTTAACAGTTTTATGTTTTTGTGGTTATTCTTAATATCACTGTAAACCATTTTAGCATGCAGTATCAATTAAGATCATTGTTACAAAATAAAAATAAAAACGCCAATTGATCCTTAGACTGATTTCTTAATCAAATTTCTATTTACTACATCATGTTTTAAATCACTTTCTTGGGATACCTCTAATGGATAAATTGAATTCAATCCAATTATGTCATATTATTGTTTCTATATTTCATCGCAGAGTGAATAGTTTCAGTAAAGTAGTTAAAAAAATATCACAATGTATTTTACTTTTTTCTACATAAATGGTTAAATACCATGTCTTAACTACAGTTAAGTTTGTAGTCTGCTAGTTTGTTCATTTCCTGTCTGTTTTTTTGGTCAGGTATGAATTGTGGGTTTTAAGCAGGAAATCTTTGTCTGGTTTTGACTGTGGGTCAGTATTTGTGTTATATAGTATTCATTAGTTTCAGTAATTTTAGATAATACACTGTATTTCTGTAGGCATACTACTAATACTAAACAATTCATCCCAATCCCGAAATCTTAGAAAGTGATATTTTAGAGGAGTTTTCCAAAATTGCCTAGATTAATTGATTTATGTAAGATATGTATGTATTATGCTAATTTGTGAACTATATTTAAGTAGCAATCCAGATAAAAATCGTGCAATATGAGATTCGTGGTTGGAAAGCCGAAACATTTTTATTCTAAATATGTTGTTTAAAATGGTATAGCAAATAGACATTAATTTGTGGCTTTTCGTATAACCTTTGTTCACATTGAGATAACAATTATATAGAACATACTGTAGAATTCAAAATTAAGGGAGGCAACTCTGTAAGTGACACTGCAATACAATAGAAACTACTGAATGTTAAATGTGGATTATCTCCAAAGAGCAGACAGATTGGAATGAATAATTATATATTTCATCATATAGACCTATAAAGCATTAAAAAAATAAAATGTGTAGACTTTTTGGAGGTGAATTACATACTACAGAATGTGCTTCATTCGTACAAAAGCTACTACTTTTAAAAAACTATCTTTTAATTGCAGTTACTTTAGTCTCGATGACTTTAAATGGAAATGATAACTTGCAAATAATTATACAGATATTGTACATTAGATATATCAACTGTTTTAGTCTAGATGACTTCAGTACCAGTCCATATAAATTTCAGCCACTGTGTATATTAAAATGATTCATGGTTTAGAAAACCCCCACCGACAAACAATGCTTTTTAAATTTGCATATGCAATGTTTTTGCGTATCAGTTGTCTTTCCAATATTCAGATCAGTACTTTAGAGAAAATCTCCCACTAAAATCAACCAAATAGAACAAAATCAGTAACGATAACTCTTGTAAAGACAATCTATAAAATCAACCAAATAGAACAAAATCAGTAACGATAACTCTTGTAAAGACAATCTATAAAATTTTATTTCAAAAGCAAAACACCCAAATGAACATATATGATTGTAACGGATTCTAAATAAGAAATAGAATTAAATTTGTCAGTTTTTGACATGCGTGAATCACCTCCTGTCTGATTTTTTTGTGTTTTTTTTTACACTGTGGTAATTACTGAAATATAAAATTAAAGAGTTAAAGGGTCAGAGAGCCTTTGCCTTTATTGTGAAGTTTGTAATTATGAATGCTTTGTTTTTCTATGTTTAGCTTCAGCATGTTTTAATACTTGTAACTTAAATTTTCTTCTTTGCAGATAGTTATACAACTGTTAGAATTTATATAAAAGTATATGTGAATATTAGCATGGCATGCATAAGGTACCTGATTTGATTGATATTTTGGAGAATATTTAAGTACCATTATGTAAAGAATAAGGCAATGAGTGACACATTATTATTCTCAATTGAGTATTTTTTGTCTTTAATACATTCAATACATTTACAAAACAACTGAAAAGCTATTTTAGTTTATCCTGAAGCATCTGTGACGTAGAAAATTTTTGTCTGATTATACAAACAATTTGAGGATTATCAGGTATAAATACTTGGTTAATGCAAAACAATCTTTGTGTTTTTTTCCCTCACATGCCAGACATTTAGCCCAATTCTTAGACAGAGGGGTACTTAAAACTGATTAAAAAATGACAAAGTATTGTTAAAGAACACAGTAAAGTAACCACTTTTTAATGATATGTCACCAATCTGTAAAAGTAACCTTTAATAATGTTCGAATAGAAAATGATTATTTCTTTATCAGCTATTTATTGCAGGGCTGATTTTATCTTTGCATCTCTGCTTCATTTCCACTTAATATAATGAATAAAGAATCTTTACCCTGAGAGTTACTTTGTTCCCTATCAGTAACCAGAAAATTCCTTTCTATGACAACTCAAGTTAGTGTTCAGACATGATGAATGATGTAGACCCATTTAAAAGGCTCGATAGAAGCACTTACAAGATATGTGGGCAGATGAAGACTGACGGACGGACAGACAGGGTAATTCCAATATACCTCCAAAGCATTGTTTTCCTTAAGTGTAGAATATTTTGTAATGATTGTCTCTAACAAGAAAAGTAATATGTTTAAAATACTAAAACCTTAAGTTTGATAATCTCCCTATGGAGTTTTCTAAGTTAGATAATCTCCCTATGGAGTTTTCTGAAAATATTTCCATTCATTCATTACCACTAGACATTCCTGTCAAATCTTCATTCATTCCCACTACACACAACATTCCAGTCAAATCTTTATTCATTGCCATTACACTAAGACATTCCTGTCAAATTTTCATTCATTCCCATTACACTCGACATTCCTGTCAAATCTTCATTCATTCCCATTACACTAGACATTCCTGTCAAATCTTCATTCAAATCACACGAAGACATTCTTGTCAAATCTTCAATCATTCCCACTACACGCAACATTCCTGTCAAATCTTCATTCATTCCCATTACACTAGACATTCCTGTCAAATCTTCATTCAAATCACACGAAGACATTTCTGTCAAATCTTCATTCATTCCCACTACACGCAACATTCCTGTCAAATCTTTATTCATTCCCATTACACTAACACATTTCTATCAAATCTTTATTCATTCCCATTACACTAAGACATTCCTGTCAAATCTTCATTCATTCCCACTACACGCGACATTCCTGTCAAATCTTTATTCATTCCCATTACACTAACACATTGCTGTCAAATCTTTATTCATTCCCATTACACTAACACATTCCTGTCAAATCTTTAATCATTCCCATTACACTTGAAATTCCTGTCAAATCTTATCAAAGTCCCTGAGCAGTTTAAGAGGAGTGGTGTTTACATAAACTGTTGACAGATGAACAGATTGACAGACAGGCTGGTGTTGGTGAAATCAAATATATCACTGATTTTAAGAGTTATGTCCCTTACCCTAGGTCTACCTCTTTAAACTTGGTTTGCAGGGATATGATAAAAATAAAAGCAAAGAGAAGATGCCTGGTTTGTAGTTACTTCAGACATAGAATTAAAATTTAAGATAAAATAAAACATGTTTTAATTAGCTTTAATGTTTTTTATATCAATGTGAAAAGAAATGAGTCAATTATACAAAGATGATGATCAATAGCTGCACAAAGGTCAGGAATGGTAGCATAGTTTATCCATTCCCAAAACTCAGATCTGATAAAAATCAATGTCAAACTGATGCTTGGATAAAAAAAATGTTATCTACTCATTTACTGGCTGTAACATTTTGTAAGATATCCTCTGATTGGTCCCCAGATGTTAAACCTATGTCACTCAAGCGTTTTTTATATGATGCTGCCTCCTCTTCTTTCTCCTTCAATTGTTGTTTAAAAGCCTCAGCTTGTTTCTGAACTTCTTCCAATTGTTTTTTTAGATTGTCCTTATCCAAACCTGTCAAAGAGTCCTACAAGTAAAAATATTTTTTTTAATATTATTTCCACAGATAAGTCAGCAGTATGTTCACTGGCTTTTCACCAGATTGAAAGATTTTTTTAAGATACCGTATAGCAGATAATTTTTGCAAGGTGCTAATGACAAAGTATTGAAACAGTCTATCTAAAAAAGGCAGAAATAAATTCTGTGAAATATTTACTCTGAGCTTAAGTACTAAGTCATCCAACCACAGAATCACCAACATTTTGGCATCAGCCAAGCTTAGAATAACCAACATTTTGGGACATTTCTGTGCATCAAAATCATGGAATTTTACACCCACTAAAATAACCTGCTATACCGAATGCAATTAGAGATAATAATTTCTTTTATTTCAGACCAATAATTGTTGGACCTTTTCAGCCCGTAATTCTTACACTGTTCAACCACAAAACTTATTTATAAGTTTCATCAATATTAATCAAATAATATTCAAGTCATCACAAAAAAATCAAGTGTCTGGTGACAACAATGACATTGATAATGACACTGTCACACAATTATATAATCACAACTTTTTTACAGTCAAATCAAAATTTCATATCATCAGCCCCTCAACATCCCTGTTAAAAACAATATAAATACAATTGCTGCCCTAACATAAAAAATCTCCTTTCCCATCTTTATAAAATGTATATACCCCACCCCTCAGTGACCCTGATACAAACAACATCAATACAATAGCTACCCTAACATACACCATACCCTGTGTCTCTTTTTTAATTTTCATACCCCCCGCCCCTCAGCATCCGTGTTACAAACAACATAAATACAATAGCTACCCTAACTTACGCCATCCCCGATGTCTTCTATATCAATTTTCCGTTGCTTGGTTGGTGGCTCATCTACAATTGAGAGCATTGAATTTTCTAGATGTATTTTTAGGGGAAAAGATCATACCTTTCTAAACTTCTACTGTGAAAGTTCTTTAATTCATGGATTTTCATGGATTAGGGAAGAAACACAAATTTTTGGATTCTTGAATTCGCATTTTTGAGGTTTTCAATAAACACATCAATAGAAATCTCCTTTCCATTGGGAACCACATTTTGTAGTTTGGCCTACACATGAAAAATTGGTACTCCACGATTTCACTGTATCTGCTCTTAAACCATTTATTCTAATAGAAATACAGTTGAAATATATATTGAAGATAATCAAAAGACTGGGGATTAAGTGGAAAAGTACCATATGAATTTCTGATAACAAACCTGAGCTCAAAAAAATTAAATGAATTTATATAGAAATCATGAGCTTGTTAGCCAAATTCTGCAAGCCCACCAGCATTTCTATCAGCCATTTGCTGTTGGGCTGGGGGTAAACTCTGAAGACCGTCAGCTATGTGGTAGTGAAGAAATGTGTGTCAAAGTTCAAACCATCAGTAAATAGGAAGAGGATTGTTAATCATTAAAGCAGTACAACATGGTGTAAAATAAATCTTAAAGTCAATACCTGTAAATGCTTCAGTCATGACATTTTTTTAGCAACTCAAAGATGTTTCTATAAGAGCAGAGGATGTTTACCCAACAATGCACCTAGAACATGTTCCCAATATAATTTGAACACTAAATATAAATAGTCCAGACTTGCAAATGGTACTTTATTACAATCTATTATTTTTGGCCTTATAAAAATGACTAGTACAATAACATGTTTTGTGATTTTAACACAGGTATTATAGAGAGATTTACAATCCATCCTGAGTTATTTGCAGGCAAAATTTGAAGAAACAAGAGGCTCCCAGGAGCTGAATCGCTCACCTTGTTGTATTTTGCCTTTCAAAGGCAATAAGATAAACAAGAAGTTGTCCAACAATTTTCACTCAAGAAGTCTTTGGTAGGACTTATCACAAGATCTTTTAAACAATTGAAAGTTTCTTTTAATCTATCATAGTTTTCAAGATATTGACTGAAAACTATTAAAAAAAAGTCATTTTTCCCCTATCAAGGGCAATAACTCTTACAAGGAGTCTGAAGACTTTCGTAGTCCTAATAATATGGATCATTTCAGCTATTGAAATAATTTGGATAAACCTAACAGTTTTGGAGATATATGTGAAAAACTACTGTCTAACCCCTATGTTCTATTTTCAGTAACAGTGGTCATGTTTTTCGAAGAATCAAAATTCCTCACGTCAGTTCTATGCAGGATACCCTAAGGTACATTCATACCAAGTTTGGTTATAATTAGCCAAGCAGTTTCAGAGGAGAAGAGTTTTGTATAATTATTAACAACGACGACAGACGATGACGATGACGATGGATGCCAAGTGAGCTAAAAAAAACTACAGACAAATGTTGTGGTAAACTTCTTAGGATTACCAAAAGTCTGATAGCTGTGGTATAAAAAGGTTGAGATCCAATAACCCATCAGTACAAGCTTTAAATAATGTCAATGTACTGTTTTTAAGTTCAAACCTGGTAGTAGTACTTTATGACATACTGTTTTTACTGCTATTTTATAAAAATTACTATATTACTTTATGACAAATCATGTTGCTCACTTACTTATGTTACTTTGTATGTATTATTTTAGTTATTTATGTTCTTTGTTGGTGTGTCTCTTTTCCATGTCTGGTAATTGTACCTGGACTACATTCTTTTGTTTTGCACCAGAATCTTGGTTTCCCTTGATTACTCTCACAAAACATAAAAAATCGAAAATTCAGAAAAGTTTTGCACAACAAAGTACCCCAACACCTACAGTTTGACTCTTACCAGAGTTATCTCCTCCTGCTTCTGTATCTATCTCCGTGGCAACAGTATCAATCTGTAAACTTTCACCATCAATCTCTACTCCTTCCATTGTTACATTTGTGACATCATCAGTAACCTCGGTAACAGTCAATATACCATCAGTAGGGGTCACAATTTCTCCAGTGACCTCTGTTACCATGACAATACCATCTGCTGGTTCAGATACATCCCCAACTAGATCCTGCCCTTCCATAGTGATGACTCCTGTCTGATCATCAATGGCAACAATGTTGCCTTGGTTATTGATATCAACAACACTCCCTTCTGGGGCTTCATGGCTCAGACTCTGACTTGAGACAATAGTTAATACATTCTAAAATAAAACAAAATTACATGGTAACCATAATAAAACCAAGATGTTTCCTATACATGTAATGTCAGTTAAGATTAAGATTAAGATTATACCAATTACACCGAGCATTCCTTGCTCACATCCTGCTAAATCATACAAAAGTTTTCAATGACCAAATAGTGCTTAAAACAATATAAAAACATTTAATCTAATTTAAAAGACTTTTTCAAAGATATGGGAAAATGGCAAACATTTAAAAATGCTCAATAGATAAGTAATAGTAATTATTTTAAAGTATTCTACTTTTCTTTTTGAAGTATGAAAGAATGTCAGATTAGTTCTTAATAGATGGGCTTCTAAGTTATCTTAATAAATCTTAGATAGGTGAAATTTGAAAGGCAGTGTCCAGAAGATCACAGTGGTGTCCAGTAGTAGTTAACATTGGTATAATATAAGGAAGAGCCATTTTTATTTCTCAGTCTCTCCAGTATAAAGCGGTACCAGGTTAATTGTCACTACACCTTATTTGGGTGCGGGTGTGGGTGGGATATAACAAAATGAAATATTCACCTGGTCATCCCCTGCAGAGGAAACTAATTCTGTCCCTTCAGGAAGTCCAGTTACGATATCTCCTACATCTCCCTCCTCAATGTGACTGGTTCCTCCTTCAACTTCAGTAACCTCAGTTCCAAGGTCAACCTCAGGTTTAACAACAATTTCTCCTTCTTCTCCTTCAGTTCCCTGCTGTTTGATAAAATTAAGGGCAATCTTTCCTGCTTCTGTAAAAAAACACTTGGACATAACATCTCTTATGATTATTTGACATTTTTTTTTTTTTATCACCTCACAGATGTAATTTTACCATGTGATTGTGTACCTTTCTCAATTTCCTTGTTAAGTAGCACTCCACATAATAATGATGCAAAATGTGATTCATGGTTGGAAAGCCTACATAATTCTATTTTTGATATTTTGTTTTTAATGTCATGGTAAACAGAAAATAATATGGTTTTTCATATACCCCTTGGCCAGCACTCCACAGTTTTTTTACCATGCTAAATTTAATAAGTGGATTACAAAGTGAAATAGCTCAAAATCTAACCGGCGATGCCCATATGAGGATGGGGTTTTCGAAGGAAAAAGTTTGGACAGTTTCAGGGGATGAAATAAAAATTTAAGATATTCTGCGGGAAATTTGATATTTTTAAACCTGCTTTTCTGAACTTTTTTGCAAATTTTCCGTATTTTTGCATGGTTTCTATGGTAACCTTTTTTGCTGTGGGTAATTTTTTTCCAGAAAATTTTTGCTTCACCCTGAAGGCCTTGGCTTGAGCTATTTCTAGATATATAGATTTACAGATGCTTGACAATTTTTTAAAGTGATAAATGTTATAAAGCATCGGATTACAAGACCAAAATTAGGCAGTTCTACAATACTGTGGAGTGCTGGCTTAAAGGGAGCTGCCAATACCCCTACTCATTTAAAAAATTGCTTTACATCTTAGAAACTTGTGTTTTTATGCTATGCTTTGATACAAGGGTTAAAAAAATGTAACTTATGGTATGGACCTATGTTGTTGTTAGGTAAGAAGTCCCTAGCAACCAATTATGCTGATTTTTTGCAAAGTTAACAAAACAATCATTGAACTAATTCATGTGTGAATATGGCTCTTGCCATCACAAAGAATGGAATATCTTTTTAAAAGCTAAATATTTGTGCAGGTTACATGTAAAATAGTAAAACCGGGCAACTTTTAAGTGCAAAGGATTAATAACCTTAGACCTAGAGCTTAATTTTTTTCCAGAAATTTTTTACTGCATCCTGAAGGCCTTGGCTTGAGCTATTTCTAGATATATAGATTTACAGATGCTTGACAATTTTTTTAAGTGATAAATGTTATAAAGCATCAGATTACAAGACCAAAATTAGGCAGTTCTACAATACTGTGGAGTGCTGGCTTGTTCATAGGAGATACAAATTTTATAGAATATACTGTAGAATTCAAAATTAAGGGAGATAACTATGTAAACCACCATGAAAATACAATAGAAACTATTGGATTTTTCATCAGGATTATTTCCTAAGAGCAGACAGATTGGCATTTTTTCATATTTCTAGGGCAACAACTCTTACAAGCAGTTGTCTGACAACTTCGATCCTGGGGGACTTTCGTATGCCTTATAATAAGGATCATTTCAGCAATTGAAAAAATTTAGTAGAACTTGATGGTTTTGGAGATATATGCAAAAAAACTATCCGACCCCATGTTCTATTTTTAGTAACAAAGGCCATGTTTTTTGACAGATCAAAAATCTAAACACAACTTTTGTGCAACATACCCTAAGGAACATTCATACCAAGCTTGGTTCCAATTTGTCAAGTAGTGTCATAGGAGAAGATTTTTTGAAAGAAACATTAAAAATAACAAAGAAGCATTGAAAAAGGGCAGTAACTTCAACATGGCTTAACAGATTTAAATGAAAATTTTTACCACAGATAGATCTCATCATGCTAAAAACTTTTACCAAATGTCAGAAGTACCTCTGAGGTTGTTATCATAGACACGAACCTATTAAAATATATGGATTGCCTGCTTTCTTTTGCCCATGCAATAATCCCTCTCTGTGAAGTTGTTACCATGGATACAAACCTGTTAAAGATATGGACTGCCCACTTTCAATCGCTGATGTTATAATTCCTCCCTCTGAGGTCGTAATCATGGTGATGCCCTGACTCTCTAACCAATTCATTGCCTCTGTGGTTGCTGTATCTAAATATCAAATGATAAAATACAGTTAAAAACAAGAAATCAGTTTTCAATGGCTCACTATTTATGCCCTCGCTTTCAATCACAATATCAGGAACATAAACAAAGTCCTCAGTAAACAGGAGTCAAATTTTTCTGAACATGTATCCCACAATATGGCATACCCACAGAAAAAATGTGTTAAATGTTGAGTAGTTTATAAGAAAAGTGTGAGTAAAATTTAAATGTTCAAAAATTTAATGTAAAAATGACATATGACATACCTACAGGAAGTCAGTGCTGCTGTGGTAAGTAGTTCCTGAGAAAACTGTGACGGAAAAAAGTATTGTGGAAACACAGACACACAGAAACAGGGAAATGTTAATACAGTATACCTTCAAAGCTGGTGCATAATTATATGCCAAATAATCTACCAGTTCAATGAAATCTGTCTTAACTGAACTTGTTTTGGACTGTAGAGTTTGTCCAGATTAGACAAAGATCTGATTGGCTACCAAAGTTTAAAATACAGTTATACTTAAATGAAGGAATTTTTAATAAATTTTGTTTAGTTTCAATTTACGTTTCTGTTTCTGGAGTCTATAGGAGTAACTATTTTGTTGTGTATAATGTTGGTTTGGGGATGACTTTAGGTAAACCATTTTTGTGAGCAGTTCTTTGAAGTTTACAGTGATTCAGGTAGCGCTTGTCATTTTCGCCACTTATGAAAGGATTTCATAAATGTCGAAAATATATTAGATCATTTTCGTCACTGAAAATTTGAAAAGTGTATAAAAAATTCCATTCAAAAAGTATCTCAGAAAAATTTTCGTCACCTTAAATATAAATGTTGTTAAAAAACTGGCGATCGAAAGTTACATAACACCTGGCCTTACGCTCTGACAAGTTTATGACCATACGCTTGGTAATTCCTGGTCAACCAGGTGTGAAATACATTCTATTGTTGTTAACCTGGCATCCCTGATATGTGCATTGTTAATAATCCTTCAAAATAACAATTGTTCAATATTTTGATCATTAGGAACACAAAAGATAATCCCAGGGTTTCACTAGTCTTCAGCCAGTCGTTTTCTACCACCAAAAAAATCTTCAGATTTTACTCAAGTCATTTTTTATTTTAAATACGTTTAAAATATAACTTATATATCCTTATATTAATGATGAATTGTGTCAAACTATTTCGATTTTTAATGTATCCAGACCGATATTTACTCCTGTATAAAAACAAACCCTTCACGAACCTTACACTTATACAGCTATCTAATTTTAGAAATATAAATACACACATTATATTTACTATGTCTCCGATGTGTGTCTGGTCATCTAATAAATTTCAATTAATTTTAACGCAATACCAGACAGTTAGGAAGTATTAATCAACGATAATTATTTATTATACGATTCTCTTTTATTCTTGAAATGAAATCACAAGGATTACGAACTTCTTCAATTCTTCTCATGATCCGGGGTCTAAAGGTTTCTAAAAAATTACCACCCAGCAGTAAGACATCACGGAGCAACCGCTTACAGAGTTCAAAATGACTTTGCCAATGTGGCCAAGCTCCTTTCTATGTCTAGTTTCAGCTTTATCATCTAGTGACCGTAACAAACATGTTTTCTGATATAAAATAACAGTTATTTTGTTGTTACATTTATTGTATTTATTGTTATGTCTGTATCTGTAAACTTTAAGTAAATATATTAAGCATGTTTATATCTTTAGTTTATTATACTATTAACTATTTACAAAATTCTGCTGCCCATAATATGTCGTTCGTGCTTTATGCAAAAGTGACTAAAGCCCTTCAAATCCTAGCTAAAACCCTGAGTTTGTATGTGTATTTTTAATCCTTAACTTAGACAGAATTATTGTTAAAAGGTGATCTTTGTCTGTCCAAAACCTGTCCGTGACAAAACAATTACTTAACAATAAGTATTGAGTTTATACTCTATAACAGGTGACCAACCTGGGATTGGCAACAAAAAAGTAATCTCAGTTTTCGATGGGTTATCAAAATGACACCCAAAAATTTCAGTTTGTTGCAAAATTAAGTCCCATCAGGTTTTCAGTAAACTGACTATCTTAGATATTTAATTTTAAACTAGAATCTTCTTTAGGATTTGGCTTACCTATGTTACCTATGGCTTACAAAAAAAATGGAGGTAGACCTATGGTAAGGGACATAACTCTTTAAAATCAGTGATATGCTTGTATCATATTCAATTTTAACAAAGCTTATCAAGCTTTCATTTGAAATAGAAAAAAAAATCAATTCCAAGTTTCTTTGATGCTTACATGAGATTGATCAAAAATGCTGAATACAAAAGTTCCAATGATTTGTAAGAGTTGTGTCCCTTACCCTAAGTCTACATCCTACAGCAACTTACTCTGTTGAGAAGTATTTGGTGCAGTTGCCTCAGCAAGGGCAGCCAGTGTAGCTAAAACTGATGAGTTCTGCTGACCTTCTGTTGTATCATTTTCTGTCCAAAATAAATAAACATAAAAAATCCATTAACACCGCAGATAGTACTAGAGTAATAAGTTCTTACATTAGTCCCTCGTCTCTTCCTGGCCTGACATGGAGCGGAACAATTAAGAAGACAATGGATATCTCTTATGCATGAAATGATTGATTGATAATGGTTTAGCCTCCTTTTCCAGATATTTCTTGGTTTTCCAGATAATAACAATCATTTGACAATTGACCAATCAAACAGTCCCTGTTTTGTACTTTTTATTGCACTAGCTCACAGAAACAACAGCCTGTTAGTACATGTATGCATGCCACAACACTCAGACACATTATACTGACTCTAACCAGTCATCTATCAATTCCCTTGGTAGAGAAGCAGTGACTACCAATTTTAAAGTCCTTGATATGACTTGGCTAGGGATCAAACATACCATTTAAAACTTGTTCCCTGTAAACAGTACATGACAACTCACTTGAAACATTCTGAAATATGTTGACAGGCAATGAATCTTTAGATGTTTGATCGTCTGTTGTCACAGTTACTGTTTCTATGTTATCTGATTGGTCAATATCTGTGGTTTCTATGGTAATTGAGTCCCCCTCTGTAATGCCAGCAAGATCTGGATGCTGAAAATCAAACAACCAGTGCAGTATGCATATACATGTACATTGTTTACAAGTTTTCTGTTTTAAATGGGAAAATGTGACTGGCAGACAGTACCAACTGATAAGTTATTCAGTTATCAAAGAGTGACTGGCAGACAGTACCAACTGATAAGTTATTCAGTTATCAAAGTGTGAATGACAGACAGAACCAACTGATAAGTTATTCAGTTATCAGAGTGACTGACCGACAAAACCAACTGATAAGTTATTCAGTTATCAAAGAGTGACTGGCAGACAGTACCAACTGATAAGTTATTCAGTTATTAAAGAGTGACTGACAGACAGAACCAACTGATAAGTTATTCAGTTATCAAAGAGTGACCGACAGTCAGACAGAGATGATAATTATTGTAACCATCAGACTTGTTGGGCAGGGGTATAAGTAAATAATACTTAAAGGGAAGTTACTACATGTGCTGAAAAATATTATAATTAGTATAAATAAATCACACACAGGGGTGAAATTAATACCGTATAGCAGTTATGTTTATGGATGCCAAAGTTCGTGATTTGCTCAATGAAACAGGATATTAAATTTTCATTGTTTCTTTGTTCGCGTCTATTGATATGGTTTACCAGAAATAACTGTGAAATATCTAGACTTGAAATAGGCAACATTTTATTTTAACAATTCCAGAAAATCGGAAATATAGCAAAAATTTTAGGGACAAAGCAGACTTGTTTTCTTTAGTCTAAAGGAAAAAAAATGACATCAATACAATTTTATTCCAGCTTTCAAATAGTAAGGTTTCCACCATATTCATAGTCAAAATTTCATGTAGACAGGTTTCCATGATATTCAAAATCCACCATGAAAATAGCAAAGATTGGTAGACAGTGAAATTTGGTAATATTTTCAATAATACATTATAACCTTGAACTGTATTGCGGAATTTGCAGTGAAAACCTGCACAAGTTTTATGAAGGGAACCAAGATTGCAGCAGAAATTAAAAGAGAGCAATCATTCATGGTTAAAACTACTGTATTTTCCAGACTATAAGTCGATGTGCTGTATAAGTCGAATTGCCTATTTTTTACCAAAATTGACGAAAAAAACATAGATAAGTCGAATTCGGCAGATGTCACTTTGTCTATGGTATTTCATAATTAAATTAATATTTGTGTTTTTGTTAAAGTGTACTTTGTCCACAAGTTCAATTATTTTTATGGAATGGTGCATCAATGGCTCTGAACCTTAGATCATCAGGTGTAAGAAATTGTACACGTCAGACATGGGTAGCCGTGGGTGAAATAAGCAGGAAATTTGTTTGATGAATTAGTCATAATTTAGACCAGTAATTAATAAATAATATTACCTGGTATTACAAAATACAACAAAAAATAATTGTTACCTACAAATTTGGTTGCAATTAGCCTTTTAGATAACAACTATAACTAATTATAATTTGAGTCACATGCGAATGTGTTATGACATACCATAAATGGGTATAAATTTGCATATTAAAGGACCGATAACTCCAGAACACTTGATAATGTCATTCCAGTTAAAAAAACGTATCTTCTAGTGTTTGTTTATAAATTTTATATATTTAAATGGTTTCAAAGTTTCAAAGTTTTTATTAACATCATCATATTCATTCATAAATGATAGCGGCACTGATCAATAATCTTCAAGTTTGATTGCTGGTTTGACTGTTTGAGTGACGGCTTTCGTTGATTGCAGTTAAACCAAAATTTTGAACTAAAGCAATCAAAAGTGAACTAAACAAATGTTATGAAATGCATGAAGTGGACAATAAGTCAAGGCTGACACTTTATTGAAAAAAAAAATATCAACTTATAGTCCGGAAAATACGGTACTTTGATTTCAGTAAACATACCATGGCACCATTCACCATTACTTCATGTGTTTTTACTTCTTCAATCTGTTGTACTGCTCCACCCCCTAACTGCATCTAAAAGTAGAAACGAAATTTGATATCACATCAGCCAACAAGTAAACTACTAGACAGTAAATTAAAATATTACAATATTAACAGCCATAGTCAAATGTGTTATAACACTGCCCTTCCCTTCTTTTCATACTGCATCAGCAGTCTTGTGGACTGATCCTTGCCTTGAAAAAAGTAATCAAGGGCACCTAGATTCTAGGGGAAGTCAAAAGAATGTAATCCAGGGATAAAGACCAGACGTAGAAAACAGACACACGCAACAAAAAACATAAAGTAACCAAAACAATACATACAAAATAACATTAGCAAATGAGCAACTAAAAACTGGGAGCATGGACCAGGTTCACTGGTAGGTTAGGCATCCTCTGTTTTTTTTAGAAACACAAGTCAAGTTGCTCATAAAAACCATTTCATATCTGATCCATGCAAAAGCCTTATAAATTCCTCCATTGAAATTTACGGTCGTATATCATATACAAAAAAATGTTGCACGCTACGTCATGCTAAGTAAGAATACCCCACTCAACCATTGGTGACTAACATGAACAGGGTTGGGGCTGATTACTTTGAAATGTAATCGATTACATCATGATTACTTGGGTTTTTAATGTAATCAATTACAGCATGATTACATGATTTTTTGTGTGTGTAATTGATTACATTTGATAAGGTAATCATGATTACATATGATTACATGACTTGTACAAGTAAATAACATCACTTGAGTAGAGGATATGTTAGCTGTATATATAAGTGCATGTTTTGGTTCATAGACAGAAGTAAGTGGCCTCTGTGTCCCATGTATCATTATTTGACTCTGATTGTTGAAGAAGTCTGGACTTTTGTGATTTCAGAACGACTCAAAAGTTTGCTTTTTTTATTGTTATTGAATGTATTTTTTTTATCTCAGTGCTTAGATGTCTATTTTCATACATTCACCACTTCAATTCTACTGTACATCATTGTTTTAATTTATGTAATCATAATGAAGTTTTTAAAACATGTTATATTAAGTAACTGTGATACTCTCTTGAAATAAAGGATTATTATTCAATTATTACTTAAATATGATACTTTATTTTTTTTACAAACTGTACTTTGTACAATAAGATCAGATTCAATACTTTTATCTTCATTACACTTTATGATCATAAGCATTTGAAATGTTGAATCACTAAGTCTACATCGATCAGGTCTAAAGAACTTTACAGCTATGATGAAAGTCTCTCAACTGGGGCTGAAGTGGCAGTTATTGATTTTCCTTATTTTATATTATTTATATTTGATAGCTCTAGAAAGTTTACCCAAGAGACAATCTAAGAATCATTTTCGCATTTCACAATTGTTACTCTAGGGACATTCTATAGTTATAATAATCATTCTTTTAACATGTTAAATGAACTCCTAACATAAAGGAAATATATTTTTTGTAAATGATCTGAATTCAATTCACTTCAATTGCAATTTACAGCACACAATATATTAACACATTGCTCAGTTTAAGCATTTATAAACACAAACATAATTCAATTCTCAAACATTTTATTTACATGTAATCAAAAAGTTATCATGATTACAGCCTTTTTTTCCTTGAGTAATCGATTACATGTAATCAAACATAGGTGTGATTACTGATTGTGTGTGATTACTTCCAAAAATACAATTGATTACAGATGATTACGATTACCCCATCCTTGAACATGAAATAGATAAGTAAAGAACCTGGAAATGGGGGACACTGTACAAATCATCATTCTTGGACCTTTCACAGTTTGCTTTATGGTATGAGTTTTGCCCAACGTTAAAGACAGTGTGATGACCTGTAGAATTGGGTTTGCTGCTTGACTTTGGGTGAATGTCTCATTGGCAATCATACCTCATCTCCTATTTTCATAAATAACGCTAAAGCAATTTACCAAAATCTCAGCATTTCCTCAAACAAAAGCTGAGAAATCAAACACAAAAATTTCCAAAATACATAGTCGTATTTCACACAGGGAGGAGACAAGCAAACAACCTGGTTAAACAAGCTGAGAAATTTGTTACAGAAAAGTGTAACTGACACATGGACAGACTGATGATTGAAGGTTCTTCTCTTTTAAACTTACCTGAGCCATCGTCAGTAACTCAGCAATATCTGCTCTTCCATTGGCTATGGCTATATCTAACGGCGTACGATCAAACTGAAAAATCATTAAAGGTCATCACTAGTGTAAAACATGGACTAAATATTTGTACAGTAAAGCCTTGTAAGGAATTCTTTTCCGACTAAAAAATATGTTTTGATAAGACAGTTGGTTGAATAACAGTTTCATAAAAAATCAAATTAAAACTTCAGGACTACAGAAGTTTTATGGTTGTCATCATGAACTCGTGGATCGTTACAGTGTATCCATCTGTATCATGTCATCATGAACTCATGGATCGTTACAGTGTATCCATTAGCACCATGAAAACTGAACTCGTGGATCATTACAGTGTATATGTCTGTACCATGTAAACTGAACTTGTGGATCATTACAGTGTATCCATCTGTATCATGTCATCATGAACTCATGGATCGTTACAGTGTATCCATCTGTACCATGTCATCATGAAATCGTGGATCGTTACAGTGTATCCATCTGTATCATGTCATCATGAAATCGTGGATCGTTACAGTGTATCCATCTGCACCATGAAAACTGAACTCATGGATCATTACAGTGTATCCATCTGTATCATGTCATCATGAACTCATGGATCGTTACAGTGTATCCATCTGTACCATGTCATCATGAAATCGTGGATCATTACAGTGTATCCACCTGCACCATGAAAACTGAACTCGTGGATCGTTACAGTGTATCCATCTGTACCATGTCATCATGAACTCGTGGATCGTTACAGTGTATCCATCTGCACCATGAAAACTGCACTCGTGGATCATTACAGTGTATATGTCTGTACCATGTAAACTGAACTTGTGGATCATTACAGTGTATCCATCTGTATCATGTCATCATGAACTCATGGATCGTTACAGTGTATCCATCTGCACCATGAAAACTGAACTCATGGATCATTACAGTGTATCCATCTGTATCATGTCATCATGAACTCATGGATCGTTACAGTGTATCCATCTGTACCATGTCATCATGAAATCGTGGATCATTACAGTGTATCCACCTGCACCATGAAAACTGAACTCGTGGATCGTTACAGTGTATCCATCTGTACCATGTCATCATGAACTCGTGGATCGTTACAGTGTATCCATCTGCACCATGAAAACTGCACTCGTGGATCGTTACAGTGTATCCATCTGCACCATGTAAACTGAACTTGTGGATTGTTGCGGTGTATCCATCTGTACCATGTCATCATGAACTCGTGAATTGTTACGGTGTATCCATCTGTATCATGTCATCATGAACTCGTGGATCGTTACAGTGTATCCATCTGCACCATGAAAACTGAACTCGTGGATCGTTATAGTGTATCCATCTGCACCATGTAAACTGAACTCGTGGATTGTTACGATGTATCCATCTGTACCATGTCATCATGAACTCGTGGATTGTTACGGTGTATCCATCTGTATCATGTCATCATGAACTCGTGGATCGTTACGGTGTATCCATCTGTACCATGTCATCATGAACTCGTGGATCGTTACGGTGTATTCATCTGTACCATGTCATCATGAAATATGTGGATCGTTACTGTGTATCCATCTGTACCATGTCATCATGAACTCGTGGATCGTTACGGTGTATTCATCTGTACCATGTCATCATGAAATATGTGGATCGTTACAGTGTATCCATCTGTATCATGTCATCATGAACTCGTGGATCGTTATGGTGTATCCGTCTGCACCATGAAAACTGATTTATTCAACAAGTCATAGTTTTCCTTTCCTCGTTTATCTACCCTGGACTTGACTTTTTATTACCAACTTGGCAGGTGATTCTTGAAAAACATAAGACACTTACCCTACCAGTGCACCTGTTCAATGCTCACAGTTTTTAATGGAGTTCGAGTTGCTCATTTACTCTTGTTATTTTATGTATTATTTTGGTTGTTTTACATCCTTAAAGGATTTCCCCTCATTCTCTAGATCTGTGTTACATTTTCAAACTTATCTCAAAGGTTTTCCCCCATCTATACTTTCATATTTACAACTTTTCCCACTTTTCCAGCTCAACTGGATGGGGATTCCCCCCCCGCCCCCATTTACATGTTCAGGGACTTCCCCTCCTGTCCCTTCCTTCATACACTCATTCTGACCTTATTTTCACAATTTATGTCTGCTCCATGTCTAATCAACGTTTCAAGCACAGGTCTGTGTCCTTTTTCTGAGGCCCAATGAAGGGGTGTCATCTTCAACTAAAGAAAAACACAGCCATTTGTTTTAAACCAATAGTAAACTTATCCTATACTTGAAATAATTGATATCTTACATTCTAACAGTATTGGTTTCATTACAGCTTCACAAAATTAAATTCATGTTGATTTTCATGAAAAACTGGTTAAGAACCAAGAAATTAACTTTGAATGTCCTCCAGTGTCAAACCACTTTTTTATTACTGACAATTTTCATAATAAATTACCTTTGACTGACCTCAAGTGCCAAACAACTTTTTATTACTGAAAATTTTCATAATAAATTACCTTTGACTGACCTCCAGTGTAAAACCACTTTTTTATTACTGACAATTTTCATAATAAATTACCTGTGAAAGACCTCCAGTGTCAAACCACTTTTTTATTACTTAAAATTTTCATAATAAATTACCTTTGACTGACCTCCAGTGTCAAACCACTTTTTTATTACAGAGAATTTTCATAATGTTCATAACTAATTATTTAACTATGATAACAACTTTTAAGTAGCAATACAGATAGAATCATGCAAAATGCACTTCATGGTTGGAACATATTTTTATTTTTGATATTTTGTTTAAAATGTTCTAGTTAACAGAAGTTTACCACTGTCGCACCATGGTCATAAATGTAGTTTATATGTAATGTATATTACATTGTACTGTTTTTGTTCATGCCATAACCATTTACTGTAAACACGGTAATGTGTTTGTGCAAATAAAATTGTCTATTGTGACTTTTCATATCAGACTTGTTCTTAAGAGATAAAAATTACATAGAATGTACAGTAGAATTCAAAATTAAGGGAGATAATTCTGTATATAACACTAAAATACAATAGATACAGTTGGGTTTTCAATGTGTATTGTCTCGTAAGAGCAGACAGATTGGAATGAATGATTACACACTTCAGCAAATAGACCTATAAAGTTAGAAACTAAATAACAAAAATAAAAACATGTAGCCTTTTTGTGGTGTTTCACATATTACAGAATTTGTATGATTCTTACAAAGACTGTAATTAGTTTAAAACTGAAATCAATCTGACAAGAGGTATTTAATTTGAAACCATTTTTAGTTTTCATTTCAATGAAAGTCAAGTTTGAGTTGTATTATTACTTATTTTTGTTAAGAAACTTATTAGGATAATATTTATTTTTTTTTCTGTACAATAACCTCACCTAGTCATAAAACCTTATGCTGCTGTTTTCAATTTATTTTGATATATGAATCATTCAAATATTTCTGGAAAATACTTCATAAAAAATAATGCAAAAACAAAACTAAAAAAAGCCAAAAAAAAAAAAACAAATGATTCCCCAAAATATTTTTTACACATCAAGCATATTATAAGATGGGCAGCTTTTTTCTAGAGGAGAGTTTATGTCCTACACCTGACTGCTAGATAAGTCTTACCATATCTTTAGCATCTATATCTGCTGCATGTTGTATTAGAAGATCTACTATACCATTATGGCCTTCCTGAGCAGCTACATGGAGGGGAGTCCTGTCCACTTTTGTTCGAGCATCACGACTAATTCCAGCTCTTAGCAAAACTTCAGCTGTGTCATGGTGGCCATATTGAGTGGCAAAATGTAATGGAGAAGTTCCAAGCTGACAAGAAGATAAAAAAAATAGATGAATTTAAGCACAATATAGAACAGTTTGCCATACATATATGCACTAAAATTAATTTAATCAGTAAAAGTTTCAAGTTTCATCAAAAATTGGCTTAAAACAATATGGTAAACAGTGAACCATTAAACATCTATCATACTCACCTAATCAGTGGTAAAGGGAGAACCATTGGACATCTATCATACTCACCTAATCAGTGGTAAAGGGAGAACCATTGGACATCTATCATACTCACCTAATCAGTGGTAAAGGGAGAACAATTGGACATCTATCATACTCACCTAATCAGTGGTAAAGGGAGAACAATTGGACATCTATCATACTCACCCAACCAGTGGCAAAGGGAGAACCATTGGACATCTATCATACTCACCTAATCAGTGGTAAAGGGAGAACAATTGGACATCTATCATACTCACCCAACCAGTGGCAAAGGGAGAACAATTGGACATCTATCATACTCACCTAATCAGTGGTAAAGGGAGAACAATTGGACATCTATCATACTCACCCAACCAGTGGCAAAGGGAGAACAATTGGACATCTATCATACTCACCTAATCAGTGGTAAAGGGAGAACAATTGGACATCTATCATACTCACCCAACCAGTGGTAAAGGGAGAACAATTGGACATCTATCATACTCACCTAATCAGTGGTAAAGGGAGAACCATTGGACATCTATCATACTCACCCAACCAGTGGTAAAGGGAGAACCATTGGACATCTATCATACTCACCTAATCAGTGGTAAAGGGAGAACCATTGGACATCTATCATACTCACCTAATCAGTGGTAAAGGGAGAACCATTGGACATCTATCATACTCACCTAATCAGTGGTAAAGGGAGAACAATTGGACATCTATCATACTCACCCAACCAGTGGCAAAGGGAGAACCATTGGACATCTATCATACTCACCTAATCAGTGGTAAAGGGAGAACAATTGGACATCTATCATACTCACCCAACCAGTGGCAAAGGGAGAACAATTGGACATCTATCATACTCACCTAATCAGTGGTAAAGGGAGAACAATTGGACATCTATCATACTCACCCAACCAGTGGCAAAGGGAGAACAATTGGACATCTATCATACTCACCTAATCAGTGGTAAAGGGAGAACAATTGGACATCTATCATACTCACCCAACCAGTGGTAAAGGGAGAACAATTGGACATCTATCATACTCACCTAATCAGTGGTAAAGGGAGAACCATTGGACATCTATCATACTCACCCAACCAGTGGCAAAGGGAGAACCATTGGACATCTATCATACTCATCAAATCAGTGGTCAACGGAGAACCATTGGATATCTATCATACTTACCCAACCAGTGGTCAACGGAGAACCATTGGACATCTATCATACTGATCCAATCAGTGGTAAACGGAGAACCATGAGACATCTATCATACTCACCCAATCAGTAGTAAATGGAGCACCATTGGACATTAGAGTACGAACTTCATCAGTTTCTCCACGCTTCGCTGCTTCTAATAACCTTTTTCCAAGATCTACCAATGACATTTTATGAAGGTTTCTGGGAACCGATTTGGATTCCTGAATGACAATTTCTCGATCAAGGGGAGGTAAAACCAACACTTCCCGTTCTGGAAAACATATATATGTATGTAAAAGACAAATGGTGAATTAAATAAAGTCATTTTTTTCACAGGTTAGTTTTTGTTCATTTTTCCAAATAAAAAAACTAAAGGGAAAAAAAAACAATATATAAAATGTAAATTATTTTTCAATTGACAATTGTTTACATGTGATGCTCTTCTTGATTCAAAAATAAAGTGTTGGAATCTGTTAGAATCAGGCAAAATTGTGAACAATGTTCAGAAAACACACCAGTTTGACAATGTGGGCACATAGGTTGTCTTACACATGACAGAGGATACAGAAGATGAATTGACAGGTTGTCTTACACATGTCAGAGGATACAGAAAATGAATTGACAGGTTGTCTTACACAAGAAAGGTCCTAGTTTTTTTATGCATCCAAAATGAAAGGTCCTGAATCAGAAACTGAAAGGTTTTCAATCAGAGTAAACATGGACTAAACTGAAATATGGTCCAGAACCTACATGTACAATGTAGGTAAATTAGGAGATACATGTAACAATATTCAATGATATTGTATTTGATGATTTGAATGGTGGCAAATTGAGTTTACAAGATAACCATAAGAGGAGACAGTAAACAGATATTTGCCACAACCAAGTCTACATGTACATGTAGATTGATGTAGACAAATCTTGGCATGCAATATGGTTATCTCCATTCTAAAGCAACTGTCAAAGAGTCAAAATAAAAATTAAAATTTATCAAAATAACTCTGCACATGCAAAAAAAACCTTGCAACACAGTCAATCATGGAATTGCTATCCTGGAATTTACAATATAGAATAAAAATTACCGGCACATGATAAAACAAAGGTTACATGAGAATCATCAGAATGATTTACAAATCATAAATTGAGGGTCCCCATCTTTGACCAGTGCTAATGTGAACCCTTGCAAAATGTGAAATCATTTTGTCATATAAAAGCTCCGAAAAATGTTACTTAAAGATGTAGACCCAGGGTAAGGGACACAACTCTTACAAATAATTGGAACATTTGTATTCACCATTTTACACCAATCTCATGAAAGCATCAAAGTAACTTGGACAGATTTCATTCTGTTCCAAAGAAAATCTTAATACCCTTTGGTGAAATTGAATATGATACAAACATATCATTGATTTCAAGAGTTATGTCTCTTACCCTAGGTCTACCTCCATCAATGTTTACATTCTCTGCAAAAGTGGGTCTTGGAAAATAACCGAAAATATCCAACCAATGATTTTTTTCAAGGATAATCAGAATAATGTGTACAGTCTAAATATCATCTGAAAATGGTCCATTCACAAAATGATAATCAAAGTCATCAGTTAGAATGCAGGGAAATGGAACTTATGGTAATTAACTTTTTCAACCATCTAAAAATATACCTGAAACCTCAATTCTTCTGTTTTCGGACATCAATGATCCTATTTTGAGGCATCCAAGGCTCTGTTATACACCATTCAAATTCAGTCTGAAAATTATACAAAATGTACATGTACATGGTTGCACTTATGGTCTGTTTTTACAGTCTTCCAGAAATTTGCCAGACTGTCTATGTCATGACAAAAGATTTGAATCACTTTTAAAAAATATGCTTCTTCAGCAAAAGTTACTCAAATTTACACAAATGGCCCCACTCAGTGACTTTTTTACAATGTTTCATGTTAATTGAGAAAACCATGATCTAATTAAAACTAGACCTCACACTTGCTCCCTGTTAATTGATTAAGAAAACCACATAAAATTTGGTTCATTAGACTTATATCTATTCTTTGCTGGAACTTACAGTGGGTGTGGTAGGAAAACTCCAACATTTCTTTTTTAACAATATAAATCTTTTAAAACTTTACCCAAAGTCTTTTAATGAAGTTTTTATCTTTAAGTGTTTTCATAAAATGAGAAATACTGTGAAAGTACTATTATTCGTGGGGTACCAATTTCTGTCATTTTCTTACGTAGGCCAAACCATGAAATTTGGTTTTCAATGGATAGGACATTCCAATTAATGTGTGTACTGAAAACTTTAAAACAATAAATTCAAGAAAACTGTTATTTATCAAATTTGTTTATGTAATCTTAATTTTGTTTCATCAATTATGTATGCTATGTAATAAAGTTGAAGAACATTTTCTTTTTACTTGTAATAAATTGTGTTGCAATAAAATGCATATTTATAGAAATTAAGTTTCAATAATAATGATCCATACACTACCTACTAATGATTTGTCAAATATTGAATCCATCTCTATACAAAATGCAAGAAATATTTGTTTATACATTTCCATATGCTTTGATATCAGATAATTTGTTTACAAAACTTGAATATGATA
This sequence comes from Perna viridis, assembly GCA_037379345.1. NCBI lineage: Eukaryota > Metazoa > Mollusca > Bivalvia > Mytilida > Mytilidae > Perna > Perna viridis. The sequence goes on along the minus strand of CM074525.1, from coordinate 558,283 downwards.
TTCTGTTTTGTTAACTGAATTTTAATATCATGTTAATGTGGAGAAAGACACCATCAGTTTTGATTTATATTTGACTTTGACCCAAATATACTTACATACATGTATTAACTTTTGTTTTATACAATGTACGTGTATCTGTCTACTGATGAAAACTTTCATCAAGATTGATTCTATGATGACTTCACAATATTTTTTTTTTTATGAAAAAAGTAATTTTATAACTGAGCCATGTTGAATGATCTTGATAAAATTACTCTGAACCTTCAACTGTACTTGCAATAATCTTACAAATATTTGGAATATCCATCTCCAATCAATTACAGAAATAAACAAATATTTATTAGCTGTAACAGTTACAATAAGTGGTTTTGGCCAATCTTAAAAATTACATGAACTGAACATATTGAACATGTGTTATATATAATGTAAAGTAGTTACAAATGTAGGTTACTGAAATAAAGTAATAAAGGGTTATTAAGACTTTTTCTTTTTTCCATCCAATCTGATATGAAATTGGAAGACAACTTCAGTAATTTAGGATTTTTACTGTTAAACAATATACTTGGGTTTTTTTTTATAATATTAAACATATCAAAGTTTTTATATAAAGAAGAAAATTTTCAGTTTTAGTTCATCTCTTAGTGTGTTGTATAGATCATACTCAAATAAGAAATGTTCTTCGTCTTCAATGTGAATATGGCATATGGGGCATATTATATTGTCATTACAGATGAAAAAATCTTAAACAAACTTGACAATATGATAAATGGCATTTAATTAATTTGCTGAAAGGGGAACCTAATGCTTTATACTTCACTCAAACCTCAGGCCATTGCCTTCTGACCCCAACCCGACATATCAATATCCAAATGAAAAAGAGGATGGTTGCAGGGCCAGAGGATTTGGACTATAACGAAGTAAGTGTTTCTGTCACAATTCCATATGATTTTGACACAAACCGGATGTGTGGATGATTAGCCTGAGGAGTCTCCCTGTCCAAGAAAGTGTGGTCACTGGACAAGGAGCCACTGACTTTCAAAATGCGAGTCCTAAAAATATCCATGGATTTGTATACAAAGGCACTTGTTTTTATCAAAAACCGACCATTAATAGAAACAGTGACAGTGTTTTCTTTTCTTTTTTTTTTTTAGACTCTTTAAATACATTTGTATATTTTACCAATGGCAAAATTAAAGAGGAGATGAAATCTGCAAAATTCTTCACATGTATGCCCAAAAATGTTAACCGTGGTTTTATGAAATAGCCAAGTTTGTTTTGTTCTGTCATTTTGTTTTGATCATCAATATCCTGTCAATAGTTCAGATTAAGAAGTTAGAAACCAGTGCAACTTAATGAACTGAAACTAAAATTTATTAGCGGAGCGGAAGTTGTCAAAGACAAGCGGAAAAGGACATTGATAGTGCCACTTCCGCCTCGATGAAATGCTTCCAAAAACATTTGCTACTGACCTTATTCATGAAATACAATCTGAGGTTACCATTTTACAATAAATACACTGATATTTCTACCTTAAAACAAACTATTCCAACAATTTTACCAAAGCCGGAAGTACGATCTTTTTGTGCTGGGCGATAATGAGGGTTTATGAATTAATGTGCATTCTATTAAAAATGAATACATGTCCTGTTTTTTCTATTGTACTAATTGCTTATAAAATTAAATTGAAAATTTATGCAAGATATAAAGATAGAGGTAGGATTTTTTCAAAATTCGCACAATTTCTTATGAACTATTTCTTGAACGCGGATTTACTTTGAAAGTCGGTTTTTCTCGCTAATTCACGTCCTACACGAGATGAAAAGTGCTTCCTGCTAGAAAGTTGACCACGCCCACACACTCCCACAAAAACTGAACGAGATGGTCGTCTTTCAAAATAGCAGAAGAGCCTAACACAGGACAAAATGAATATTAATCAAGCTTTGCTGTCGACCGTTCCTAAAATGATACCTTAGATAATTTGCAATAATGAAGTGAAAAAGCACATCCATAGAAGAAGATGCAATGAATAGCAGTAGCTCAAGTTCAGCCTCAAGAACCTTGACTGGAGTTAGTGAATTTTGCATCAATAGGATGCAAGGTGTTGCTGAGTTACTCCTCTTATCCTGTAGTGTCCGCCCAGTCATGTCTGATTTTATAAAACACCTGAAATCGGGCAATATCAGAACAGTGCTGAACTCAAAGTTAAAGATTATCTCTGTTATATCAGAAACATTGATTTCGCATGTGCACATTCTTCCATCCAAATTAAATGATATCTGTGAATCTCTCCAAGACTTGTCATTAACAGTGGTGCAATTAATTGAACTAGTCAGCAATTCTACGTATTTGATTGTCACAAACTTGCCCAAATGTTCACCCTCGTGTGTTGGACTTGTTGATAAGTATTCAGTTTGCTATTCGGGTTTGGAGATCAAACTGAGTTGTATGAGATTGAAAAGAACTCGTAGTGATGAACTTTCTCCACAAATCATAATAGATCTGTGTTCCAATATTTCTAAGCATATAGCAGTTATTACAGATATATGCAAGATTGCTGGGCAAAATGTTACTGAAGAAAGTTTAGAAGATCAATTTAAACTCAGTGTAAAAAGTGTTACATGTGCAGCTGGGTGTCTTATTGCCAGTATAAAGTCATATAGATCATCACAAAATCTGACTCATCACTCAAGGGTCATATTATTCTGCGAGCCTGTACTGGCCTCCTCCCAAGCTCTAGTTTCATTTGCCACTGAGAATGATTTCGTTGGAGAGGAGGGGATACTGTCCATACAAGCTAAGGATATTCAGAAAAGAATACTAGGTATACATATATAATGTGAAACCTGTCTGATATGAGACCTGCCAATCTGATCATCTGTCTGAACCTGGTTAAACCAAACACCTGTCTAATATGAGACCTGTCAATCTGATCACCTGTCTGAACCTGGTTAAACCAAACACCTGTCAAACAGTTACAAAAAAGCTTCAAGCATGTTTCACTGAATATTAAAAATAACATAAAGAAGCAGACCTATTTCTAAATTCTTGATTGTCAGGACATCAAAAACAGTCCTTAAGAGGTAATGAGATCCCTATTGATTTGGGGGAAATTTTGTAAAAAGTCAAGGTCACAGTGGCCAAAAAAGCTTAATTTTTTGTCTCGACTGCAACAAAAGTCATGGAAGGCAAGACTTGGGTTTTGCAGCAACAGCAACGGCATCCACAAATTTAACATTAAGTTGTCTAACAAGTTCATTTAAACATGAACCTCTTTCACTAGGTAAATGATATTTGGTGGACAGATGCATTACCATCATTGCATCACTATTTTATGCCATTGTTACGCATATACCCCTGCAGTTATGGTCTGTTAAAGTTTAATGAGTGTCCATCCATCTGTCGCCTAGTTCATTTTGTTGTGGTAACACAAAAATGATAATTTTGTAATTTCATATTAGTATACAAAATATGAAAGCAACACAAAAAATAATATTTAACAAACACACCACTATTTTGACAATGTCGAACAGACTTATCTTTGTGATAACAGTATATTTTCTTTTAAACTGAAGTTTCTGTATAATAACTGGAAAGTTTATATCTGATTCAAACTAACTTTGTTATATACCAGGTAAATGGGATTCTTATTGATTTTTGGGGAAATTTTGTGTAAGGTCAAGGTCACAGCAACCAAAAAACTTAATTGTTTTCCTTAAAATTGAGGGTTTAAAACAATAACTCAAACAGTTTACATCAGATTCAAACCAAAGTTTGGAATATTGTTACATACTAAGTAAAGGCAAACACTATCAAATTTTTGGATATTTTGTTGTTGAATGTCAAGGTTACAGCAGCCAAAAAACTTTTTTTCCCGATGATAACTCAAAAAGTTTTCCTCTGCCTAACTAACCAAGTGGTAGGATATTGTTACATGCCAGATGAGTGAAATAGATTTGAGAAAAGTTTTGGTGAAAGTCAAGTACTTTATGCCAAAAAAATTAAAACTTTTGCATAAAAATTAGGATTCCAGATGATAACTTCAAAAATTTACATCTGAGACTGATTGAAACAGATCTCTCGGATATTGTTACATACCAGATGAATGAAAACACTATGGATTTTGGGGGAATTTCAGTTGCAGTCAAGGTCACAGTTGTAAAAAAACTTCATTTTTTTTTGTAAAATTAAGTTTCTGGATGATAACTCAAAATGTTTGCATCAAATTCAAATTGAACTTTGTGATATTGTTACCTACTACATATGTAGGTAAGTGAGAATTCTATTCACTTAAAATATCTAAAATATTTCTTTCTCTTAAATGGGCATGCAACTGGACTTGTGCTCCTGGGTGCATTTCGATTTTTTGTCCCTATCGGCTTTAGCCGAAGGGGATTTTAGATTTGTACTCCGTCCATTTATCCCTCATTTCGAAATTTAAGTTTTCCAAACTTTTTTTTCTTAATGCTTGCAGATATTGAGCTGCTTTTTAATATATATGTGTCTGCCTTGATGAGTTACATTTCAAGTAGATGTTTTGTTCTGCTCTGCTGATTTTTGTTAGAGTTATGGCCCTTGAATTTGACGAAATTTAAGTTTTCCGTACTTTTTTTCTAAACACTTGCAGATATTGAGCTGATATTTGGTATGTATGCCTACCTTGATGAGTTACAGATAATGTTTACATTTTGTTCCACTTTGATTTTTTGCAAAGTTTCAAAATCAAGGTCATTTCCTCAATTTGGCATTTATACTTGAGGATCCAAGGTAGTATTTGGGTCAGTGATATAAACAGCCGGTAGAGGGCTATGTATTGTTTTGCAATTCTCTCAGAATGCTTGTTATACTTGCTTTGATTTCAATGACATTTGGTTCATGCGGTAAACATGGTCTCCTGAGTTGAATGGTGATGATAAAAATGTTGTATATATAGCCATGATTTTACATCATTTTCTGTTCTTTCTCAGCAAATGCATTGCAGTCTTATGCCCACTCCCCCAGCTAATATTAAACAGGGATAACTTGTGTAACCTTGGTTTTTTTTCAATTTTAGTTATTCTTTTTTAATTGTGCTCCTTATTTGATTCTGGTAATATATGAAAGCAGACTTGATGTGTGTAGGACCATTTTCAAGTTAAGGGGGGTCAAAGTTGGGCAACACCCAAAAAGTTCACCTTTTTCATTTTGGTCAAAGTTAAAAAAAAATTTATTGGATTCCTCTTAAAATTCTGTGCCAGATTTCAGTTGTTTCTTACCGTTTTCATGTCAAATGGGCCACACACCAAAAAATTGACTTTTTATTATTGTTCTGATTTTGAAATTTTTTTTTCATTGGATTTTTCATAAAAGTCCCTGCCTGTGTTCTTCAGTCAGTTTTCAGATATCTCTTATGGTTTTTGAGGTACATGTATAAGGCGTCAAGGTGCCACACCTGAACAAAATCAATAAATTATGGTCTGATTTCAAAACTTTAGTTCATTGGAATCCTGTGTTTGATCCTTCAGTCTCAGTTTCCGCTAAATAGATGACATATTATCTTTAAACAATCCTAATTTCGGGGATTTGATACATCGCATCTACCCAAAAGAACTTGAGGTAAAGGATACTACAGACACTGTGAAATTAGCCTCATATCTTGATCTGCACTTAGAAATCGATGGTAAAGGAAAACTATTGACCAAACTTTACCACAAATGTGATGATTTTTCATTCAGAATTGTCAACTTTCCTTTCATCTGCGGCAACATCCCTTCAGCACCTGTGTATGGAGTGTTCATATCACAACTCATACGTTATGCCAGAGCTTGCCGAAACTACGCAGACTTTTTATATCACGCTAGAATTCTAACAAATAGGCTTCTGGAACAGGGTTATGTTGCTACAAGATTTAAGTCATCACTACAGAAGTTTTATGGTCGTCGTCATGAACTCGTGGATCGTTGTGGTGTATGCGTCTGCACCATGAAAACTGATTTATTTAACAGGTCATAGTTTTCCTTTCCTTGTTTGTCTACCCCGTACTAGACTTTTTATGAGCACCTTGGCGTGTGTTTCTAGAAAAGCAGAAGACGCTTACCCTACCGGTGCACCTGGTCCATGCTCCCAGTTTTTAGTGGAGTCCAAGTTGCTCATTTGCTTTTGTTACTTTGTATGTATGATTTTAGTTACTTTATGTTCTTTGCTGTGTATGTCTGTTTTCTATGGTCTTTGTCCCTGGATTACATTATTTTGATTACCGATATAACCTTGGTTCCCCTTGATTACTCTTTCAGTCAGATTTCATGATCTCGTACTATTTTCAAGAAAATCAACTTTTTAATTTTTGGTCTAATTTTGAAAATTTTAATTGATTTAAAAATTTTGTGCAATATAGTTTTCAAATCATTTGTTGTGTTCATAATAAATTGTATATCATTTTTTTAAGTGTGTCAGAAACTAATGTTGTGTCCACATTTGCCCCAACAGTTCAGTGTTCGACCACTGTGGTTGTATCATGATGTGCTCGTCAAAGCTGTTTATTTCCCGAGGTTCTTAAAACATTTTACAGTGCCTTAGGTACTCGGTTGAACTTACATCATTCATTAATATGTGCTCTTTTTCAGCATTTTTTTGTCAAACATGGTAACTAGGCATGATACCTTTACTTACTTAAGTGAATAGAGCATGGTTTGAAAGGTGAGCAATTCAGATTAAAGATTTCAGTGATTCACTCTTGACAGAAGATCTGTGTTTGTAGGTCATTTCTGGTGCTCCATTCCTGTAAAAACTAGACAAAGTTTCTGTCAGAAGTATATGCAATTAGGATGTGATTGTTTTGAACTTTTTGAAGATTTTACTTGAAACTTTGAACTGACGCTTATTGTGTGTTATAACAATTAGGATCTGATTATTTAAACTTTTAACTGATGCACATTGTGTGTTATTGGACGTCTTGTACATTTATTTATTTATTTATTTATTTTTTTTTTTAATTTATCTGTTTTATTGAAAACTGTACATTTGTTAGTTTGAAAACATCGAGTACCGGTACTTTATCCCGGTTCATTAACATTAGTAGCAATAATATCAAAATATACACAGATGTTAGTATTTGTTAGTACATACATGATTTTCAATAATAATATTTACACACATCACAACAGAATATCAAAGAAAAAAACCACAGATATGTAAGTCTAGAGCAATAAAAATGTAATTTATTAACAAACATACAGATTTGAAAGCAGTTTGTTTAATTGAAAAAAAAATTAGATAATTAGGATTTGGGACAAAATTAAAAAACCACATGAAAGAAAAAAAAAAATTAATAATAAAAAAAAACAAGATTTTTTTGTTTCCCTGGTAAATTTCTTAATCTATCTGTTGGCCATTGTACATATGTTATTTATTGTTTCATCATTTAGAATGAAATCTTAAGTATATATAATTAGTTTTCATAATATAACAGTGAAAATATTCCACAATTCATTAAATTGCTCTAGTTTGTTATTTCTGACAGCAATAGATTTTTCAATGTTATATAAATCTTTGACAATGTTTTTAAATGCTTGTAAAGATAACTGTTTTCTAAGATATTTACAATTGTATATGAATTGTTTAATTTTGAGAAAGAAAAGATTAAAAACTAGACTTCTTCTGCCTCTAGAAGTATCTCCCAACAAAAAATTCTTTTTAGTAAAGGGGATGCTGATATCATTCGATAAAAGCCAAAAATCAATTTCCAGGATAAAATTCTGGACTTTTTCACAGTTCCAAAATAAATGTTCTATAGTCTCAACCTCTTCATCACAAAAAGTACAATTTGCAGTATCTGTAATTTGTATTCTAAAAAGATATTTATTTGTTGCAATTATGTAAAGATTTATTCTAAATTGTAACCATTGGAGTTTAGTGTTTTTTGTCACTAAAAATGGAAGTTTAAAAATATCCTTCCATTCTTGATCATTAATATCCAATATGTCCCCCCATTTTTGTTGTCCACAAGGCACACAATTATTTTTTTATCAACACTGAATACTTATCTTTTGTGCCTTTTTTACTCTTCATAAACAATTTAATATAATTTGGACAGAATGGACATACAACATTATTATCATTGTACACAAAAGATCTTTTTGTCTGTCTTAGTGCAGATATTAAACTATTATACTTCATAGTATCAATATTAATAGCAAATTTCCGCTGAAGTTCTAAATTAGACAAAAAGCATCCATCTTCTTTCAAAATATCATTTACAAAGATACCTTTTTGAAAAAAATCCTCATAAAATACAGGTTTATTACCAACAATAATATTTTTATTCCACCACAAGGGACTAGTAACAAAAAATTTCCAGCGATCATCTTTATCTTTTTCCTTTTTCAATAATACTGTTCCAAGCATTAAATGCATCTTTCCAAAACATATTTTTACATTTTACTGACACTGCATATCCATTCCCACATTTTAAAAGTTTTTCTCTATCAACAATAGAATATAATATATTAAGCCATTTACTCTCAGAATTGAAAACTTTTCTAACCCAGGTGGATTTTAAAGCATCCATAAAACATGCAATATTTATCATTTTCAGTCCACCTTCAGCATTATTTTTTTGTAAAATCTCCTTTTTTACCCTGCCTGTAGGTGAATTCCAAATATATGAGTAAACAAGGCCATTTATTTTATTTATGACCACACTTTTTGGACGTGGTAATGTTAATATAAGATGGTTAAGAATTGGTAATATCAGAGTTTTAACAACTGATATTTTACCAATGACTGTCAAATTTCTCTTCGACCATGTGTTAATTAGACTTTTAATCTTAACCAACTTTTCATCATAGTTCATATCTATCATATTAACAAGATTAACATCAAAATATACACCTAGTAATTTGAAAGTTGTTGCTCCCCAAGACAAATGTCTTTCAGGGCAAAGCACATCTTCGCTATACTTTTTGCTGCCCATCCAAACAACCTGAGTTTTATTAAAATTAATTTTAAGCCCAGATATGTTTGCATACCAATCTAGCTCTTGCATAGCTGCATTTAAAGATTTCTCAGATCCGTCCAATATCAATGATGTGTCATCGGCATATTGAGACAGTTTATGATCTACTTCAAAAACCTGAATACCAGAAATATTTCTGTTACCCCATATTCTGATAGCAAGTATTTCTGCACACAGAATGAAGAGGTAGGGAGACGAAGGATCCCCTGTCTACATCCTGGACCGATTTGAAAAAAAATCAGATAAGTTCCCACCCTGTATAACGGCAGAGTTAATGTTTTTGTAAAATACTTTGACGAACTGTATAATAGAGTCTCCAAAATTAAAGAAACTCAAAACATTTAATAGAAAGCTCCATGACACAGAGTCAAACGCTTTCTCAAAATCTATTAACAATAACAAACCAGGTATATCTTTTTCTTCGGTATATTGCAAAATATCATAAATCAATCTGATATTATCTCCTATAAACTGACCTTTTATAAACCCAGTTTGATCTAAGTCTATCAATTTGTCTAAAACTTTTCTAATTCTTGTAGCAATAACCCCTGAACCAATTTTATATACTGTATTTAGTAGAGAAATAGGACGCCAGTTCTTTAAAAAGTGTCTTGGCTTATTGTCTTTAGGAAGACAAGTAATAATACCTTGTTTCTGTGTAACTGATAACTCTCCCATCATTGCCCCATAATTTAGTGAATTTAAAACATAAACATGTAAGTCTCTCCAGAAAAATTTAAAGAATTCTGTAGAAAAACCATCAGAGCCAGGTGATTTGTCATTCTTCATATTTTTCAAAACCTCACTGGCTTCTGTGATAGTTATCTCCCCTTCTAAAGAATTCTTTTCATCCTCAGATAATCTATTGAAACTCAAATCCTGTAGATCATTTTCAAGATCAGTTAGGTTATAAGTATTCAACGGATCATCTCGAGAACGATATAATTCTGTATAAAAATTTTTTGTTTCTGTCAGTATATCAAATTGATCAGTTACAGTAGTACCATCTTCCTTTTCTATTTTAGGTATAATCTTATTAGCAAAATTTCTAGACTCAAGTCCACAAAAATACTTTGTTGGTTTTTCCCCTTCTTCTATCCATTTAGCCCTTGATCTAATTAATTTACCCTTCATTTTTTCTTTCCTCAGAGCTTCCAATTCAGTCTTTTTATTGTCTAACTCTAAAAAATTAATAATTGATTGTGACTCCAGTTTTTCAATTTCTTTTTAAAGTTCAGATTCTAAATTATTCTTTTGTTTTTTCTTATAACTAGCATAAGAGATAGTTTTACCTCTTATTTCAAATAATAAGGTTTCTAAAAATAGCTGACTATTAATTGTCAACTGTATATTTTCATCCTCTATCATATGTAAATTTTCCATATTATATACTGGAGCACAATACTGTTTTTTAACATCCATAATTTTTTCTTTAACACAATTAATATATTCTGAGTCATATAATGAGGAGTTGTTGAGCTTACATAGTCCTTTACCTCTCACATAAGGATTAAATTCTAATTCTAAAGTAACCATTGAGTGATCAGACCTATAGCTTGGTTCAATTTTACATGTTTTTGAATGTGTAAGCATAGAATCTGGTATCAAAAAGAAATCTAACCTAGATTGCTTTAAAGGAGTTCTTTTTCTCCAAGTATAACGTTTCATATTTGGATATATCTCCCTGAATGGATCTACAAGATTCCACTGATCTATAATTTCTAAAACCTTCATTCTAGCATTTGGATTATTAATATGTAAATAGTTAAAACAATCAATAGTTGGATTCAAAACAAGTTTAAAATCACCAAAAATCACATAATTTTCATTTCCAAAATCTTCAATAATTGACATAATATTATCAAAAAATCCTGGTATATCTTGATTATAATGACAATAATGTAAGTCTGGTACCATTAATACTTATATCTAAGACTAAAAAGTTACCATTTCAATCTTTTTTCTCTTTCCATATTTTAAATTCTACATTATTATTTACTAAAATAGCTACACCTCGTGAATTAGAAGTTAGGGATGAGAAAAAACACTCATACCCCCAAACAGATCTAATAATAGATTCATTTTCAGTTACAAAATGTGTATCCTGTAAGCAGTACAAATTATAGTTTTTGACTTAAAGAAAATTAAGAACATCTCTTCTCTTGCCAGGGTCACCTAGCCCTTGGCAATTCACTGTTAATATTTTCACAGATCCCATATTAAAATATATATTAACAGATCAGTTAACCAACATTTATAACCATCTATAAGAAAAATCACCAGGTAGTTGTAGCAAAATATGAAAAAACTTAATATTTTAAAAATACTCAAAAAGTAAGTTTCTTTAATGATACAAAACAGATAGGATAAAAAATAAATAAGTCTCAAAATGGCGAGCATGTTGAATTAAAAATACTCAATTCAATCTTTGCAAAAAGAAAAAATAAAGTCAACAAAATTTGAACAGAACATTTGTAATGTAAACAATAAAATTCAAGTTACTTCCCTTGCCTCAGTCTGTACTCAATATCATCATATAATCCAAATTTCAGCTGTAGTCCACGCGGAGTCCTTCCATAAGCACCACAATTAAAATACCATACAGATTCAAAATGCCCAGTTTCTTCAAGTCTGTGGATCAAGCCCATATTTCTTCTAGTAACATCATCAACAAATTTCACTTTATTTTTAAGGTCTCGTCTGACACGCATCAAGCTTCTTTTCACATCTGAATTGAAGAGTCTAACAATAATGGGTCTGGGTTCTCGATCGGCTGGTAGCCTATGAATCGCTACTACATCTCTTTCGTTAAGTTCCACTTTCAGGTCATCTTTAACCATCTTAATAAAATCCTAACAAAGGTTTTGTTTTTCTTTCTTTGGTAAATTATATACTTTGATATTGTTTTTCCTTGAATATTGTTCGTTATAGTTACTACTGATGCTGTTTTCCTTTGCTATCTTTTGTGTTTCTGCCATGTCATGTTTCAATTTTGACATACAAGATATATTCATTTCAATATTCTTTTTCAAGTTTTCATTTTCTATAGTAAGGGCTTCCATTTTTTCTTGCACTTCATTTTGAAATTTTGCTAATTTGTCATTCAATTTCTTTTCAAGTGAAGATTCAAATTTACTAAAAAGTTTCTTCACTATATCATTTACAAAATTTTCCAAGTCTGATTGTTTGACAAGGTCTTTTGTCACTTCATTTAGATCATCTTTAGTTGTAAGATCCCTTAGGCTAAACTTAATTTCATCAAGGCCTTTCTTAAAGTTAATAATACTATATATATCAAGGCTAGTATTTGAATCAGATGACACTTCAGAAAAAGTTCTCTTAGATGGATTACTTACAGGTTTATCTACTTTGGCTGCAAGCAATTGTTGAACAGTTTTTCCTTTGCCCTCTGTTTTGCCCTTAAGTTTCGGTTTTGTAGAGTTGTTAGAAAGTCCTGAGGCCATAATAATGTGTTGAAATAATCCTTGTATATTGAAATAATCCTTTGTTTGTAATAAAACACTGCAAAATATGCACTAAATGTCTATTTTCCTCATTTTCCATTTAAATTTGTCTCCAGAAAATGACACTATTGGAATTCCCAAGTAAAATCCCATCTGAAGGTATAACTTTAAAGTCATATCACACATTATTAACACAGAATTTTGCAAAAATTGAGGAGCAGAATTTTAGTGTGTTAACTGCTCGGCTGCCATCTTAATCGTACATTTATTTTGGTTGAGACATTAGTGATATTTATAACAGCAAATCATTGCATTATCAATAAATTTAAATGTCCCTCATAGGCAAAGCCTTAAATCATATTATCATTTGCAAAATAAAAAATGATATTCTGACATTCCCCATACGTCTCAATACTTGAACTTCTGATCAATTATCTCCCCCTTGAAAAGAACTTTTTTGTAACTTTGCAAATAATTATTTTATTCAAATCTTTATTTTAATTCATTTAACAAAAATGTTTTGCATGCATAATAAATGCAAGTTGAAATATTCATTTCTATATAAAGATGCTCTGTGTAATAGATAATCGACATTAAAAGCTTGGAATTATTTTTTCTATTTTTCTTATTATTAATGGCTCTTGTTTTCTTCTTTTCAGGTGCCTGTATGAATATTGTGTCCTCCTGTGTTCAGCTGTGTAAAACAGTACGTGATCTGACCTATGACCTTATGACCTCTTATCATAAAGACAGACTTAAGTCTTGTTTACAATCAATTGGACATAACTCACACAAACTAGTCAAACTTTTAGAAGAACATGATGTGGATAGACTTCTTAATGATTACCAAGAGAAAATTTCTGAAGGATTAAAGTTATCCAAACTGTCAGTTTCTAGTGAACAAACATGTAGTTCCTCTGTGTCAACATTAAGTTCTAATTTTAGCTTCAGTCCAAATGTTTCACCTGTGGATAATAGATCTTTAGCGGATAGTTTAAATAACAGTTGCTTTGATGGAGGTTGCCAGAACAACCATGCAGATAAACCAGAAAGCAATGATCGGAGCATCAATAGTACTACTTCCTTTTCTAGTTCAGAAAACTCTCTAGCTTCCAGATAATAGATTACACTTCAGCTTTTGTTGATTTTGCTATTTTCTCCTCTTTGAGCAACCTGTTTATAGGAATACATGTACCACTTCAGCTAATGTGTACACCCACCACACTTAAGTGGTGCAGTATGATGCCCTTCACACAATGTTGTAGTTTAGTGCCATATGTATGTCCCCTGACAGTTTCCAAATCATATTGAAGGATCTTTTTCAAACTTGAAACAGTTATCTAATACAGATCAATTTGAATTTTCAGTTTTGTTCATGTAAGATATATGAATTTTAGATTGTTTTTACCCCTAAATTTTTTAATGAATTGGAGTTGTCTTTCTTGTTATTTTGAAGAATTGTGGAAGTTAGTTCTTTTGAGGTATTATGGAACCTAGAAAGTTTTTTAAGTTTTAAATTTTATTTTCAGTTGTTCTTACCTACTATATATTTGATGAATAAGAGTTATCTTTCTTTGAATATTTTCAGATTTTCAATATCACTTTAAACATGAAAGTTTATTTTTGACTAAAACTTTCTTGATGAAAATCAGCACAATACTAACTGTATTAAAGGTTCTTGGTGCCCACCCTAGCATTTTAATGCTCATTTTGACAGAATCACTGTTGACTTAAGATTTCATTATCATTAACTCAAGGTAATATACATCACCTACTACCCAATTTTTATATGACTGCAAATTTTTTTGCAATCATATAATGTAATGGGCAAAGTGGCACAGTCTTCATTGTCTGTGGACACTTCATTAAGATGTGACAACTTAAGTTGTGGTTAGTTCTTATTTAATTTGTAGTTAGTGGCACATAACCTTTCAGAATTAATGGCCAAAAAGGGGAAAATAAGTTTTTTTTAAAACTCGTGTAGAATGATTGTTTTTCATTCGATTGTGATATTCTTTTTTTAATGTGTTCCTTATTTAATTCTGGAACAAAGCACAGCTGATTTGATGTGTTTTTGAACATTTTCGAGTTGTAAATGATGAAATGGGGCACACCCCAAAATATTGATTTTTTTATATTTGGTATGATTTTGATTTTTTTTAATTGATTTCCTTATGAAAATTCGCTGCCTGCTTTTTTCAATCAGATTTCAGATATCTCTCACAGTTTTCGAGTTAAAGGGGTCAAATGGGGTACACCTGGAAAAAAAAATCTTTTTTATTTTTGGTTGGATTTTGAAATTTTTTTATTGAATTTCAAATTTTGCACGTGTCCAAAACACTCCATAATGAATTGTAAGTCCTTAAACAAGTGTGTCAAAAACAAATATTGTGTCCACACTTGCCATAACTGTTCAGGGTTTGGCCACTGTGGTCGTATCATGCTGTGCTCTGCAAAGCTTTATATTTAAGGTTTTAAACCTCAAATTGACATATTTTTCCTTTTGGCCCAAGTGTGATGCTGTAATTCATGTAGCGAAACAGACTTGTACCTCTTAGTCTATCATTCTCTATTATTGGCCCGAGTGTGATGCTGTAATTCAGAACAGACATATACATCTTAGTTTATAATTCTCTATTATTGGCCCGTGTGATGATGTAATTCATGTAGAGAAAAAGACTTGTACATCTTACAATAGTGCAATACCTGATGAGATTGTAACTTCCTGATTTATTTTTGTTTGTGTATTAAAATTGTGGAAAACTATTTTGAAAATGACATTTAGTTAATACACAAGGTCAAAGGTCAAGGCAGGGGAAAGATAGGACAGAAAAAAACCACAACAGTCCAAATTCAAATCATTATGACTATTCTGAGGATGACCATTTGAACCTGAGAGAGGAGGCCTGGCAGATTTTCGAGGTTACTAATCTGGCCCAGAAAAAGTTGAAAATAAATAGTCACCTCCTAGAAAATTAATGTTTTTTTTTACCTCAGTCCAGATACTTCATACAGTAAAATGGAAATAAATAAACTTGTCCTGATGTGGTTGAAAAAAGCATGTAAAAAAATAATATTCTGACCCCACAAAATTTGCCGGGCCCACACCTCAGAATTAAATGGTCATCTCCTCATTAGGCCATTCAGATCTACTCAGTCTTTCTGGTCTGTTTTCATTGTACATTACCATAAGTACATGTCATCGTTCATTGTTTTGGGATTTCATAAAAAATTATTTTGGTTTAAGATCCCTAGTGGGGACAACATTGCAAACTTGAAGGTAGACCTTAGGCAGGGGCACAACTCATGCAAATCATTGGAATGTTTGTATTCAGCATTTTACATCATTCTTATGTCAGTATCAAAGTAACTTGGATTGATTTCATTCTGTTTCAAATGAAAGCTTCATAGGCTTTGGTGAAGTTGAATATGATACAAACATATCACTGATTTCAAGAGTGATGTCCCTTAACCTAGATCTACCTCCTTAAATTGGTACTTGCCATTCTTTTTGTTGTATATGGCTTTAACAAGTGGTAGAAGAATGTCTGGTTTTATACAGCTAAGAGTCAGAGTAATGTTATATGAATTCTGTGGACAACTCTATCAAAACCCTTGCTCAGTTTGTTGAACAAGAACAAAGCAGAATATTTCTTTGATCAATCCAAAGTGATTTTCAAAAATATCTGCCAATGGATGGTAAACTCCAATCATTATATCAACATTTTAGGAATAAACAACTGTGAAGTTATCCCCTACTTACTGTAAACCATGAAATTATTGTGGCAACTTCATATTCACTACTTCCACTGTAAGACATGTAACACGAAATTTCCCACAAAGAAGGTTATATTACAATTGCAAGTTTTAAGCTATGTAAAAGTAACATGATAGCAGAAAGAGCAAAAAAAATTCTCAGCTTACAGTATGTAAAATTATGAAGTTTGATTATCTAGAAATAACAAGAAATCAGTGAGTGACGGCTCAATAATATAGCAATCATGGTAAAAGGAAAGTAAACAAAGTCATCAATAAACATAAAATAGTTGTATAATTTTTCTAAAAATGAATCTCACCCTACAGCATACCTATAGGAAAAATGTGTTAAAACTAGAAATCATTCAGACCATCTCTGTGCAGCCTGTCATAACAATTAAACCATGTACATAGATTTGATTTAGGTTTTGTCAACAAACATGAGGCTCCCAGGAGCCTGAATCGCTCACCTGGTTAAATTTTGCCTTCCAAAGGCAATAAATTTTGACAAGAAGTTGTCCAACAATTTTGACTCAAGAATTCTTTGGGAGGACTTATCATAAGATCTTCTCAACAATTGGAAGTTTCTTTTAATTATAGTTTTCAAGATATTGACTGAAAACTGTTAAAAAAAGAGTCATTTTCCTCTTTCAAGGGCAATAACTCTTACAAGAAGTCATCTGACAACTTTTATCCCTGAAGACTTTTGTAGTCCTTATAATATGGATCATTTCAGATATTGAAAGAATTTTGCTAAACCTAACAGTATTGGAGATGCATGTGGAAAACTGTCTGACCCCTATGTTCTATTTGAATCATTCAAAAAGGGCAATAACTCCAACATGGCTTAATGGATTAAAACCAAAATTTGACCAGAGATAGATCTCTTCATGCTGAACACTTTTATCCAGTCAGAATTTAGATAAACCTAAAGGTTCAGGAGATATATGTGAAAAACTACTGTCTGACCCCTATGTTCTATTTTTAGTAACGGCGGCCATGTTTTTCGACATATCAAAAATCCCCACATCAGTTCTAAGCAAGATACTTCAAGGAACATGCATACCAAGTTTGGTTTCAATTAGTCAAGTAGGGTCAGAGGAGAAGATTTTTGAAAGAAATAACATTAAAAATGACAAAAATTGTTGAAAAAGGGCAATAACTCCAACATAGCTTAGGTCTCACTAACCACTTCTAACGTTTCCATTACTTTACATGTTAAAAAAGTAATTTTCTCACTGTGAATTCCCAGGACAAATGACATCTTAAAGTTGCATACGGTTGCGAAGCTTGGAAAATATGGCTTCCAAAATCAGTATGCTAATGGTACGATGATAGTAGAAATTCTTAACAAAATTTACTTGAATAAATAATACTGAAAATCCACATTTTTACCTGTTCTGCTAACTGACAGCATGGAGGCAAATTACTCGCACATGTAAACAATATTCATACACTTTTGTAGTTAATTACATATATGATTTTAAAGTACACATTCTCAGCTTCATTTTGACTACTTTTAATCATAATACACACAAATAATGCACTTACAATGCATATGTCTAGGTTCAGTGTGTTTTAGGTACTACATAGGGGGGTGGCCATTTGACCCGGAAGTGGTTAGTGAGACCTTAAAAACATTTTATGAGTTTTTATGTTTTTTCTGTTTTTACATTTTATGAAAGCTTGTGGTATTGTGAGTCTATTAAGACCAAAACTATCAAAATCAGACATAGGACTACAAAGAAATGGTCATTTTTATATCATGCCCCTCAGTGATATTTTCCCTAAATTACTAAAAATTACAATTTTAACTAACTTGTCACACCAAAGTGATACCTATGATAATTCAAGAAGTTGTTATAGCAAATATCATTTATCATTATGAAAAAAGAACAGATTTCAACAATTATATCATACCTATTTTATTACTGTGTGATTCTAAATCTGTGCTGTGTGACTATTTCAGTACTTTGAATATCCCAAGCAGTGACGTTGTGTATTTTATGGATGACGTCAAGTTTTGAGACACTGTTACTGATAAAAATCTTGTTGCTGTTGTTTTTTAAAATACCTTGCACAATGCACCTCTTACATTATAGCCAGATTACCAATATCACTATACTGATTTTATGGGAAAATGGAAATAATGACCAGGAAAGGCAATTTTCCTCAAATTATGCATTTCTCTGAAATATGCCATAATTTAATTTATGGTCTCACTAACCACTTCTAACGTTTCCATTACTTTACATGTTAAAAAAGTAATTTTCAAAGTCTCACTGTGAATTCCCAGGACAAATGACATCTTAAAGTTGCATACCGTTGCGAAGCTTGGAAAATATGGCTTCCAAAATCATTATGCTAATGGTACGATGATAGTAGAAATTCTTCACAAAATTTACTTGAATAAATAATACTGAAAATCCACATTTTTACCTGTTCTGCTAACTGACAGCATGGAGGCAAATTACTCACACATGTAAACAATATTCATACACTTTTGTAGTTAATTACATATATGATTTTAAAGTACACATTCTCAGCTTCATTTGACTACTTTTAATCATAATACACACAAATAATGCACTTACAATGCATATGTCTAGGTTCAGTGTGTTTTTGGTACTACATAGGGGGGTGGCCATTTGACCCGGAAGGGGTTAGTGAGACCTTAACAGATTTAAAACCAAAATTTGACCAGAGATAGATCTCATCATGCTGAACACTTTTACCCAGTCAGAATTAAGCTAAATCTAACGGTTTGGGAGATACATGTGAAAAACTACTGTCTGACCCCTATGTTCTATTTTTAGTAGCAGCGGCCATTTTTTTTTACAAATCAAAAATCCTCACGTCAATTCTATGCAGTATACCCCAAGGAACATTCATACCAAGTTTTCTTTCAATTGGCCAAGTAGTTTCAGAGAAGAAGAGTTGTATAATTGTTAACAACAATGGACACCAGGTGATGGCAATAGCTCACATGGCCTTTGGCCTGGTGAGCTAAAAAACAGAAATTTGATCTTGATATCAAAGTTCAAGGACATAGGCCACTATCCATGGTACACATCATTCTTCCATGATCTACCCAAAGGCCAAATATCAAAAGCCCATGCTAAATGACAAAAAAGTTGTACCCTGGACACAAGTTTATCACTGAAAGTTCAAGGTCAAAGGACAATATCCATGGCAGGTAACACATCATCTTTAGATGACCTACCCAAATTCCAATTATCAGAAAACCTACATCGAAAGACAAAAAAAGTGGTGGGGCCCAAAATAAAGCTGCTGTGATGAGTAGTTAATAAATTGTGACTGAAAATATAGTTAGACACAAGGACAGACAAACAAGGGTAAAAAGTAAACCCTCCTCTCCTTCGGAGCAGAGGTATAACTGTCTTATATTCATGTACACCAAAGTCTTTACCTGTGTGGATCAACTATATTTGCTGTGAATTTTGTCGGTAATTTACGATATCATAGTACCTACATGTTTATTTAAAATCACATTATTCTAGATTTTTCAGATCTCAATGTCAAAAATACTGCCAAGAATATGAATTGTCAAAAGTAGTTTAAAAGGTCTGTGAAATCTACATACATGTACTTGTTTGATGCTCAACCATTCCATAACATTTGAGCTTACCAGAAACATGGACTACCTGATCAGGTTATTCATATACGATCAAGGCAAATTTGAAACATTTATCTCCACAAAAACAAACCCTAAGGCAATGGCTTGAAAATACGGTCCAATACTCAAGTTTTCTCATTAGGAACACATATAAACAAATAACAAATTCTTTTATTACAATGAGATGAAACAATGGATAAGGAGGTAGACCTAGGGTAAGGGACACAACTCTCACAAATCATTGGAACGTTTGTATTCAGCATTTTACATCAATCTCATGTAAGCATCAAAGTAACTTGTACTGATTTCATGCATCCTTGTTTATGAACAATAAAATATGTTTAAACTAATGAAAGCTTGATAGGTTTTGGTGAAATTGAATATGATACAAACATATCACTGATTTCAAGAGTTATGTCATTCTAGGGCTACCTCTTTAACTGCACATGATTGAAATGTTTCTAAAAACATTTGGAATGAGTATACATAAGTTATAAAGGCACTTTAAAAAAACATACCATGCACCACATTGCCATGTACAAATTGATTCTGCACCAAATGCATCATTTACATTTTGTCATGCTAGTAATACCCCAACTTGTACTGGTACCAGGTTGATATCAGAGAATACCTGCTAGGAATACCCTAACTTGTACCGGTACCAAATTGATATCAGAGAATACCTGCTAGGTATACCCTAACTTGTACTGGTACCAGGTTGATATCAGATAATACCTGCTAAGTATACCCTAACTTGTACTGGTACCAGGTTGATATCAGAGAATACCTGCTAGGTATACCCTAACTTGTACTGGTACCAGGTTGATATCAGAGAATACCTGCTAGGTATACCCTAACTTGTACTGGTACCAGGTTGATATCAGAGAATACCTGCTAGGTATACCCTAACTTGTACTGGTACCAGGTTGATATCAGAGAATACCTGCTAGGTATACCCTAACTTGTACTGGTACCAGGTTGATATCAGAGAATACCTGCTAGGTATACCCTAACTTGTACTGGTACCAGGTTGATATCAGAGAATACCTGCTAGGTATACCCTAACTTGTACTGGTACCAGGTTGATATCAGAGAATACCTGCTAGGTATACCCTAACTTGTACTGGTACCAGGTTGATATCAGAGAATACCTGCTAAGTATACCCTAACTTGTACTGGTACCAGGTTGATATCAGAGAATACCTGCTAGGTATACCCTAACTTGTACTGGTACCAGGTTGATATCAGATAATACCTGCTAGGTATACCCTAACTTGTACTGGTACCAGGTTGATATCAGAGAATACCTGCTAGGTATACCCTAACTTGTACTGGTACCAGGTTGATATCAGAGAATACCTGCTAGGTATACCCTAACTTGTACTGGTACCAGGTTGATATCAGAGAATACCTGCTAGGTATACCCTAACTTGTACCGGTACCAAATTGATATCAGAGAATACCTGCTAGGTATACCCTAACTTGTACCGGTACCAAATTGATATCAGAGAATACCTGCTAGGTATACCCTAACTTGTACTGGTACCAGGTTGATATCAGAGAATACCTGCTAGGTATACCCTAACTTGTACTGGTACCAGGTTGATATCAGAGAATACCTGCTAGGTATACCCTAACTTGTACTGGTACCAGGTTGATATCAGAGAATACCTGCTAGGTATACCCTAACTTGTACTGGTACCAGGTTGATATCAGATAATACCTGCTAGGTATACCCTAACTTGTACTGGTACCAGGTTGATATCAGAGAATACCTGCTAGGTATACCCTAACTTGTACTGGTACCAGGTTGATATCAGAGAATACCTGCTAGGTATACCCTAACTTGTACTGGTACCAGGTTGATATCAGAGAATACCTGCTAGGTATACCCTAACTTGTACTGGTACCAGGTTGATATCAGAGAATACCTGCTAGGTATACCCTAACTTGTACTGGTACCAGGTTGATATCAGAGAATACCTGCTAGGTATACCCTAACTTGTACTGGTACCAAATTGATATCAGAGAATACCTGCTAGGTATACCCTAACTTGTACTGGTACCAGGTTGATATCAGAGAATACCTGCTAGGTATACCCTAACTTGTACTGGTACCAGGTTGATATCAGAGAATACCTGCTAGGTATACCCTAACTTGTACTGGTACCAGGTTGATATCAGAGAATACCTGCTAGGTATACCCTAACTTGTACTGGTACCAGGTTGATATCAGAGAATACCTGCTAGGTATACCCTAACTTGTACTGGTACCAAATTGATATCAGAGAATACCTGCTAGGTATACCCTAACTTGTACTGGTACCAGGTTGATATCAGAGAATACCTGCTAGGTATACCCTAACTTGTACTGGTACCAGGTTGATATCAGAGAATACCTGCTAGGTATACCCTAACTTGTACTGGTACCAAATTGATATCAGAGAATACCTGCTAGGTATACCCTAACTTGTACTGGTACCAGGTTGATATCAGAGAATACCTGCTAGGTATACCCTAACTTGTACTGGTACCAGGTTGATATCAGAGAATACCTGCTAGGTATACCCTAACTTGTACTGGTACCAAATTGATATCAGAGAATACCTGCTAGGTATACCCTAACTTGTACTGGTACCAGGTTGATATCAGAGAATACCTGCTAGGTATACCCTAACTTGTACTGGTACCAGGTTGATATCAGAGAATACCTGCTAGGTATACCCTAACTTGTACTGGTACCAGGTTGATATCAGAGAATACCTGAAATTGCTCACAAGGTATAGCTCATCGACATAAAATAAAATTTAAACCAACCCATCAACTGGGTGCCAAGATAATTGCAATGACATTTGGACAAATGGACAAGGTGATTCCAGTGAAGGAATTAAATCAAGATTCTCTGAGTAATATAGCAGTACATACAGATCACCTATCCACCCCCCTTTTTCCAAAAAAAATTGAAAAAAAAAGAAATGTTCAAGGGTGATAAATAGGCCAAAGGATGCTCACTGCTCTGTTTAAAAATAACAATGATTTCAGAGGGTTGTGAAATCATTAAAATCTTTAATTCTAGAACAATATAATTACAGAAGAGATATAAAACAATGTATAAGTGTTACATTTTGGCAGGAAAAGGATTTCTCTGGATTTTATATAGGTTTTGACTTAGGTTTTATCTATTAAAAAACCCTGAAGAAATAACAAGAATTTTATAAAAACTTCTCAATTAGATTTTAAGGTGTGTGTAATGAAATAATGAAAGGGAAAAGTGGGAGTCACTGGGCAAAAAATATTGATGCTATGACATGAATAAAACCAGAGCAGTTTGAAAATCTGACAAAAAATTACTGAACATGAGTAGCAAACATCCTTGACCACTACTAGGTCATTTCCAGTTACACTATACACAGGGAAAGCCATATATGGAAGCCAATACTAAGACAGTCACTACAACCAATTATACAACAGATTCATACTAAATATAACGAGAATAGGTGTAGACAACAACCCCACTGGGATGAAAATGTCAACCCGAGGCCACCCATTGGTCTTCAAACCCATTGGTTGATAAAGTTCACATCACTAGTGAAGATTTCTTAGTTAACACAGATACTGGGTACAATTTATTTGACCGAACCCACATACATACCAATCTGATTAAAAACAGCTGTTATGATACGCTACACTGACTTACGCTCCATAACAGCTGATTTTAATGAGATAGCATACATACAGACAATACTGTAGACATATTAATTTTCGTGGCAGCAAATTTTCGCAGCTTTTGAAAAGTGAGCATGTTCGTGGGTATTAATTTTCATGGTTCTCCAGGTTGAATAAATTAAGTTTTTCTCGGCAGTGTGTGATCTCTCATTTGATCAGTTATTTTACCGTCAATATTTAAAACTAAAAAGAACTCACTTAATTGCCCAAGCCGTAGCTAATAGTAGGGATTAACTTTCGATACTTTAATTGCATGTTTACGGATTACTTTTACCTGACAGTTATCAGCGTGTGTAAAATGGTAATCTTTCATAGGTGATTACCTGTAGTGTGTGTGTTTAAAACTTACATTTGTTCTTTTTGTGAATAAAAAGTTTGCACAATATTGATTTCTACTCTTTGATGTAACAGGCACTCTATGGTCATTGATACAAATATGTATACAAGATAATGAATTTAGAAATTATAACCCACATGATTTTACCATACATTTTTGTAATAGACTTAGTATAAATTCATACTAGATTGCATTGAATGATACAAACCTTACACAAAACAATGTCTCCATTCAATATTGTGGAAACCATGATTAGAACAGTCAAAAGACTTTAATAGTTAAGTGAATGTATTTTCACAGGTATTTATTTCACTTTCTTGAGGCAAATGCGAAAATAGCAAAAATTAGTACAAGGCGAAAATTAATATGTTTACAGTAGTATAACATAACTGATCCAAGTTGTTCAAATCTTTATCCAGTGGATACAATTACCGAACCATCCAGTGGTATTAGTAGGCAGTGGTGGATTCAGAGATTTAGGTAAGGAGGGGCCCAAAAAAAATTTCTTGACAGGATCACCTTTGAGAATAACAAAGTGATCCAAATTTGCTAGGGTGTTTGAAGGCATGCCCCCAAGAAACTTTTGAAAAATTAAACCTCAAATCCTGCATCCTGAGGGTATCTTGAACAATTTTTCAACAATTTATAAAAATGGCAATTTTCTAAGGGGGAGGGGCCCCCTGAATTCGCCACTGGTAGGAAAACGAACATTTTACCTAACCATTCAATGGTGCTCAGGGGATAACTTCAATACATTTTACTAAAACATTCAGTGGTACTCAGTGGATTACCTGAATACATTTTACTAGACCATTCAATGGCACACAAGTGATAACTTGAATACATTTTGCAAGACGTTATGTGGTATCCACAGGATAACTTGAACACATTTTAATAGACCATTCAGTGGTACTCAGGCGATAACTTGAATACCTTTTTCTAGACCATCCAGTGGCACCCTGGCAATAACTTGAATGAATTTTACTAGACTTTCCAGGAAAAAAAACTTTTGTCCATGGCCAAGTTGTCCAAAACATTATCCTTTGGATAAGTAGTTATCCACAGGATAATTTGTAAAGATTGTACTTTAACATATTTCGTGGATACATTGTGCCACTGCGGCCAAGACGATAAATCATTGAGATAACTGGATCCAGGAATAAAAAGTTTTGAACAAGTGACTCAGATGTCTAGAAGAACAGGATAAATGAAGTGTCCATTGTTTCATAATTCTTCCTTCTTGGGACTACTTCTATTGTCTTCTACTCTTGCACTATTTTTATCCTTCTGCACTTTTTTGTGTATTATGTTTTCGTCTCTCTCAGAACTTGTTTTCATTTTTCCTTTATTCTGACTACTGTTACTGTTTTTCTGAAATAAAATCATATTGATAAAAACAAAAGAAAAAAGACCAAATTAAAAATAACTTCAGGTCTTTGTCTCCTTTGAGGATGTTTTGTTTTTATTGATTTAAAATTCATAATATTTTATACTTTCTTTTTCTAAGTTTAGACTTTTTAGTCTTTGATTAAAAAAAATCGTAGTGAGGGGGTCCTGGGATTTAAAAAAAATATTATTCCAAATTTGAGCAAAACTTTTTTTTTACTCAGCCACACAGAAAAAATACTATGGTTTAATACCCCCTTTATTACTTTACAATGTAGATTTTCAAATAATATATTTAACTCCAGCTGCTGCTGAAAAAAAATTTATATTTTCTAACTCAAAATAAAATTCCAAGCCTCCTTGAGAAGAAAATTGTCTGTGCCTAACAGGACTCTTTTCTAACCCTAACCAGGTGCACATGGTCCATGCTTCCAGTTTTTTGTGGAGTCGGAGTTGCTCATTTACTTTTGTTACTTATTATTTTGACTATTTAATGTTCTTTGTTGTGTATGTCTGTTTTCCATGTCTGGTCTATGTCCCTGGATTACTTTCTTTTGATTTCTGCTAGAATCTTGGTCCCCTTGATTACTCTTTCATATTTCCAGTAAAAATTGATATTTTTCTGCATAAAACTAGAAATGTAGTCAGCAATTTCACCAAAACATACACTCTCTATTTCTAGTAAACTTCAAACCCTGAAGTCGGATTATTAAATCTCTTCTTTCATGCACACAAACTAATGCACATGTACATGTATATGATGTAAGACATTTTAAAAATTGTCCCCAAAGTCCATTGAGGAGACCTTATGAGGCAACAACATGTTAATCATTATTATCTCCCTTTACAGGCATCAGACAATGTATTCTATAAACCTTTCCATGTGTTGCTTTACCTTCTTAAAAATTTCTTACAAAAGCATTCTACCATGAAAATAAATATACATGTAGCTATGCATGACAAATTAAGTTTCATAATATACTATAATTGTGCTTATTTTCGTGGGTTCTTAATTTTGTGATTATTGAAGTAGCTTCAGAAAATATCAAAATCAGCCTAAAAAATAAAGTGTTTCGAATAAATTAGAAAATTCACTAATTGTATATATGTCTTAATAAAAAATAAAGTTTCATTGCTGTAAATGCATGTGTTGCACTAAAACTGAAAATGAAAACAAAGCAAAATTAGAAAATTCAGCCTAATTATCTTAAAATTGCATATTTCATGAGACATTTTTATGTAGAAAATATAGAACCCTTTGTCCAACTCTTTACTATTTATACAAAAAATAACCTTCTGTACCATCGCAACTCCTGAAAAAAGATCTTCTGGGTCATAGCTTGCACTCTATATTTTTGGATTTAAAAAGCTACCCCTTATCCTCTCATTTGTGTGAAAATTCTTTGAAAACTGTGTAGAAGCAGTTTTATGCCCTCTTTGTGACTAAATTATGACACAACAGCTCATATTTTCTGTACACTAGTATTAAGATAGTATTTTAGCTTAAAATCAGGAAAATAAAAAATTTCTACCAGTAATACTGAGTTGAAAACTCAGCAAAATAGTAGACTAGAAACAAGTGTTAGTGAATTTATCCCTTTGAGGGGTGTAGAAATCATAGTTTCATAACACAAAACCAATAGTTGCTCTCCCACACTACCACATGACAACTATGGCGCTCAGATTTGAACTCCCATACTGAAGGCTAGCATACTACCACAAAACCACAATGGTGCTAAGAGTTGTACGACACACTAGATGCTAGCACACTACAACATGCCCACTACTGTGCTCAGAGTTGTACTCCCACACTTGAGGCTAGCATACTACCAGGAGACCACTATGGTGCTGAGCTTTGTACTCACTCCCACAGTGGAGGCTAGCATCATCCATAAGACCACTATGGTGCTCAGAGTTGTACTCCCACACTAGAGGCTAATATCCTCCATGAGACCACAATTGAGGTTAGCATGCCACCACAAGACCACTATGGTGTGTAGAGTTGTACTCCCACACTGGAGGCTAACACACTACCCCAAGACCACTATGGTGCTCAGAGTTGTCCTCCGACAATGCAGGGTAGCACACTACCACAAGACCATTATGGTGTCCAGAGTTGCACTCCCATACTACAGGCTAACATCCTACCATAAGACCACTATGGTGCTCAGTGTTTTACTACCACACTGGAGGCTAGCAGGCTACCATGAGACCACTATGGTGATCAAAGTTGTAATACCACACTGGAGGCTAGCATGCTACCATGAGACCACTATGGCAATCAGGGTTGCATTTCAATGAGTCTACAATGGTGATCAGGGTTGTACTTCCACAAGACCACTATGTCGATCAGGGTAGTACTTCCAGGAAACCACTATGGTGATCAGGGATATATTCCCACAGTGAAGGCTAGCAGGCTACCACAAGACCACTATGGCAGTCAGGGTTGTATTTTCATGAGACCACAATGAAGATAAGAGTTGTACTTCCATGAGACCACAATGAAGATAAGGGTTGTACTTCCATGAGACCACAATGGGGATCATGGTTATACTTCCATGAGACCACTATGGTGATCAGGGTTGTACTACCACACTGGGGCTAGCAGGCTACCATGAAACCACCATGGCAATAAGGGTTGTACTTCCACAAGACCACTTTGGTGATCAGGGTTGTACTATCACACTGAAGGTGAACAGGCTACCATGAGACCACTACAGCTATCAGGGTTGTACTTCTATGCGAGCACTATGGCTATCAGGGTCGTAATTCCATGAGACCATTATGGCCTTCAGGGTTGTACTTCCACACTGGAGGCTAGCATGTTCCCATGAGACAACTATGGCCATCAGGGTTGTACATCCGCAGGACCACTATGGTGTTCCAAATTGTACTACCACACTGGAGGCTAGCACACTACCACAAGACCACTATTGTGATTAGGGTTTTACTCCCACACTTGAGGCTAGCAAGCTACTATGAGACCACTATAGGGATCAGGTTTCCAAAGAAAGTATAAACTATATATCTCTATACCTTAGTTGCTGCTGCTCCTGGATAACTTTTCCCTTCAATAGTTACTTCTTCACATCTCTCTTGTCTGACCAGAAAATCCTTTACATCCCAAGCCTTGGATCCATCTGTTAGCATGAAAATTACTCTATTGCTTCCAACAACATACCTATAAACAAATTCTAATATAACATACTTCAAAGCTCTTTATACCACAGGTAAAAAAGTGATTAACACATGACCAACATTTCATACAACACATCGGCTGTGTTTAATAAAAAATATAAGGAAACTAGTCCTATTAGAATTGAAATAAATCACCGAAACTCCATTATATCTGTGTTTTACGACCATTAATGTTGTTATTTAACTCCTCGCTTATGCTCAAGGTAAAACAATGTGACGTAAATGGTCATCAAGTGGTAAAACACTGATAAAATGGAGTCTACATTATTTATTTCTTAATTATTCTGATACACTCATCAAGTAAGACTAAAAAATAGTTAGATATCACTATAAATCAAGAGCAATAACTCCTGTAAGAATTTTTGTGTGAAGAAAAGAGCTAACAAAGAATAATGGTAAAAAATTCCATCAGACAATCTACCACCAGACATACTACGACCAGATAAACTATGACCAGACAAACTACGATCACACAAACTATGATTATCAGACAAACTATGATAACACAAACTATGATCACACAAACTACGATCAGACAAACTATGATAACACAAACTACGATCAGACAAACTACGATCAAACAAACTACGATCAGACAAACTACAATCACACAAACTACGATCAGACAAACTACGATCAGACAAACTATGATAACACAAACTATGATCACACAAACTACGATCAGACAAACTACGATCAGACGAACTAAATCAGATGAACTACGATCAGACAAACTACGATCAGACAAACTATGATCACACAAACTACGATCAGACAAACTAAATCAGACGAACTACGATCAGACAAACTATGATCACACAAACTACGATCAGACAAACTACAATCAGACGAACTAAATCAGACGAACTACGATCAGACAAACTACGATCAGACAAACTATGATCACACAAACTACGATCAGACAAACTAAATCAGACAAACTACGATCAGACAAACTATGATCAGACAAACTACATTCAGACAAACTATGATCAGACAAACTACAATCAGACGAACTACAATCAGACGAACTAAATCAGACGAACTACGATCAGACGAACTACGATCAGACAAACTATGATCAGACAAACTACAATCAGACAAACTAAATCAGATGAACTACGATCAGACAAACTATGATCAGACAAACTACGATCAGACAAACTACAATCAGACGAACTAAATCAGACGAACTACGATCAGACAAACTATGATCAGACAAACTATGATCACACAAACTATGATCAGACAAACTAAATCAGACAAACCACGATCAGACAAACTATGATCAGACAACTACGATCAGACAAACTACAATCAGACGAACTAAATCAGACAAACTGCGATCAGACAAACTATGATCAGACAAACTACGATCAGACAAACTACAATCAGACGAACTAAATCAGACGAACTACGATCAGACAAACTACGATCAGACGAACTATGATCAGACAAACTACGACCAGACAAACTACGATAACACAAACTACGACCAGACAAACTACGATCAGACAAACTACGATCAGATAAACTACGACCAGACAAACTACGATCAGACAAACTACAATCAGACGAACTACGATCAGACAAACTACGATCAGACAAACTATGATCAGACAAACTACGACCAGACAAACTACGATCAGAAAAACTACAATCAGACGAACTAAATCAGACGAACTACGATCAGACAAACTACGATCAGACAAACTATGACCAGACAAACTACGATCAGACAAATTACGATCAGACAAACTACGATCACACAAACTACGATCAGACAAACTATGATCACACAAACTACGATCAGATAAACTACGACCAGATAAACTATGATCACACAAACTACGACCAGACAAACTACGGCCAGACAAACTACGATCAGATAAACTACGACCAGATAAACTATGATCACACAAACTACAACCAGACAAACTACGATCAGATAAACTACGGCCAGACAAACTACGATCAGATAAACTACGACCAGACAAACTATGATCAGACAAACTACGATCAGACAAACTACGATCAGACAAATTAAATCAGACGAACTACGATCAGACAAACTACGATCACACAAACTATGATCAGACAAACTACGATCAGATAAACTACGACCAGACAAACTATGATAACACAAACTATGATCAGACAAACTACGATCAGACAAACTAAATCAGACGAACTACGATCAGACAAACTATGATCAGACAAACTACGATCAGACAAACTAAATCAGACGAACTACGATCAGACAAACTAAATCAGACGAACTACGATCAAACAAACTATGATCAGACAAACTATGATCAGACAAACTACGACCAGACAAACTACGATCAGACAAACTATGATCAGACAAACTATGACCAGACAAACTACGATCAGACAAACTACGACCAGACAAACTATGATCACACAAACTATGATTATCAGACAAACTATGATAACAAAAACTATGATCACACAAACTATGATAACACAAACTACGACCAGACAAACTACGATCACACAAACTATGATTATCAGACAAACTATGATAACACAAACTACGATCACACAAACTATGATTATCAGACAAACTATGATAACACAAACTATGATCACACAAACTACGATCACACAAACTATGATCACACAGACTATGATCACACAAACTACGACCAGACAAACTACGATCAGACAAATTACAACCAGACAAACTACGATCAGACAAATTACAACCAGACAAACTATGATCAGACAAACTATGACCAGACAAACTATGACCAAACAGTTTTGGAGATATATGCAAAAAAAACTTCTGTTTGCTCTCTATGTTCTATTTCTAGTAACAGTGTCCATATTTTTCGACTGATCAAAAATCCCCACATCAATTCTATACACAATACCCTAAGGAACATCCATACCAAGTTTAATTCTTAGTGGTCCAGTGGTTTCAGAGAAGAAGAGTTTTGAAAAAATTGTTAATGACAACGACTGATGACACCAAGCACATGGTCTATAACCAGGTGAGAAGTTGATTTTTAGGTGTGGCCAAATTTTGTATCCTTTTAACTCCAGAACAGTAAAATATAAGCCTGCACTGTAAAAATTTTGAAAACAGAATTTCAATGAAACAGTTTGACATCTGAATCATAAAAATCAAATAAAAAATAAGCTTTTTTTAATCAATTATAATGATAATAACTATTTTCCCTTTCATTTCCTTATTTCAAAAAAGGGTGAGGCAAATACCTCAAAAACTTTAGGGTCCTTCACCATGTGCCTAGGAACAATGTGTTAAAATTTCAAAAAGACTGGTTCAGTTTAGCTCAAGTTTTCTTGATTTAACTTAAGTAAACCAATGCTGTCAGCAATGAGGACAGGGTGATACTGTTATAAGACGGAATAGTTTTTTTTGTGGCTGTATAAAAAAAGATATACATGTTCAGCAATAATAAAAAAAAAATGCTTCACAGAGTCACACTTTTAACCCAAATCTTCATTTATATACAGTTTTTTATTCAAGTCAACACACTGTCTACAAAACCTGTACTTAATAGGAGAACTTAAAAATAAAAATCAACATTTATTCTCCAAAAGTATTTGCCACTTATACCCTTCATTCCTAAAATCCCTACTCTGTATCTATTGATTGATTGATTGATTGATTACTGTATAACTCTGTAACTAAAACATATCTCAATTACAAACCTTTGAGTTTCTATGTGTGCATTAAATAAACTGGAATGCCACAATGAAGTGATTTTTTCTGTTTCCTTTTCATTTGGTTCACCTGGAACACAGAAACATAAATAAAATGCTTTGCAAAGTGCAGCTAGATATGCCCACAGAGGTTGAAACCCTCTTTCCTTTTTTGACTTTGTTCAATTGAGACATAAACTAGAGGCTCTAGAGGGCTTGATTGGCTCACCTGGTCAAAATATTCTATTTAGCTTTCTAAAGCTGAACTCTTAACCTTACTTAGTAATCCACCAGTTTTCATATTATAAAAAAAAACTCCCATAGTCATTTTCAAGGGCAACAACTCCAACATGGATCAACAGATCTTCATGAAAATTTCAGCATACGTCTGCCTCAACATGCTGATCAATTTTACCCCTGAAAATTGGCTAAACCCATTAATTATCAAGTAATTTCCACGAATCCTCAATTTTCAGTAATGGTAAATCTCCACTTAAGATTCTTAAGGATATCCTAACATTCATACCATGTCTGGTTACAGTCCATCCTACTAGTAGTCTCAGAGCTGTGGACAGGGTCATGAAATCTGGGGTTAAATTAGTTTTATAAGGCCTTAACCACTGCCGTTTAATGTAAGGTAAAAAATGAACTGAAACCACTAACAAACACACCATAAAATTCATTCAATAATACATCCAATTCTCTCCATGGAACAACATAAAACATAAGGACGAATGATCAAGATAGCGGTATCCAATTAAAGAACACTTGTAGTTACTAAAAGCTAGCTCAGAACATATAATAGAATGACAATACCATGAAAACTACCAACATTTGAAATAATTGGTTACTATAAATATCTGATGAATCTCCATGGTTAGTTAAATTGACAATTGATAAGAAAGAATAAAATTTCTACTAGACATAATAGATTTTTATATGGAATAAAAAAAAATAAATCAATTCATTTAATTATCTGAGATATACCAGGCAATCAAGGGAAAACCAACTCTATCCTATGAAGATAACAATTTTATTAGCTGTAAACTATACCTGACACAGTAGCAAACATCATCAATGTTCTCCCCTTTTTAGACATTTTCAATGTTTGTTCTGGATTATTTGGATCAATCTTGGACATATCAATTTTTGGTGGTTCTCTTTTCCATTCAGGTAACTCATCTTCTTCAAGTTCGTCTTCATCATTATCCTAAAAAAATTAAACAATTGAATCAATACACAATAAGCTGTCATTTTCCTTTTCTATGGGTGCATAAAATCCCACAACATCAAACTGAAAAACAATATAAAATTTGACCGCACCAAAGTTCAAGGTCAAAGGGCACTCACGAACAATGTGAGGAAACTTTCTTCCAAGATGACCAACACTGAACAAAAGAATGCAAAATTTTGAAATTAAATTTTACAAACAAAAATAAGTTACACAACAACCTATAAAAAAATAACATAGTTTGAGCTCTCAGTGTCAAAGTTCAATGTAATGGGTTACTAATTACAAAATATCAGCTATAAAAGGTTGTCCACAAACAAAGCCACAGAAAGCCTTGATCCAGAAATATTCTTGAATATTGAATATACCAAGGCCTGGGTTACATGAAAAATCTCAAATAGAGATTCTCCTCAAATCCTTAAATTATTCCTTGAAAATTTGCTTTAACGTAAAAATCTTCCACACATGAGAAAAAATAAGAAGTGATAATGGGGAAGAATATCCCACATGAGCTGTTTCATTTATTTCTTGTATAAATTGTTATTATATACACTAATTACTGAAATCTAAAATTCCATGGATAAAAGGGTTTTATTAGCAGTTTTGAGAACCAATATAATTTTTCAATTATCTTAAAAAATGAAAAAGTTACGATGATTTAAAATTGTTTCCTATACCACTTCATGGATTTTTTGCCAATTAAAACCAATTCACAGGTAAGGCAATTTTTTTTTACTCAGGCATGAACAGATAAAAAAAATCTTTAAGTAGATAGCAAAGATTTACCGAATGTTCCCAGTATAAAAAAAAATCGATAATTCACACTGTGAAATAAATTTGGTAATTTCACTCTCACACTTTTTCCTGCCAAAACTTCACAACACGAATATCAATCCGCCATTCACAAAATACAAAATTCATATTGATAATAGCAATGAATAATGGAGGAAATCTATATAATAAATAGGATAATTAATTGCTCGTGAATAATCAAAATATGATCACTCGTGCCAAAAATGCATTTAACTCATTAATCTAGGCATTCTTCAGCACTCATGATCATATTTTGGTTATTCACTCTTTCCAATTAATTATTCTATTATCATGACTCAGTCAACAAATACAAATACAAATATTTTATTGGCTCAAACTCAGATATTAGAAATGGTTAAGGCCCATTATATGCAAAGATATATATATGACATTATCAATATACATATATAATGTTGAGACTATAACAATAATTTGGCAATTACGCTGAAATATGAAATAATTATCATAAAGTGTTCCTTAGATCAAGGCATTTAGATATGAAGGAGGAAGACATTTTAAGAACAGGAAGAGAGTTGCAATTTAAAATTAGGTTTACTTTTATGGTTACATCTTTATTATTAAAATTTTTATAGTAGTTGCAAATTTTATTTAGAAATATATTTCTTTGTGTATTATATGCACTTACAACTAAATAAAAAGTGTATTTCATCTTCAATGTTTTCACTATTACAAACTGACATAATCTATTATTTCTAGGAATGTTCAGATGTCTTCCTTTTTCAATCACTAAATGATGTGCACTAATTCTAAGTTTGCACAGATTAGATCTATTAGATAAACAAGATAATTTGTCTACATAAGCTGGTCTTATACACATTTCACAGACTCTTTGGAAAAATGACAATATGGAAGAGCTATATATTCTGGAATTTTGTTCTTGGGTACACTGGTCAATAATTCTTGGTTTGATTTGCTCCAAGTGTAGCTTAAGCAAGCTTTGTTTATTTATTAAGTAACTATATCCCAGGGAGTTTAATAATCCTTCAATTTGTTTTGTCCATAAATTTGACAATCTGATTGTATTATATATTTCATATATTAGAGTGTTTCGATCAGATAAAATGTGATTCAAATACCCAATAGCTGCAATGTTTATTTTACTTTTCAGGGGAAGTCTACCCAATTCAGCTCTACAAGCATCATTGGGAGCTTTACAGTGGACACCTAACATCTCTTTAATAAATTTGATATGTATTTTTTCAAATGGGTCAGAATCTTTCAAAGATACACCAAAACCCAAAATTTCACTACAATATAATAGAATGGGAGAAACAAGTGAATCAAATAATTTTCCCAAGAGTCTACAAGGTCAAGGGTTATTCATACCGACAGTTTTTTTTATTATTTTAAATAATGCTTTTCTTGCTTTTTCAGTTAGTGAATTTATAGCTAAATTAATATTACCGTTATGTTTCGTAGTGATGCCCAAGAAGTTATACTATATAGAGTGACACAGTTTCGACAATATTCGAATTCAATATTTCCCCAATTACTTAACCAAGTTGATTTTCAAATGACATATTTTTTTAATCTGACTGCAACTGAAAAAAAATTATTTTAGCGATTTTTAACTCTACATAACCCCACCCCACCCCCCACTTTCCGAGAAGAAAATATAAAATGCAGTTCAATTGTGGTCAAGGGGGGTTAACTCTAGGTCAGACCTCCCATTGGTCAAAAAGTCGTTCCATATCTGCTTCACTGTAGTCTTGAATCTTTTTCTTCTTCCAAGATTCATCTCTGGTTTCTTTAGAATCTTTATCTTTGTCTGTCTTTGTTGTGCATCTAGATATAAAAACATAAATCAAGAAAACGCAAATGATAAATCTAGAGTTTCTTCCTGGGACAACCATCTTGGATTAGAGGATAAAAATCAAACTTTTTAAGGGAACGATACTTTTATATTCATTCTAATCTTAGAAATAAAATAATAAAAACATACTTTCAATCATTACAAGCGAAAGACATCTGTATTTTTATCATTAAGTGCACTTTAATATCAAAACTGTATTCCGTCCTACTTTTTTTTATCGAAATGGGTCTTACTAATTAGCGACAAGATCAAGAAGTACCGGTAAATATATCTTTAAACAAGTACTGTCTTTAAAAAAAAAGGTAGTCGACGCAGTAAAGTTTTACCTATTAATTTCTACATTTCTTTCAAGAAA
The DNA here is from genome assembly GCA_037379345.1 of Perna viridis. Classification (NCBI taxonomy): domain Eukaryota; kingdom Metazoa; phylum Mollusca; class Bivalvia; order Mytilida; family Mytilidae; genus Perna; species Perna viridis. The sequence continues at coordinate 521,864 of CM074525.1, read as the reverse complement.
ATAACACATGGCACGCAATTTCAAATTTTCGATACATTTTTTTATTCGAACCCAATTTCAAATTTTCTATGCCCTTTTTTTTTCAACGCCATTAAGTTATCAGTATTTGGCCGATCGGGAGACAGAATTGCTATCAAGTGACTTGCATTTTCATAGAACAGCATCCATAAGGTCAAAGGGTTAAAGGCAAAACTATACCGACTGTGGCGAAAAAAAAACGACGCATATTCTCGTTTTGTTACAATATGTCATAAATTTACCCAAATCTGATTAAGGTTTTATTTTGTAAACTGTGTGATTACCTTACCATGTTTCGTATTAATCGGTTCATTTCAAACTGTCCATTTTATATAAGATTATTCAATTATAAAAGTGATTGAAAGTATTCGGGACACCAATGCATGCCTCAATAGAGTTTTAAACTTCACTGTTGCTATCACATTGTCCAGTGAAATGCGAGGTTGTAAGCAACATCGGTTAGGTTGCCATGGTTAAGCATCATGGATGTCAAAGCGAACTCAATATCGACTGCGTTGGAAAAAGTATCAAGACGTAACAATAAACGACGAAGTCTAGAAAAATGCAGCGCCTATATAGAATTGTCGGTCAGTGAATCGCACATCGGCGGAATATAAGGACAATACTATTCGGGTGAAGAAACGCGACAGGAAAACATCAATTGCCTGCCTGTCAAGTTGATAAATTAAAGCGAAGAAAATAAATAAACAACGAAATTATTTCTTATATCTAGGTATTCAAATAGTCCGAATTTCCTCCGACCAAGCAACCCTCCTCTTTTTATTTGGATATTGATATGTCGGGATGGGGGCAGAACGAATTGCCATCCAATAAGTTGGAGATTCAGCGCGGTACCGCGGAGTACCGCCCTTCAACCGCTTCTGCGACTTTCAAGTTGAAACTGTGCATGTTACATCTATCTAGTTCGATTTCGGAATCATTTACCTGTATTTCTACAAAAATACATTTTTTCTCTCTTTTCCCTGCACATGAGCAACTCGGACTCCATTAAAAACTGGGAGCATGGACAAGGTGCACCGGTAGGGTAGGTGTCCTTTGCGTTTCTAGAAACACTCGCCGAGTTCCTCATAAAAAGTCAAGTCCGGGGTAGACGAAAGAGGAAAGGAAAACTATGACGGGTTGAGTAGATCAGTTTTCATGGCGCAGATGGATACACCGTAACGATCCACGAGTTCATGATGACGGCCATAAAACTTTTGTAGTGGTGACTGCAATCTTGTAGCAACATAACCATGATCCAGAAGCCTATTTTTTAGAATTCTAGCGCGATACAAAAAGCCTGCGTAGTCTCGGCAAGCTCTGGCATAACGTATGAGTTACATTCCATAACACTCCATACGCAGGTACTGAAGGGATGTTGCCACAGATGAAAGGATAGTTGACAATTTTGAATGAAAAGTCATCACGTTTGTCGTAAAATTTGGTCAATAGTTTTCCTTTACCATCGATTTCTAAGTGTAGGTCAAGATATGAGGCCGACTTTACAGTGTCTGTAGTATCCTTTATCTCAATTTGTTTGGGGTAGATGCGGTGTATCAAATCCCCGCAATTAGGATTGTTTAAAGATAATACGTCATCTATGTAGCGGAAACTGAGATTAAAGGATCTAGCTATACAATATTCTTTCTTCCGGATCAGATCAGCTATAAAGTCAGCCTCAAAAGAGTGAAGGAATAGGTCAGCGAGTAGAGGAGCACAATTTGTTCCCATAGTTTAATATTCTATTGTATATTTTTACTTATTCATAGTTGATTTTGACGGTTTGCTAAAAAGTAATTTGTATTTTCAAATGATTTTAACTATTTGACTTTAAAGAAAGTTCAATTAACAATGGAACACGGATATACGAAATGGAAGCCATCCTTGCCGTTATATATCAATCCTTCTATCATGGCTTTGATAGGCCTTAGCAAATGGAAATTAAAAAAAATATTGTAAGAGAGAATACACAATCATATATCTATATTAGTATATTATATTATACACAAAAAACTGTCAAATTTGTATTTAAAAAATGCAAGTTAAACATATATTTATGGGCCGACTGGTCCGCCATGTTGTCCGAGATGTCACGGTCCAAAAAAACCGAGAACCGAGATGACAGGTACCAAAGGTCCTATGATAATAGGGAATGAAAGTATTTGTAAATTATTCATTCAATCTGCTTATCCCCTGAATGTTATTTTACCGACACCGTCAAGTCTTCATGCTCATATATACATGTACACTCCCTGGTACACATAGATACAACACCAACTTTTTATTACTTGACTTGACGCTTCTTTCCTTCTCTTGTCGCTAATTAATGAGATCACAGGAAATTGCATCTTGGGATTTGTTGTCATTTATTTCTATTACATGTACAGTATTACGGGAAATGAAACTTAAGTTTGTAGATAATCATGGGTTAAACAGTTTAAACATGTGATTTATATTCACGTGTAGACTCTGTTCATTTTTTCTGCAGTAATTGAAAACACATAGGTAATAAGAACTATCACGAGAAATTGTTTACACATGTAACAGCTTAAATAGGGGTTCTAAATGTCAATATATCAGGTTCACTATGTTTATACTTTATTAGATGTTTAAACGTTCAACCCTATCTATGGAACCAGGTTACCCATCTATACATCTAACTACATACAACTAGTATAATATTAAGGGTCAACCCTGTCTATGGAACCAGGTTACCCATCTATACATCTAACTACATACTATTAGTATAATATTTATGTACCATATCCTCAAAATCAATCTGAGAAATCCCCAATCCAATATTCACTTGTACAATATACCAATATGTCTGACTACTTCAAGGACAAAAACTCAACTCAAAGCAGAAAAAGAAAAATGACCAGGAAAACTCTAGGACAGTAACAATGAAAAAGTGCTCAGACTTCTAAACCAATCAGAACTCCAAAACCAAACACATCTCCAATAACTCATTTACAATTAAATTGCCACACCTGAATGCTTCCAAAATTACCTTTCCACTACTGCAGTATAATTGATCAACAGATCATTACCTGAGGATCAAAGTCAAATATCAATACACAAACACAGTAAAAGGTATTAACCTGCTCTTAGAATAATGAAATATTATTCTTAAATTTATTTTATTGTCTAAATGAAATGCTTATAAATACAAATGTAATGTTCACATACTGACATAGCAAAGTGAAGTATAAAGTTAAAAATGCAAGAAATGCACCCTGGCACACACATGTACTAAAAAAAATATCACATGATGATCACACATAAATAGTCAATGATAAAAATGACTTAAATTGACTAATCATTTTTCATTTTGTAAGAATCTTATGCAATTACTGTAAACTGTTAGATCTTATACTAATGATTTAATATTATTTTATGAACTATAATCTTTTTGTTTTTAAATTGTAAAATTTAAGAAAATACATGTATGTATTGAAAAGTATAAGATTTTTTTTCAATATTTATATTTAAGAGTAATCAAGGGAACCAAGGTTATAGGGGTAATCAAAAGAATGTATTCCAGGGACAAAGATATGGAAAACAGACATGCACAACAAAGAACGTAAAGTAACTAAAATCATACATACAAAGTAATAAAAGTAAATGAGCAACTCGGACTCCACTGAAAACTAGGAGCATGGACCAGATGCACCGGTAGGGTAAGCGTCCTCTGCTTTTCTAGAAACACTTGCTGAGTTGCTCATAAAAAGTCAAGTCCGGGGTAGACAAATGAGGAAAGGAAAACTATGACCCATTGAATAAATCAGTTTTCATGGTGCTGATGGATACACCATAACGATCCACGAGTTCATGATGACGACCATAAAACTTCCGTAGTGATGACTTCAATCTTGTAGCAACATAACCCTGTTCCAGAAGCCTATTCGTTAGAGTTCTGGCGTGATACAAAAAGTCTGCGTAGTTTCGGCAAGCTCTGGCATAACGTATGAGTTGTGATATGAACACTCCATACGCAGGAGTCGAAGGGATGTTGCCACAGATGAAAGGAAAGTTGACAATTCTGAATGAAAAGTCATCACGTTTGTCGTAAAGTTTGGTCAATAGTTTTCCTTTACCATCGATTACTAAGTGTAGGTCAAGATATGAGGCTGACTTCACAGTGTCTGTAGTATCCTTTATCTCAATGTTTTAATTGTATGAATTCCTAATGCATAATGCATCGAATTATGATTGGGGGTGGATCGACTTTTAAAAATAGGACGGATCCACTTGGGGATGGATCCAATAGGGGACAGATCGACATAAAATCATTTTGGTTAAATCTGGTAAAAACTGGTTTATGGCTTTATTTTAGACAAAGAAAGAATATCGGATTTGATGGCTTTAAGAACTGTAATTGTTACAATGTACATGTACATGTATGTGGAAATATGTCTCCTAACATAAAAATGTGCGAAATGCTTATACATGTATGTATCATTCACAAAATTGTTGTAGTTACAAATCAAGTTTCTGTTCCCTTGCCTCCCATTGTAATGTCACTTAATCTTACATACAGGTGCTTCCAGGAACGTAAGTCTGAAAGTCGTCTATTTGTGTACTAATAGACCCTGAAACAGGAGCTTGAAATCAATGGTGTATGAAGCTCTTAATATAGCTCAGGGACTAGTCACTCCAATCATAGTCTATTATATTGTAATATGAGGAAGGTAAAACCTTTTGACACTCCCGAAGAAACGTTAATTAAAAACCCTTTGATTATTTTTGTAAGCTCTGATTTGATAGTTATATTTATAACTTTTAATATGGAAAAATTTTGTAATAATATATGGTTTTAATTGTCCTAAAGCATTATCACGGTCTGAAATGTCTATGGGTCGAAATGTCTTCGGCATTCTTAAGGAATTATGGGTTGTCATGGTCTGAAATGTTCCATATAAATTGTCCAGCATAGGTAAACATTACAATTCTTATAAACTGTGATACTGTGAAATTTTGTTTTGATTCATTTTTGTTTTTGAATTGTTACGTTTTGTTTGTTATTGTTTCGCAATTTTTAAGTACCCACGAATTATGGGGTAATATTGATGATGTAATTTTCGTAAACATCTGGACACCATACAGCAGACTATTTTGGCCAACCTAATCTTGGAAAAGCTATGATTTAATCATTGAAACTAGCGAATATTTTCCTGTAGCTCCTGAAAACGAAGGTACAAACCGGATATTGATGCTTTTTTTTGGCCATAAGTATGCAGAACCAAGTAGATAATATAACCATTAACGCTCCCTTCATGAGAGTATCAAAATAAATATGCCTTCCCAGTCTTTATAATGGTTAAACATAAAGCCTATAAGATCACATTTAATATATGCATACGGAGGGAAAGGGAAGTTATTCAGAATTTTGGCTACATTGTATTTAAGTTATAAAATTAACAAATTGATGATGACAAAGTTTTGATGACAAATCCTCCTTTCTGAACCTTTAAAAAAAGTTAATATTTTGCTTATTTGTCTAAAAAGACCTAATTTTGAACTTAAAGATAATATTTCTTTTATTTTAGTTAAATAAAAAATACATTTTGCCATTCTCCAACCTTTTATCTTTAATTTGGTATATCAATAATCATAATCCATTCCATCATGTGGTTTTTACAAACACCCATAGCAAAGTTCCCCTCTTTTCAACAGAGAAATTTGAGCAAATTTGCTAATAAACAGCCAAATAGCTACGACAGTGTTTTATATAGGTTATTACGAGTGACCTCTAATATACACAAATTACATACTGTACAGCTTGACTATTTACATCTTTGATGTGATATCACACTTTAATTTGATTGGTCAGTTGAAGGAAGTGAAATTGATTGGAAACTACCGGTATTTGGAGATATCAAGTTCTTACACTGAGATTGAAAAATCCTTATTTTTTTCAATTATGAATATGTTTTTTAATATACTGGGTACAAGATATTTAACACTTGGCTGTTATATACATGTAAATAATGCCGTGGAGATTAGAATGAACCTTCTGAAGTTCCTAAGTCCAAGATCTGTGTAACAACTCTGATCCTGTACCTGTTTGTGCTTGTTTGACTTATTGCATATTATGTACAGTTGTTCCATATGTTCAGTTTGTATTTCCATATGTATTGTCTAGACCATTACGTCTATATGTATGTGTCTTGACCCTTATGTCTACACAGTGTTCTAGGATTTTTCTGACATTGAGGTTTCCTTGGAAAAAATCAATATAAAATCAACTTTCCCACAGTCAATGACTGCTTTCCTAACAAAACAAATCCTTATAGCATATGAAGTTTTCAACTTGCCACGGGAAAGTGTAACTAAGTACCTAACTTTCCCTGACCCAAATTTCACTTGCCCCGGTTAACGGGAAATAGGAATCCCAGAACACTGCTACATGTATTGTCTTGACCCTTACAACTACAGGTATTGTCTTGACCCTTATGTCTACATGTATGTGTCTTCATCCTTACGTCTTCATGTATGTGTCTTGACTCTTACGTCTACATGTACATTTGTATGTGTCTTGGCCCTTACGTCTACATGTATGTGTCTTAACCCTTGCATCTACGTCTAGACTTAAGGGCCAAGACAATACATGTAGATGTGAGGGTCAAGACAATACATGTAGACATGAGGGTCAAGACACATACATGTAGATGTAAGGGTCAAGACAATAAATGTAGACATGAGGCTCAAGACACATACATGTAGACGTAAGGGTCAAGACAATACATGTAGACGTGAGGGTCAAGACACGTAAATGTAGATGTAAGGGTTAAGACACATACATGTAGACGTGAGGGTCAAGACAATGCATGTAGACATGAGGGTCAAGACACATGCATGTAGATGTAAGGGCCAAGACAATACATGTAGACGTGACAGTCAGGACACATATATGTAGACGTAAGGGTCAAGACACATACAAATGTACATGTAGACGTAAGAGTCAAGACACATACATGAAGACGTAAGGGTCAAGACACATACATGTAGACTCTACATGTATGTTTCTTGACCCACACATCTACATGTATTGTCTTGACCCTCATGTCTACATGTATTGTCTTGACCCTTACATCTACATGTATTGTCTTGACCCTTACATCTACATGTATTGTCTTGACGGATTATCTTACAATAAAGGTATCTTATACAAATGAATATTTAAAATGCACAGAATTAAGTCTTCTAATTTTGTTTAGAAGATTTTATGTCAGTGAATTGGGGGCATGTGATATACATGTACTTAATACAATAAAGTAACCCTGTTTCTGATACTCCCCCAACAAGGGTTACTATTCTATCCCATCCCTCGCAATGATGCAAGCCAAGGAGTGATTAACTCCTGGCATGAAAAATCTGTTTATTTTGACAGAAATACATGTATTTATGTATACATTGTATTCAGACTGAACTTTGTAATTATGTTGTTTTAAACAACATAGATTTCATATTTTCATCTTGGAAGCAACAGAAGTCAATACCAGTAATTGTCCATCTTTAAATTAAACAAATAATTTGTTTTCATGATAAAAATTTGAAGGTGATAAAATTGTATGTTTGTATGTACCTGTTCTGGGCATCACAATTGTAAGTTTGAGAATGAAACAAAATGAGTAAAGCAGGAATGTGATAATTATTTTAATTATACTTTATATTGATGTATGTCTCATATTTTTGTGCAGACAAAAAACTGTTGCATAATTATGAGTAATAGAATTGAAATGTAACCCTGTTTGGAGGATTACTTTATTGTATCAAGTGTTGCACATGCATACACCTTGTTACACCTTTAAATGTACATGTACTTGTTCTGGGCATCACAAGAGGGTTCTATCTCTACCTTATTGGCAAGATTTCAATTTACTGTGGTGTACAAGAGGATAATATGAGGAAGGCAGTGGCCTTAAGTGCAGGCAAAGCCCGAAGCAAAGTTATCAGGTTCCCTTTTTAACAGATTAAACTTCATGCCATTTATCATTTTGTTTTTAAGGAATTTTTCATCAGTAGTATGTGGGAGATGGCAGAGCGCATTCCAAATATTCATAAAAACTATCAGAAGAACTGTTCTGGGTTAGGGATTGCAGGATTACATCCTTCCATTATCAGAAGAACTGTTCTGGGTTAGGGATTGTAGGGTTACACCCTTCCATTGTCAGAAGAACTGTTCTGGGTTAGGGATTGCAGGGTTACACCCTTCCATTGTCAGAAGAACTGTTCTGGGTTAGGGATTGCAGGATTACATCCTTCCATTATCAGAAGAACTGTTCTGGGTTAGGGATTGTAGCGTAACATCCAACCAGAAGTAGTTTTTTTGATAGATGTCTTTCAAACATTTTGCCTGCATTTTTACTATTTCTGAAGCTTTAATGTATCCCAAAGTGGTGTTTTGCATGGACGAAAGTTTATCCAGTGTCAGTATGATGAATTTTTAGACAAATTTCTATACATTTAATAGTGGGCTTTGCTCGCTTTTAATGGGACAAAGTATTTTTATGTACATTGTACATTGACAACCTCTGCAAAAATAAACTTTTAATAGAGCTTTCACAAACATGTTCAACTTGGCCACATACCTTATGTTCCTGTCCCAAGCCAGGAACCTGTAATCCAGTGGCTGTGGTTTTTTATGTTCTTTGTTATTTTTTTGTTTTTACTTCACTGTATATAGATTAGATCAGTTTTTACAACTTGTCTTATTGTATAGGTTTTACACATCATTGAAGATGTAGGATGACTTGTAGAAGTTTAATTTTTTATCATTTGGTATTTAATGGATGACTGTCTCATTGACAATCATACCACATCTATTTTTGTATTTTAAGTAAGAATTAAATGGAAGCATTATCTACATGTACCTACTACATTTCTTCTGGTTTTACTTATTTACATATGGCATTTTATTTTAGTTTCAGAATGCCAGTTACTAAAAAGGACCTGTACATCGCCAAAAACATTGGCGAACTGAACAAGTTGGCAGAGTTGCCAATGAAGATGTCCACCACCAATTCCAAAATGTTAGTATTAAATACAAATTAAACAATTTTAAAAGAGTTTATTGGTCGATCATGTACATATGGTTCATATATCTGTTGGAAATATCATGGAACATCTAAACCTGTACATTTAGTACATATATCTGTCATAGAACTTCAAAACCTGTACATTTGGTACATACATGTATATCTGTTGGAAATGTCATAGAACTTCTAAACCTGTACATTTGGTACATACATGTATACCTGTTAGAAATGTCATAGAACATCTAAACCTGTACATTTGGTACATATATCTGTCATAGAACTTCTAAACCTGTACATTTGGTACATACATGTATATCTGTTGGAAATGTCATGGAACATCTAAACCTGTACATTTAGTACATATATCTGTCATAGAACTTCTAAACCTGTACATTTGGTACATACATGTATATCTGTTGGAAATGTCATAGAACTTCTAAATCTGTACATTTGGTACATACATGTATACCTGTTTGAAATGTCATAGAACATCTAAACCTGTACATTTGGTACATACATGTATATCTGTTGGAAATGTCATAGAACTTCTAAACCTGTACATTTGGTACATACATGTATACCTGTTAGAAATGTCATAGAACATCTAAACCTGTACATTTGGTACATGTATCTGTCATAGAACTTCTAAACCTGTACATTTGGTACATACATGTATATCTGTTGGAAATGTCATGGAACATCTAAACCTGTACATTTAGTACATATATCTGTCATAGAACTTCTAAACCTGTACATTTGGTACATACATGTATATCTGTTGGAAATGTCATAGAACTTCTAAATCTGTACATTTGGTACATACATGTATACCTGTTAGAAATGTCATAGAACATCTAAACCTGTACATTTGGTACATACATGTATATCTGTTGGAAATGCCGTAGAACTTTGAAGCCATTACAAATGGTGCATAAACCTGTATATATGGTATATGTATCTGTTTGAAATGCCATAGATCTTCTTAACCAGTTCATGAAATATATACTGAGATTTTTGAAAGGCTGTTTTAGAATAAAAGGTTTGATCCCCCACCTTCTCAGAAGAAATCAGGTCCAACCCTTGAACCCCCCTCCTTGATCCACTACTGTAAGTCAACAAAATTTATGTTATATGTTTCTCAGCTTGGTAAAAACAGCAGATAAGATGTTAAAGGAAGCAGAGCATGGTGATTCTCTTGGGGACGAGGAAAGGGCATATGTTTTGTACATGAAATATTTCAATGTTGTCAGTTTCATCAAGAAAACTCCAGAATACAAGAAACAAAAGGTAAAATTAAATCATAGTTCTCTGATAGAACATTTATTCTAATTTTTGGGAGATTTAAAATGATCATGGGGTCTGTACACAGCCTTTTTGTTTCAGTTTTCTCAGCAACTCAATATTTTGACATTTTATACAGGCATGCTGTATCATAGCAACATCACACTTAAGGAAGTTAAGGGGCTATCTCTTACAAATCATTTGTACACTTGTTTGAATCATTTTACTTAGATCTCATGAAAGCATCTAAGTAACTTGGATTTATTTCATTCTGTTTCAAATGAATGCTTGAAAGGCTTAGGTGAAATTAAATATACAAATATATCACTGATTTCATGAGTTATGTCCCGTACCTTAGGTCTACCTCCTCAATTCATATTTTGGTAGCTGGAATGTGGATCCAGGGTAACTTTAATGAGTTTTCCTCACAATTTTTTTCTAGTTTTAAGAATTATCTTTCTTGACAAAACAAAAACAAACAAACAAAAACAATTGGGATATTAAATATTGGATTATTGATAGTACTAATAATAATTTATTGACAATTTCTTGAATAAGAGTTATGGAAATGAACATCTGTTAGTAAATTTTATATATTTTCCCAAACCCTCCAACCAAATAGCCTTAAATATATATTTTCTTGCTTTTTGTACCCTCTTGAGGAAAGGGCTTTTTTTTTAAATCCGTCATTTTCATTTTGAAAATTTTCAAAAATTTGTTTACATCATATCAAACACCATGAGTATCTGGCCGAGTAAGGTATACATCCAACTGACCATGGTAAATTCCCCATCAGACTACATTGCAGGTAACACCATGAGTATCTGTTGAGGTGTAGCCTAGTCAGGTATACATCATACTGACCAGGGTAAATTCCCCATCAGACTATATAACACTATGAGTATCTGGCAAGGTGTAGCCGAGTCAGGTATACATTCTTTTGACCAGGGTAAATTCCCCATCAGACTATGTAACACCATGAGCATCTGGCGAGGTGTAGCCGAGTCAGGTATGCATCCTACTAACCAGCTGGGTAAATTCTCTATCAGACTATGTAACACCATGAGCATCTGGCGAGGTTACGTCAGGTATACATCCTACTGACCAGCTGGGTAAATTCCCCATCAGACTATGTAACATCATGAGCATCTGGTGAGGTGTAGCCGAGTCAGGTATACATCCTTCTGACCAGGGTAAATTCCCTATCAGACTATGTAACACCATGAGTATCTGGCGAAGTGTAGCCGAGTCAGGTATACATTCTTTTGACCAGGGTAAATTCCCTATCAGACTATGTAACACCATGAGTATCTGGTGAGGTGTAGCCGAGTCAGGGTATATATCCTACTGACCAGGGTAAATTCCCCATCACCCCATTGATTATCTGCAGTATTTGTATTTGAGTGAAACATTTTATATTTGTTATGATTGGAAACTTCAGCACTGACCTGGTATAAAATGTTGACCATATGATGCTAATAAGGAGCATCTGTCTGTGCTTCTGTTTTCAGAAGCAAGAAGATCCAGTTTTGTACTTGTTTTTTTTTCTCTCTTTGCCCCTGCCTCTTGACATGTTTCTTTTATTTTGTGCATATGTTTTTGGTTTATTAGTTTTTATGATCAGTTTTATTTTTCAGCAATATTATGACAGTTTCCTTGGACAGAAAAATTTATTAAAGTCTATAGATAAAGCAGAGGAATTGGCTGAAAGTCTTAAAGAAAGGTGAAGATGGAGATAGAATGTCTTTAGGGGGTAGACCTGGGGTAAGGGACATAACTCTTGTAATCAGTTAAATGTTTGCATCATATTGAATTTCACCAAAGCCTATCAGGCTTTCATTTAAAACAGAATGAAATCAATCCAAGTTACTTTGATGCTTTCATGAGATTGATGTAAAATACTGAATACAAACGTTCCAATGATTTGTAAGAGTTATGTCCCTTACTCTAGGTCTACCCCGTTAATTACCATTCTGTGTAAGAATCAGGCAATGGATAGCACATTTTTTTCTTCTCACTTTGGTTTTTTTGCCTAAAAGATAATCAATACATCTAGAAAAAACTAAACAAATATTTTAAGTTATCCTGAAGCATCTTTAATGTAGATGTTCTTTTAATGTTTATATAATGGGGAAAAGTGTGGGAAAATTTTCCTGCCATTTTTCCATAGTGCATTTCAACTAAATTTGACCAATCAATATTTTAAATCGGCTAGCTTTACAAACACTTTGATAGTAATTTCTGTAGTTATGAGGTATAAATACTTGGATATTACAATAAAATCTCTGTTTTTTCCTTCATGTGCTACACCTTATACACATCTTGCCTGATTCTTTGAGGGAGAAGTTCTTAAATACATAAAAAAAAATACTGAAGTATGAACAATGGGACAATTCAAATAGGTAAAAATCCTGGCACATGAAAACAGGAAACAAAGACAATCTACATACACAATGTAGTGAAAGGAATAACATAGATTACTTACAAAACTCAAGACGTAATACAAAAAACTAAAACACTATCAATATAAACTCCCACAAACAACCAGATGCTTTGGAAGAGAGAAAAGATCGTTCAAAAGAAGAAATAAGTGACTAATATTTTAAAATTTTAGATGAGTCAGCTAAATTGCAAATGTTTTATTCATAGAATGCATACAGGATATTCTTCTGCTTTAAAGGATAGATCTGGATTTTACTGTATGATCAGATTTTGTCAGTTTTGCTTTTTTGTTAGCTTTGTCTGGAAATGTCCATACATATGCTGTATGAAGCATGCTGGTATTAGCTTTGTCTGGAAATGTCCATACACATGCTATATGAAGCATGCTGGTATTAGCTTTGTCTGGAAATGTCAATATACATGCTGTATGAAGCATGCTAGTATTAAACTGGTATTTGAGGTGAAATTTATATTAGAATGTGTTAGAGAAATTAGAGTTATTTCCCTGTATAGTAAATTTCAGTGGATTTCACTATTTATTCCCGTCATCAAAGAGGGAAGATATATAAATAAATATATTTGATATTACAGTGCAACCTAATTTACAAGTAGAGCACAACTTCAATGAAAATAAGTTTTAAATCAGCCAGCCTTCAAAGGCTTATGAAGCACTTTCAGTTTAAAGATCAAATGTTGAATACAAAAAAGATTGATGTCCTTTAAATGTGCAAAATTATTTAAATGGGCAAGATAATAACTGTAAACTAGAGGTAGAGTCTGAGATCAAATGTCAATGGTATATTCCGTAATTTTTTATCCATCAACAAACATGAAACTTGTAGCGAATTAGAATAATCTGAAGCATTTTAAAAAACATCTTAAGAATAAAAATATGTGATTTTTTTACCAATATCTGGACTTTGATTGATCAGTTTATTAAAACAATTGCAATTGATACTTTGGTAATTTGTAGGTATGAAGAATTTGAAGCAAAATTGATTGCAGAGAAGTTATCTCCCTTGAACAACGGTTCTTTGCCTTCTACTGATGAACCACAGATAAAAGACGATAAATCCGAAGAGAAATTAGAAGAGGTGACCACAAAGACAGATAAAGGTAAATACATGTAGGCTGGCCCTGGTCTATTCAGTACAGTATAAGCTGTCATAACTGAACCTCATACAGACTCTAAAATAGGTTCAATTGAAACAGATGTTCAGCTTAGCAAGGTTGGAAATATATTTAAATTGATAAAAGGACTTTAAGTAGTAGTCTTTTTAAGAATCATGCGAATTCTGTAAAATGGGATACACTCAAAAAAAGGCTGTCATAACTGAACCTCATACAGACTCTAAGGCTGTGTAGTTTTATTTTTGTTATTATATTGTTTTATAGATTTATAGATTACTCATTGATTACCGCTATAACCTTGGTTCCCTTGATGACTCATTGATTACCTCTATAACCTTGGTTCCCTTGATTACTCATTGATTACCGCTATAACCTTGGTTCCCTTGATGACTCATTGATTACCGCTATAACCTTGGTTCCCTTGATGACTCATTGATTACCTCTATAACCTTGGTTCCCTTCATTACTCATTGATTACCTCTATAACCTTGGTTCCCTTCATTACTCATTGATTACCGCTATAACCTTGGTTCCCTTCATTACTCATTGATTACCGCTATAACCTTGGTTCCCTTCATTACTCATTGATTACCTCTATAACCTTGGTTCCCTTCATTACTCATTGATTACCGCTATAACCTTGGTTCCCTTCATTACTCATTGATTACCTCTATAACCTTGGTTCCCTTCATTACTCATTGATTACCTCTATAACCTTGGTTCCCTTCATTACTCATTGATTACCGCTATAACCTTGGTTCCCTTGATTACTCATTCATTCCAATCGGTTTGCTTTTAGGAGTTAATTCACATTGTATATTGTATTTTGGTGTCATTTACAGAGTTGTCTCTCTGAATTTTAAATTCAACAGTGCATTCTATATAATTTATATCTCTTATGAACAAAGGTTATATGAAAAGCCATATATTAATTTCTGTTTTCTACAACATTTTAAACAAAATATGAAAGATTAAAATTTGTAGGCTTGAATAACATTTTGCATGATTCTTAGCTGGAGCACTGCTTAAAAAGATGTCTGGTTTAGACAGGTTTTTGGACTATTCCAGGTTCTGTTTAGACAGGTTTTCAGACTATTCAGGGTTCAGTTTAGGCAGGTTTTCAGACTTTCAAGGGTTCAGTTTAGACAGGTTTTTGAACAATTCAGGGTTCAGTTTAGACAGCTTTTTTTTACTTTTAAGGGTTCAGTTTAGACAGGTTTTCAAACAATTCAGGTTTCAGTTTGAACAGGTTTTTTTTACTTTTAAGGGTTCAGTTTAGGCAGGTTTTCAGACCATTCAGTGTTCAGTTTAGACAGGTTTTTGGACAATTAGGGGTTCAGTTTAGACAGATTTTCAGACAATTCAGTGTTCAGTTTAGACAGGTTTTACTGTATTTTACTTAGTCTAGCTAATGTAGATTCGATATTTTCATACCTCTTCAGTGGTTTTGTTGTAGCATGCTCAATTCTGAACTCTTGTAAGATCATACCAAAGACTTAAAAATTGGTAGTCATTGCTGCTCAGACTTACCCATGGCATATTGGAGAAATCAAAAGCAGAATACATTTTCACAAAAAAATCATCGGAGTAAAATTAATCGTAAGTTGTGATGTCATAACTTCAGACCAATTTTACACTTACGATATTTTGTGAAAAGGACCACTGAAAAGTAAGTTGAAGTTGCGTGACATGCTTACCTACGGGCTGTGGCATGAATCAGTGTGTACCAGAATAGTGATTAATCAAGTAACATATGATAATCAGTGTGTACCAGAATAGTGATTAATCAAGTAACATATGATAATCAGTATGTACCAGAATAGTGATTAATCAAGCAACATATGATAATGTGGGACTTGGTTATGTAGGCATCATACATGGTTAACATATGTTTTGTTTTTATCCTCAGAGGCACCACCTACTCAAGAAGGGGAGATAACTCCTACAGCTCTTTATAACTTATTACAAGAATCTGATAGCCAGATGATTATTATGGATGTTCGACCACAAGCTGAGTTCAACACATCACACATAAACCATATAAGTTGTATCAATGTACCATCAGAGATCATCCCTCCAGGGTATTTTAAATTTTACTAATCCACAGATATTATCCAGGGTTTTAGCTAGGATTTTGAGGGCTTTAGTCACTTTTGCATAAAGCACAAACGACATATTATGGGCAGCAGAATTTTGTAAATAGTCAATAGTATCATAAACTAAAGATATAAACATGCTTAATATATTTATTTTTATTTTAAGTTTACAGATACAGACATAACAATAAATATAATAAATGTTACAATAAAATAACTGTTATTTTCTATCAGAAAACATGTGTGTTACATAATAAAATAAAATAATTACTGTAGAAAAATAGATTTTTTACATCGTGACAAAGCTTTGATGCATTAAGTCTAGAGATAGTTACTATTTGACAAAGGCTACTATTATGGTATGAGAAAGTCCTCCTGTCCTTTCCCAAACACCACACCTCAAAAGCCCTCTTCAACCTAAAACTCCTCAAATCAGATGGATGGAGACAGATCTTTAGAAGAGAATAGACTGATGAAACCTTGAGTCTGTTCCTAAGATACATGTAGGTCTTGATCAGATTGTACCTACTAAATCCCCTCTCACGGTCACCAGATGATAAAACTGAAACTAGACAGATAGAAAGGAGCTTGGCCACATTGGCAAAGTCATTTTGAACTCTGTAAGCGGTTGCTCCGTGATGTCTTACTGCTGGGTGGTAACTTTTTAGTAACCTATGACCCTAGATCATGAGTCGAAATGAAGAAGTCCGTAATCATTGAGATTTTGTTTCAAGAAGAAAGAGAATTGTAAAATAAATATTTATTGTTGATTAATACTTCCTAACTCTCCGGCATTGTGGTAAGATTAATTGAAATCCATTAGATGACCAGTCACACATCGGAGACACTGTTTTTATAGTATGTGCATTTAAATTTCTAAAAATAGATAGCTATATATGTGCGAGGTTCATGAAGGGTTTGCTTTATATGGGAGTAAATATCAGTCAGCTTCCAATAAAGATCGAAATCGTTTAACACGACTAATCCTTAAATTAATTATGCATGTAAGTTATATTTTAAATGTACTTAAATTGGAAATGTCTAGAGTCATCTCAAAGATTTTTTCGGCGGTAGAAAACAATCATATGGCAAGCCAAAGTGGACAAAAATCAATATTTTGTAATATTAGAAAATGAATTTATAATATTACAAAATCATTTTTTTAATATTAGAAAAGATTTTTTAATATCAGAAATTCAATTTGTAATATTAAAAATTTATTTTCTAATATTACAAATTCCTGATTTTGTAATATTATAAAATATCACACATTTTGTAATATTACAAATTGAATTTGTGATATTAAAAAATTAACTTGTAATATTTGAAAATTAATTTGTATTAGAAAATGAATTTGTAATATTAGAAAATCAGTCACATTTTTTAATATTACAAAATGATTTTCTAATATTAAAAAATTGTAAATGAATACAACAAATCCATTTTCTAATATTAGAAAATCAATTTATTATACTAAAAAATTGTTTTTTTAATGTTAGAAATTCAATTTTTGTGATATTAGAAATCTAATTTGTAGTATTAGAAAATGAATTTGTAATATTAAAAAATCATTTTTTAATATTAGAAAATATTAGAAAATGCTCATTTTTGTCCACTTTGGCTTGCCATACGATTGGCTGAAGACGAGTGAGAATCCCAGGATTATCTTTTGTGTTCCTAATGATCAAAATATTGATAAATTAATTGTTGTTATTTTGAAGGATTATTAACGATGTACATATGAGGCTTGTCAGGTTAACAACAATAGAATCTATTTCATACCTGGTTGATCTGGTAATTACCAAGCGGGGCCGCGGGGTCATAAACTTGTCAAACTAGGCCAGGTGAAATGTGTAACTTTCGATTGACAGTTTTTAACAACTTTTATATTTAAGGTGACGAAATTGTCAAAAATTTATCTGAAATACTTTTTAAATGGAATTCTTTTATACACTTTTCAAATTTTAAGTGACGAAAACGATCTAAAATATTTGCGTCATCTATGAATTCCTTTCGTAAATGGCGAAAATGACGAGTGCTAGCTAAATCACTGTATTATCTCTCCAGGGTATTGTAGATTTAAGCACTAATCCACAGATATTATCCCTCCAGGGTATTGTAGATTTAAGTACTAATCCACAGTTGGTGATCCTGAGAGAAGTGTTCCAGGTGTTAACCTCTCTTCCATTTAGTTGGAAGAAATTTATTTTTCTTGCACAATTTCGGCATAATGAGCAATTGAGAGCCTGGAACCTACTTTTGTATTGACAACATCCCCCTATTTTTTGTTTTCTCTGGACCTACTTCAGATCCATATAAAATATAGACTATGTCAACAGAAAAAATCTAAAGAATCAATGATGTTTTTTTCACCATTATTTGTTCTTATATATTACAAGGAAAAATTGGTGGCCCCCAATTTTTGTTTTGGAATATGATAGATAGGTAGTCTTATACAAATTTTTAATACTTTTTATATACCAGTTTTTTTATAGTTTGCAAAATAGTTAGAAATCCCTACAAAATCTACGCCAAATGGTATAAAAAGATCTATTTTTTAGTCAAAATTATCCCAAAGTTAAGTTCAGTGTTTTATATTACAATTTTACAGGAGAAAAATAAGGAAAATCTATTTACTTTAAAATCAACCAAATCAAGAACCATAACTCTTGCAATATGCCAATTACATTAACACCTATATAATTTTTTTTTCTTAAGTATAGCAGCTAAATAGACAAACAAAGACTAGTTAGGTGGTCTGTTACTGTTTTTGAATAAGAAATGAAAGTAAAATTTATGGGTTTTTGACGCATGAATCATCTACTATCTGATCTTTAATTTAAAATTAAAGAGGTGGCTAAATGAATACTTGAGATTTTTGCAACAATTTTTGTATGTTTAATTTTTGTGTCGAAACTTGTAATGCAAAAATGTAGCTGATGCAAATAGTTTCTTTCTAAAACATTTCATCAGATTCGACCAACAATCATGAATTTTAGTACATTGTAGTACTTCAGCTAAGAATCATGCAAAATCTCTAATATGTGATACACCCCTAAAAAGGCTACACATATTTTTTTTTTCTTTTTAAGTTGCTTTCTGTGTCTATATGATGAAATTTATAATCATTCAATATGTCTGCTCTAAGGAGATAATTCACAACGAAAATCTAATGGCTATATGGGTTATATGAAAAATGACTTGTAAATTTCTGTTTACTATAATATTTTAAACAAAATATAAAAAAAAAAGTATGTAGGCTTTCCAACCATGAATCACATTTTGCATGATTCGTAGCTGGAATGCTACTTAAGAATGTGCAGAGGCAGATTATATTGTAAATAGAAAACCCATGAAAAATAAAAAGACAGTTTGACCAAAATCTGGTTTACATTCTTGTTCATTTAAAAATCCATTACACAAACAATAAGATATTTCTAAAACTGAACAACCTAAATTTTCAGTCAGAAATATTTACTTTTAAATTCAGAAATTATTTTATGCATTGATATTTAACTTTTGTGACTTTTGAATTTTAGCCAATATTATGATCCTTCCAGTAAAAGTATTCAAGACCTGACCCAAATGTACACTTATGATGGCAAATTATTCACAATTTTACAAAAAAAAAGAGAAAACAAATAATACATTTTATTTGAATCCAAACATCACTTTCTTCCACTTTTTCAAATCTGGATTTTACTGTTAAGGTTATATTTTTACTGATGTTTACTTCTGATTTTGGCAATTTCCACTTTTTTGGTTGGCTTCCTAAAATCTTGTTTGTGAATTTGTGGACCTTGGCTTAAGGCAAGTGGCTAGAATGTAAGTACTGTGGAAATGCAATTCTAGTTCCTGAAATTTTGAGAGAGATCCTGCATCAGTTATTCTGAATATTTCATAATGCTAGTGCTTATTATTGCAAATTCAAACCAGTCAAATTTTTTAAAATGATAGTAAGATTACCTACCAGGTGGCTGTGGCTTTGGAAGAAAGCGTCTGATGTTCAAAATTCACTCTAGACGCTGCATCCAGTCCTCTCAGAAAATGCAAGAATCTTGCTAAGTCTGAAAAATGTGAATGATTTTACATGACATTATTGGATTATCAAACAACATTTGATTTTAAAAATGTGAGAGAACTTCTCTCTGCATTGGTTAGTAAGAGAGGAAATGAACGACTGCCTCTGTGTGGAGCTTGGTGAACTAGTACATTAAGCATAAAGCTCTGAAATATCAACCATTGAACGTAAAACTATGATCAATCAATCAGTTGAAAAGAAGAGTGACAAAACTTTTTAAATGTAATGACCAATGTATTTCATATAAGAAATTTAGAGCTGTAAACAATTCTTTAAATGTAGCAGCTATGGCATTATCATATGAGGCACATTTGGCTGTGTAGGATGTAAAAAAAAACAATCAATCAAGCAGTCAGTAGAAAAGAAGATTGACATAACTTTTAAATTATCACTATGTTCCATTGGAGAAGCTTCACTCTATCAACAGTTATTTAAATGTGGACTGCCATGATCAAATTTTATTAAAATACTTATAATTGAGAAATTTATTTCATATTTCAGATCAACTGTTAATCATATAGAAAAGGTGTTGCCAGAAGATTCTAAATCACTGTGGCAACAGCGAGGACATGTTGACCATATAATTTTACTTGATTGGAAGTCAAATTTACAAGATTGCAGTATAGGATCAACACTGAGGACTCTCAAAGATGCTCTTTTTAAGGTGAGGTCCCTAAATATTGGCAGCATGAACAATAAAACAATTCAAATACATGAAACAATGATGATCTACATACACAATGTAGCAATATACATAAAACTTGAAGATAAGGTAAACAAGACATCACATAAGACCTGAAGATAAGGTAAACAAGACATCACACAAAACGTGAAGATAAGGTAAACAAGACATCACATAAAACCTGAAGATAAGGTAAACAAGACATCACACAAAACCTGAAGATAAGGTAAACAAGACATTTCATAAAACCTGAAGATAAGGTAACGAGACATCACACAAAACCTGAAGATAAGGTAAACAAGACATCACACAAAACGTAAAGATAAGGTAAACAAGACATCAAACAAAACGTGAAGATAAAGTAAACAAGACAAGACATCACACAAAACCTGGAGATAAGGTAAACAAGACATCACATAAAACCTGGAGATAAGGTAAACAAGACATCACATAAAACCTGAAGATAAGGTAAACAAGACATCACATAAAACCTGAAGATAAGGTAAACAAGACATCACACAAAACCTGAAGATAAGGTAAACAAGACAAGACATCACACAAAACCTGAAGATAAGGTAAACAAGACATCACACAAAACCTGAAGATAAGGTAAACAAGACATCACATAAAACCTGAAGATAAGGTAAACAAGACATCACACAAAACCTGAAGATAAGGTAAACAAGACATCACATAAAACCTGAAGATAAGGTAAACAAGACATCACACAAAACCTGAAGATAAGGTAAACAAGACATTTCATAAAACCTGAAGATATGGTAACGAGACATCACACAAAACCTGAAGATAAGATAAACAAGACATCGCACAAAATGTGAAGATAAGGTAAACAAGACATCAAACAAAACGTGAAGATAAAGTAAACAAGACAAGACATCACACAACACCTGAAGATAAGGTAAACAAGACATCACATAAAACCTGAAGATAAGGTAAACAAGACATTTCATAAAACCTGAAGATAAGGTAAACAAGACATCACACAAAACCTGAAGATAAGGTAAACAAGACATTTCATAAAACCTGAAGATAAAGTAAACAAGACATTTCATAAAACCTGAAGATAAGGTAAACAAGACATTTCATAAAACCTGAAGATAAGGTTAACAAGACATCACATAAAACCTGAAGATAAGGTAAACAAGACATTTCATAAAACCTGAAGATAAGGTAAACAAGACATTTCATAAAACCTGAAGATAAGGTAAACAAGACATCACACAAAACCTGAAGATAAGGTAAACAAGACATCACACAAAACCTGAAGATAAGGTAAACAAGACATCACACAAAACCTGAAGATAAGGTAAACAAGACAAGACATCACACAAAACCTGAAGATAAGGTAAACAAGACATCACACAAAACCTGAAGATAAGGTAAACAAGACATCACACAAAACCTGAAGATAAGGTAAACAAGACATTTCATAAAACCTGAAGATAAGGTAAACAAGACATTTCATAAAACCTGAAGATAAGGTAAACAAGACATTTCATAAAACCTGAAGATAAGGTAAACAAGACATCACACAAAACCTGAAGATAAGGTAAACAAGACAAGACATCACACAAAACCTGAAGATAAGGTAAACAAGACATCACACAAAACCTGAAGATAAGATAAACAAGACATCACACAAAACCTGAAGATAAGGTAAACAAGACATCACATAAAACCTGAAGATAAGATAAACAAGACATCACACAAAACCTGAAGATAAGGTAAACAAGACAAGACATCACACAAAACCTGAAGATAAGGTAAACAAGACATCACACAAAACCTGAAGATAAGGTAAACTAGACATCACTCAAAACCTGAAGATAAGGTAAACAAGACATCACACAAAACCTGAAGATAAGGTAGACAAGACATCACACAAAACCTGAAGATAAGGTAAACAAGACATCACACAAAACCTGAAGATAAGGTAAACAAGACATCACATAAAACACTAAAGCATTTGCAGTATAAACTTTCACACAATGTGAGTGACATCAACTGCTTGGGAAGGGAAAGCATGTCTTGCTCTGCCAGGGTCACCCATTATATTCAAGTGAGTGTTATATGGTAATAATTTAGCAACACTGAGTTGCAAAGTGGTCATGGTTTTAATATATTGTCTGGCCATTCAAAATTAATTTCTTGGTCCCCCCTCTTTTATGGGAACCTCATTAGTTTTCATACCAATTGATTAAGTACATATACTCCTTCTCCCCAAAACCTTTTTTTCTGCTGTCTATAAACAATGATAGAAGAACTCACAATCGCTTGTTTTTGGCTTGAAATATTATAAAATGAAAAAAATCACTATTTCTCATGACAACCAAGAAATTAACTTTGAATGGACGAACTATTTGTTACTTCAACTTTTTTATAAGCATGATAAGAGTAATCAAGGGAACCAAGGTTATAGTGGTAATCAAAAGAATGTAATCCAGGGACAAAGACCAGACATGGAAAACAGACAATACACAACAAAGAACATAAAGTAACTAAAATCATACATACAAAGTAACAAAAGTAAATGAGCTAGGATAAAAAAGTAATAACTAAAATGAAATGATTGGTTGATGACTGCAATAAGCAATTAAAAATAATACAATTTTTCATATCTATCAAAAATACAATTCTTTGTGACTGCTACAAAATTACAATTCTTCATAACAATGCAAATAATTTAATTTTCCATAACAATTGAAAACATATGATTCTTCATACATTGTCATAACTATGGAAAACATATGATTCTTCATACATTGTCATAACAATTTAAAACATATGATTCTTCATACATTGTCATAACAATTGAAAACATATGATTCTTCATACATTGTCATAACTATGGAAAACATATGATTCTTCATACATTGTCATAACTATGGAAAACATATGATTCTTCATACATTGTCATAACTATGGAAAACATATGATTCTTCATACATTGTCATAACAATTGAAAACATATGATTCTTTATACATTGTCATAACTATGGAAAACATATGATTCTTCATACATTGTCATAACTATGGAAAACATATGATTCTTCATACATTGTCATAACTATGGAAAACATATGATTCTTTATACATTGTCATAACTATGGAAAAAATGCAATTCTTCATAACTATGAATTGATAAAAGTGACTATATTTTTATGCTTTTTATAGTTTAGGACTGAAAAAATATTTTTTTTCAGTATGATTCTACTGTAATAATCAGGAGTGAGCCGTTAGTGCTGGAAGGAGGGTATGATCAATGGCTATTATACTACCCTCAACTGACCACCAATGCAAACATCTCACGACCAACGACAGATATTCTTACAGCGCCACCTTCCTGTATGTTGTCATATGGATTTTCCTTTGCAAGACCTAATAACCACTTCCTGTTAAATTACTATGCCATAAAACATATTACTGATCAAAATGAAAAGCTGTCTTTGTAATTTTGATTACTGTAAACATACTAATTTCGCTATTTTCCTAGTGGCCAGGAAATCGCAAAAAAAGTACACATTAAATTGATTTTTAACACTATATAATGCTTATCATTTTTTGAATTCTTTGAATTTGCTCACATGACAGAAGCTGTGAAAAAATTAACAACCACAAAAATTAATACATGGTATAAGTTTCATTATAATTAAGTCACAATTTTTATTTTTTCATGTAAGTAAGTTTTTGGCATTTTATTGATGAAATGAACTCAAAATATTTATATGTTAAATACTGTGAAAGTTCTTCAAAATAAGAAGGGAAATTAACAGAACCAGGAAAGTCAATAAAAAAATACACAAAACATGGAACAACAACCAGACGAAGAAATATAGACAACAAAGAACATGAAATACCAAAATAACACACACACACACATAGAAACAAAAGTAAATGAGCAACCCCAATTACACTACAAACTGGAAGCAAGGAACAGGTACACTGGTAAATTATCTGCCAATGCATTAGTTATATAATTTACATCATTGAAATTATATGTATAGGTACTTGTGTGTAGATAGCAGTGAAGTATCAAATGTGACCTTTGGCGGTCAGGTGTGAAGGTTTCCTCTTCATTTGTTGAAGACCCATAAGTGGACTTCAGCTGACATTTTTTTTATCCTGGGTTGTTGTCTCTTTGTCACCAAATCTATTCTCCTTCAATTTGATATTTCGCAGGCGGAAGAAATTCTGTATTTTCACTCTTGATTTTCTCCCACCTATATCTTGGTACTTTTCACTATTTCAGTGGATTTTGATTACCCAGATTTTGATGAGGCTTTTGCCACTCCCACTCCAGACCAAACCAGTCAGAATCAAGCTAATGAGACAGTTGACCAATCAAAACCAAGCTTACAATCTTTACAGTTTCCAAAGATTGACAGGTCCACCAAACCGAAGGTTTCACAAACAGCAGGGCCATCTGGTGTTCCATCTGTGGTTAATTCAAATAGTCTTACGGACAATGAAAAAATAAATGACTTGAAATCAGCAATTACCTCTCTTTATCCATCCACGGGGTCAATATCTGGGGGAAAATATATAAATGTTGAGTCGTATGGAGCTTCTTCATTGTTGGAAAAAGAAAAGGAAGAATTAAACAAGATAAAGAAGGAAAAGGAGGAAGAATTAGCTAGATTTCAATTGGAAAAAGATAAGATTTTAAAGGTGAGTTGAGGTGATCAAAGATAAGTTATTTGAGGTGATTAAAGATGAGTTGAGATGATTAAAGGTGAGTTGGGGTGATTAAAGATGAGATGAGACGATTAAAGGTGAGTTGATGAGTTTAAAGGTGAGTTGAGGTGATTAAAAATAAAGGTGAGTTGTGTTGATAATACATTCTGACTTAATAACAGTATAATTTTTCTATTATATAAAGGTGTAAATTTTTTTTCCATGGACAAATTTTTGCTATTTGGTGGTGGACAAATATTTGCAAAAGAATAGAAGCCATGAGACGTGACATTATTGACAACCATGAATATGTTCACCTCACAGGATCTGCAAAATCTTTTACAGAATTTATTTAATAAACCTTTGGAGATAAACTGGTTTCAGGATATGTATTTAGTATTATGGTAGTTTTAGGAGTGCTGCTATAGCATACAAAGTATCGTCTGAAACTAGTGATAGGAGTCCTGCTGAAGCATACAAAGTATCTGTCTGATACTAGCGATTGGAGTGCTGCTATAGCAAACAAAGTATCATCTGATACTAGCGATATGAGTGCTGCTAAAGCATACAAAGTATCTGTCTGATACTAGTAATAGGAGTGCTGCTATAGCACATAAAGTATCTGTCTGATACTAACGATAGCAGTACTGCTGTTGTATACCAAGTATC
The DNA here is from genome assembly GCA_037379345.1 of Perna viridis. Classification (NCBI taxonomy): domain Eukaryota; kingdom Metazoa; phylum Mollusca; class Bivalvia; order Mytilida; family Mytilidae; genus Perna; species Perna viridis. Next base: position 495,728 of record CM074525.1, on the reverse strand, counting down.
TGTCTGATACTAACGATAGCAGTACTGCTGTTGTATACCAAGTATCTGTCTGATACTAGTGATACCAGTACTGCTGTTGTATACCAAGTATCTGTCTGATACTAGTGATAGCAGTACTGCCGTTGTATACCAAGTATCTGTCTGATACTAGTGATAGCAGTACTGCCGTTGTATACCAAGTATCTGTCTGATACTAACGATAGCAGTACTGCCGTTGTATACCAAGTATCTGTCTGATACTAACGATAGCAGTACTGCCGTTGTATACCAAGTATCTGTCTGATACTAGCGATAGCAGTACTGCCGTTGTATACCAAGTATCTGTCTGATACTAGCGATAGCAGTACTGCCGTTGTATACCAAGTATCTGTCTGATACTAACGATAGCAGTACTGCCGTTGTATACCAAGTATCTGTCTGATACTAACGATAGCAGTACTGCCGTTGTATACCAAGTATCTGTCTGATACTAACGATAGCAGTACTGCTGTTGTATACCAAGTATCTGTCTGATACTAACGATAGCAGTACTGCTGTTGTATACCAAGTATCTGTCTGATACTAGTGATACCAGTACTGCTGTTGTATACCAAGTATCTGTCTGATACTAGTGATAGCAGTACTGCCGTTGTATACCAAGTATCTGTCTGATACTAGTGATAGCAGTACTGCCGTTGTATACCAAGTATCTGTCTGATACTAACGATAGCAGTACTGCCGTTGTATACCAAGTATCTGTCTGATACTAACGATAGCAGTACTGCCGTTGTATACCAAGTATCTGTCTGATACTAGCGATAGCAGTACTGCCGTTGTATACCAAGTATCTGTCTGATACTAACGATAGGTGTGCAAAGGCTGTTATTAATCATTTCAAATAATAATAATGCCATTTTTTAGTGTAGAAATCACTCTAATGTGCCCTTTTAAAAAAATGTGGGCCTCCGCCCTAAATTTCTTGCCAGAACATTGATGATTAAGGTAAAGATGCCTCATTGATAGAAATGTCACTTATCTGTAGTTGGGTGACATCCTAGGTCTTAGTGGACTGATGACCTTGTCTGTGGGTCTAGTTGTCCCATATGTTAAACTTCTGGACTAGCATTTCATATCATGATTTGCAGCAGATCCCCACCTATTGGCATACAAATTCTGTAAAATGGGATACACCTAAAAAAGGCTATAAATTTTGATTTTTGTAATTAGGTTGTTTTGTGGTGTATTTGATAAAGTGTATAATCATTCATTCCTGTCTGTCTCCTCTTAGGAGATGATTCACATAGAATGTTAAATAGATTCTATTGTATTTTGGTATAATTTACAGAGTTATCTCCCTTAATTTTGAATTCTATGGTACATTCTACACAATTTTTTATCTCCACATGTGAATATCTGTTTACTATAACAATTTAAACAAAATATCAAAAATAAATTAATTTAGGCTTTCCAACCATGAATCACATTTTGTATGACTCTTAGCTGGCATGCTACTTAAAACCTCCAGATCTTCAAATGCAGCAATCTCATAATACACAGCTTTAAAACAGTGACCTCATAATACAGCTCTAAAACAGTGACCTCATAATACAGCTCTGAAACAGTGACCTCATAATACAGCTCTGAAACAGTGACCTCATAATACAGCTCTGAAACAGTGACCTTATATTACAGCTCTAATGCAGTTACCGTTTAATAAAGCTAATTCATAATATAATTACCTCATGATGCAGTTTCCTCATAATACAGTTTCCTTATAATACAGTGATCTCATTATACCCCATGATTCAGCTACCTCATAACACAACTACCTATTCAAACATCTACATATATCTCATAATATACCCCATAATGCCCCATAATATAGCTACCTCATTACACCCCATAATGCCCCATAATACATTTACCTCATTATACATCTACCTCTTAATACATCTACCTTATTTTACCCCATAATGCCCCATAAACATCTACCTCATTACACCCCATAATGCCCCAAAATACATTATATCACATAATTCATCAGCCTCATAATTCTTTGATTTTTAATGTAATAGGAGCAGCAAGCGAGGATAGAAAGACTCAGAGAGGAAGAAGAGAGACTGAAAGTCATTGAGGAGAAGAAATCTGAACAAACACAAGAATTGGCCAATCTGATGAGGAAGAAAAAAGGCCTTCAGCTCGAGCTTAAAGGCAGTGATGAGGAAAGCTCTAGGTATACTGTATCTGCATGACCTTGTCTGTCTTTCTGTACATCCATTCATCCAGATGTTTTTGATTACTCAAATATACATGTACTTTGAGGGCCTTTGCAATTTTTTTTAAACAAAAGTTTCTAAAAAAGATATTTCATTTTCATTTTTAGATTTTTTTCTATTTTATATGACTGCAAAAATTTTGAGTGTGATATTGTACCACAAATGTCATACTGGGATTAATTATGGGGGATTAGAACTGGTCTAGGAATAAGAAGCCAAAAGTGAACCTTATTCTTTTTGGGATAATTTATATTTCCTACTATTGGAGGAATAAAAAATCAATACTTATGATGTTGAATAAATAAATATACAGCCAACTGTGCCACACATTACAATATGCTTGATTCGCAAAATAATCATGGAAATCATATGATAATCATGGAAACCATTTGTTAATCATGGAAATCATATGATAATCACTGAGGTGTTTACATTCATGGATTGTTCATTGTTTTTGACAATTGAGTGTGAATCTCTCCATGGTGCCTTTGTTAAAAATCACAAATTAAGGATTTAATTGATTATTTCTATGAAATAAGGCAAACAATATGGATTGTCAAAAAGTCTGTAGTCATATGATAATTAACATATGATAATCATATGATCATGATATGTATCTCATATGTAAAAATGCTGACATATGATCATCATATGTTTGTAAAAAAATATGATTGTCAAATGGTAATGAAATAATCATGTTTGAACAAAAAGATAAAAATGATATTCTGATTGGTCATGATAATCATGTTTTGCACTGCATATGGTTTTATATTCAGTTTTTTTAGCTATTATGTGATAGCCTCTGAAAAGTTACTCTTCTTTCCATCTGTCTGTCCCCAAACAATGAAACAGGTGATAACTTGAGATCAATGTATATTTGTACAGTTGTTTTCTATGTTCAGTTTTCAGTATCTCTTGGAAGTTTCATTAATGCCCTACTTTTTAGCTGAGTAAATAACGTCACAGTTAAAAAATAAGTTATACAAGATAACTTGGCTTGCTCAAAGAGAATCAACCAAACAGAAAGTTTGTTACAAATCAAATTAAATTATTGGTATTTATTTCATTTACAGAAAGGAAGAAGTGAAGAAGATTGAAAATGAAAACTATAAGAGGATGGAAGAAGTAGAAAAATTGAGACAAGAGAGGAAAAGAAAAGAAGAAGAAAGAAGAAAGCTAGAAATGGACAAAGAAGTAATGGCCAATCCTGGAAAAATTTTGGATTTAAAAAAAAATCATAAATTGATGTTAAGTTAGCAGTCATCAAATCAAGAATAATTATGACAAGTCTTCACATATAACATTTAGCTCAGTTATAGTACAATTGTCAGTGAAAATACAAATGAAAGAAATCTGTAAAAGAATATTGCATCCTTAAAATTGAAGGGGTCAGCTATGGTATGAATAATCTAGAATATATGATACTGACTAGAATACTTGATATGCAACAAATGTTACATTGTAAAGAAAAAGTGTCACAAAAATCTTTAAAAAATAAACTTAACAACAGCACATGATACATTTGAATTGCTTTGAATGTTTTTGTAGAAAGAAGAGTTGGAGCAAGCAAGGGCCAGAGTTCGCCTTGAAGAAGAAAAGAGAGAGTTAGAACTGAGGCTGGCAGAGGAAACTGCCCGCAGATTGCAGAAGGAAGAAGAATTAGATATTGAAGTCCATGAAATGAAACAAAGAGAATTGAAGACTAAGATCGAAGAACAGAGGAAGATGAAAGAGTTGCAAAGACTACAGGTAATATATTTATCATATCATTTATAAATGCAGTAAAAATGAAAGAATCTAATGTTAATCCCTAAGATCAAAGAATAGAGGAAGATGTAAGAGTTACAAAGACTACAGATAATAGAACAGTGGTAGAAAAGGAGTGACAGTTAATGAATGGGTTCCTCTGTGTCCAAATATTCATAGGTGACAAAGTCCATGTTTTGCTAATGTGAAACCTCCAAATTGATTTAAATGGAAATCTTTAATAGTACTTCTCTTATTGATCGCTGTATATTGCCTATTTTCTCTTATTTATCGCCGTGTATTGCCTATTTTCTCTTATTGATTGCTGTGTATTGCCTATTTTCTCATTGATCACTGTGTATTGCCTATTTTCTCTTATTAATTGCTGTGTATTGCCTATTTTCAGAATTTTTTCCCTTTCTCATACCCTTCGATTATGGTTAAAGAAATGTATACACTGTAATTATGAGAATTGAATTTTACATTTTTTATTGTAAAAGTGTGGACTGGTCACACATTATTGACATGAAACACTGCGTTGAAAATGTACTACAGTGAGTACTTTTACACGCCAATGAAACATAAATTATGTAACATTCAATTCTTAAATGAAAGACAGGCTTTAACTATAGGATAATATACTCCACTTAAATTAATTATGGAGGATTTTGTCTGTGTTATAAGGGGCTTCTCCTTAATGGTTTAATGGATTTTGATGAAATGTTACTGGAAGGTCATAGGTCATAGTTAGATGTACATCAATGAATATATAAGTACCAGGCCATATAAAATTAAGACACTACTCATGTTATAGGTGAATCCTACGCATTGCTTTTGCGAAAGTTAAAAATTTATTTGTGTCATCTGCACCACAAACCATACTGTGAAAGTACTGTTGTTCGTGGGTACTAATTTTCATGGTTTTCATTGCTCATTTGCTTTTGTTACTTTTATGTATGATTTTAGTTACTTTGTTTTCTTTGTTGTGTATGTCTGTTTTCCATGTCTGGTCTTTGTCCCTGGATTACATTCTTTTGATTACCGCTATGACCTTGGTTCCCTTGATTACTCTTTCATGGGTAGGCCAAACCAGGAAATTTGGTTCCAACAAAAAGATTTCCATTGATGCGTATATATAAAATCTCAAAGCCACAATTTCATGAATCCATGAAACTTATGTTTCTTCCCTAATCCACAGAACTTGGTATCCATGAATTAAAGTACTTTCCAAGTACATTGTATTTCATTTGCACCAATTGCAGCTGCATTTAATATAGAAATATTTTATATGTATATCATTTTACTTGTACCTCTTCTGTTTGCTAGCAGTATCTGTTACCTCTTCTGATCACTAGTAGTATCTGTTACTCTTTCTGTTCTGCAGCAGTATCTGTTACCTTTTCTGTTCCCCAGCAGTATCTGTTACCCTTTCTGTTCCCAAGCAATATATGTTACCCTCTCTTTTCGCTAGCAGTATCCGTTACCCTTCCTGTTCCCCCGGCGTCAGTTTCACAAAAAGTCGTAAGTGTAAAATTGATTGTAAGTAATGACGTCATAAACTAAAAAGCATTGTGACGTCATGATTTACGATCAATTTCACACGCACGACTTCCTGTGAAACCGACACCATCAGTATATGTTACCCTTTCTGTTCCCCAACAGTATCTGTCACCCTTTCTGTTTATTAATACTATCTGTTACCCTTTCTGTTCGCTAGCAGTATCTGTTACCCTTTCTGTTCGCTAGCAGTATCTGTTACCCTTTCTGTTTACTAGTAGTATCTGTTACCCTTTCTGTTCCCTAGCAGTATATGTTACTCTTTCTGTTCCCCAGCAGTATCGGTTACTATTTCTGTTCTGCAGCAGTATCTGTTACCTCTTCTGATCACTAGTAGTATCTGTTTCCCTTTCTGTTCACTTGCAGTATCTGTTACTCTTTCTGTTCACTAGTAGTATCTTTTACCCTGAAGCTGAAAGTTGAAAATTTGAGCATGATAAGTCATTTAATGTTCAAATTGTTAAAAAGCTAAAATTGCAGAAAACAGGGTATTTGGTCATCTTAAAATTATCATAAAACTATATACATGTTAAGTAGGAACCTGCAATCACTTTACATGTCTTTAATACCAAGGACTTTTTATTATTAGTATTATATACTGTGATGGTACTATTGTTCGTTGGGTACGTTTGGTTCCCAACGAAAAGGAAATTTTCATTGATGTGTACACTGTAAACCTTACAAACACGAATTCAGAATCCATGAGCTTGTGTTTCTTCCCTAATCCATGAAAATAGGTATCTACGAACTACAGTTGTCGCTGGTTCTGATGTTTACAGTTTTGTAGGAGTACTAATAGTTAAAACTATCTACCTCAAACTTTATTATGTGCCTTGACTACATAGATAATAGTTACCTACACAAATTAAATAATTTGGTGAAAATGGAAAACAACCTTCCTGTGCTAATGAAATAGTATGCTTTTCAAAAACTGGCCCAGGTGAATCATGGTGTAGAAAAACCTACCAAACCAATGATGATTTTTCAGTTTACTTATACTATATTTTATGTAACAATAGTCCTTTCTGTCAGATCTTCAGTTTTGAGAAACCACTAAAATCAACCAAATCAAACAAAACCAAGCATGATAACTCTTCCAAAGTTTGTACACAATTCATTGATCTTGGAAGTATAACAACTAAACACTGGTTATGTGGTTATGTGGTCTGTGTTTTTAAAAAAGAAGGTAAAATAAATTTGGTGGGTTGTTAACATGAATCACCTGCTGCCAGATTTTAATAAATACTGGTACTTGATATCAGTTCACTGTAATTATCCAACAGGTTTAGCATGAGTGTATTACAACAGCTTTCTTACAGTAGATTTACATTCTATGGGCAATATTTTTTTGTTTTATACTTACTATTCTATTGAAACTTTTGTAAGTCCAAGATCTTTTTTATTATTCAATTTATAGGATGAAAAGGCATTAAAAGAAAAAGAAGAAAAGTTACGAAGAATGGAAGAAGAGAGGCACCTACAGGAAAAAGAGCGGGCCAAGAAAGAAGAAATTGAAAGGGAAAGTATGAAAAAATTAAGAGAGAAAGAGGAGGCAATGTTAAGACAGACTAGAGAGGCAGAGGAGAGGGCAAGGGCAGAAAAGCTGGCAAAAGAGGATCAGGAAAGAAGAGAGGCTGAACAAAAAGCAAAAATTGAAGAGGCAAGAATGGATGCAGAGCAAAAGGCGAGAAAGGAGGCTGAGGAAAAAGAAAAGGCTGATCTTGCTCGTAAACAGGCGGAGGAAAAGTTGAAGTTGATAAATGGTTTGTAATTAATTAATTTAAGACTTATAAACCCCTCCCCCTTTAGGACCGATCATTTTAACAATATTTGAAACTTATTCAATGTTTTAACTTAGTTGTTATATTTTAAGCTCTGATAAGAAAAGAACATGAATAAAATAAATACTGTTATATTAGTATAGCAGTTTCTTGAAATACAACATTTCTATGACAGTCCTGTTTTTTAACACGGTTTTGGCTTTATAATAGGCTTTCGCAGATGAGTACCAAACTGAAAACTTTGACATTGTAATGTGTAATGAAATGTCACATTGATAATTTCAATGACAATTTCTGACATCATGATATAACAATTTAATGAGGGCTGTTCCATTAAAACATATGATGGACGGGGTAAGGCACTTTCATTCTTGGTATATATGCGTGGGTGTTCAGGTCTCTTGACAAAATATAGAGTTTAATACAAAACATCAATTGAACGTCTGTTAGTGGCTCCCCGGATACAAAAATGCCTTCCCCAGGTACCTCATATCTTTTAATGGAACAGCGATGTTCATTTGATATTTTGCATTGCAATCAAAACAAAATTGATTAAAAGAAAAAATAATTGCTTGTGATATTTTTTGAAGTTTCAAATAAATGTGCTATCATTTGATTCAAATATGTTTATGCCTACATTTTTTATAGTTTCTAAGAATTTTGTTTACAAATTATGCTCTACAGATTGTGAATCTCTCTTTTTTTCATATGACATATCTAAAAAAGTATGTACTCTTTCATAAAGGCCAGTTTTAACATTTAGTGACTTTTTCAAATCAGAAATATCTTAAAAGCATTTGTGTTTTATTATTCTGGTTGTTTATAAACTAATGTTGTTCTGTCTACAATATGTTTAATGTTTAAGTGACTCTCACAGTCTGCCTATTCATGTTTAATTTTGTTAATGAATTTTCTCAGCTGAGAGTCCTAAGATTAAGACGATTCCATCACCAAACCTTCCATCTGGTTGGGAAAAACGACTGGATCCACCAACACACAGATATTACTATATAGACCACAACAGGGGAACCACCCAATGGGAACCTCCACAGGCAGAAATAAAACTTCCAGGTATTCATTATTTACACCATATGTCCTAACTCCAGGGAAACCACCCAATGGGAAACCTCCACAGGCAGAAATAAAACTTCCAGGTATTCATTATTTACACCATATGTCCTAACTCCAGGGAAACCACCCAATAGGAAACCTCCACAGGCAGAAATCAAGCTCCCATTTTTAAGGCTTTTTCATCTGTCTTCTGAGAAGGGTAGATTTGATATAGCTGAATTTTTAGTTTAACATATAGAGGGACTTTGCAGACAATTTTGCAGATTTCAATATTGTTCTTGAAAGGAATACATGTATGACAGCTGATCATGCTATTTGATGTGTCAGCTTGACCAGGAATATGAAATTATTTACGTGTGGTATATTAAGGGATATCAATGTATGGTCCTGAATGGGTCGATTCAGGGATATCAATGTATGGTCTTGAATGGGTCGATTCAGGGATATCAATATACGGTCCTGAATGGGTCGCTTCAGGGATATCAATGTATGGTCCTGAATGGGTCGATTCAGGGATATCAATATACGGTCCTGAATGGGTCGATTCAGGGATATCAATGTATGGTCCTGAATGGGTCGATTCAGGGATATCAATGTATTCAGGTAATCAGTGTATGGTCCTGAATGGGTCGATTCAGGGATATCAATGTATTCAGGTAATCAGTGTATGGTCCTGAATGGGTCGATTCCAGAATATCAATGTATTCAGGTAATCAGTGTATGGTCCTGAATTGGTAGAGTCAAGGATATCCATATATGGTCCTGAATTGATCGATTCAGGGATATCAATGTATGGTCCTGAATTCGTCGATTCAGGGATATCAATGTATGGTCCTGAATTGGTCGATTCAGGGATCTCAACATGGTCCTGAATTGGTTGATTTAGGGATATCCGTACTTAGCCCCTTAGATACCTTACAAGTAAGTCACTTATTATGTACCTTTGAAGATTTTTTTTTTCATGGGTTACTCATTATTTTGTAGTTCTTGTTCTGTTTTAATCACGAATTCTGAGTTCTCAACCCAAGTAAAGTTTCTTTTAAGTAGCAGGCCTGGTAAGAATCATCCAAATTCTGTAATATGTGATACACCCCAAAAAAGGCTGAATATTTTTATTTTTGTTATTAAGTACTTCTGTGTTTAAGAATCAGGCAAAATTTGTATAAGGTGTGGCACTTGAAGAAAAAAATACAGAGATTTTATGGCATTATCCAAGTCTTTATTTCTCATAACCTCCAGTAACAACCATCAAAGTGTTTATGATGTTTGCCTTTTTAAGATAATAATAGGTCAGGTTTTTTGTTGAAATGCACTATGGAAAATTGCAGGAAAATTTTCCAGCACTTCTTCCAGATATAAGCAGTCAACAAATATCTATGTTATAGATGCTTCGGGATAAATTTAAACATCTTCTCAGTTGTTTTCTAGATGCATTGAATGTATTTAAGGCATAAAAGACCAAATTGAGAATAATGATGTGTACCTATTGCCTGATTCTTGCACAGTATGGTACTTAAGTTTCTTTATATGACTACACAATAAAATGTAAAATATTCATTCCAATCTGTCTGCTCTTATGAGTTAATCCACATTGAAAATTACTGTTTACTATAACATTTTAAACAAAATATTAAAAATAAAAATATGTAGGCTTTCCAACTATGAAACACATTTTGCATGATTCTTAGCTGGAGTGATAATTAAAAATAGAGAGGCTATATGAACACTCGGAGAATTAATAAAATTTTGACAAACTATGAAAATTTATTATCTTATTACTATCATTTTTTAATTTCAGCTTCAGGGAAATATTCAACTAAGTTAAAGGATGAACCAACAACCTCCAAACGAGGGCTGTCGAGATCAAACTCATCACCTAATATCGCTAAGATGATTGAAGATGAAGACAGCCTGGATACTAAGACAATATTAAGGCCCAATATTGATAGATCTAACAAACCAATGCCAAGGTTTATCAGCTTTTTATACCATGCCAGACAAAGTGGTGATGTGTTTTATGTCACTACATCCGTCTGTCATTTTTCCTGATGATGATTTGAGAATGGTTCTGTGATTTTTTAAAAAATTTTCTACAGTTGCTAAGTACCATTAACTAATTGTTAAGTCCAATTAAAAATCTAGAATGTTGTTTTTGAGTTGGACCATTTTGAAAATTTTGCCATCACCTCTTTATTCACCATAACGTGAGGGGTATCACTTAATGTTCCATTAATGCCTTATTTTTGACTTAGCAACAGGTAGTATACTTAGACCCCAATTAGGCCCAGTATTGATAAATCCAACAAGCCAATGTCAAGGTTTGTCATGTTTTTAATTTGACATCAGACAGGATACTGAGACCCAAATTAGTCCCAATATTGATAGATATTACAAACCAATGTCAAGGTTTGTCATAGTTTTAGTTTGGCAACAGGTGGGATACTTAGACCCAAATTAGGCCCAATATATAAGGCCTAATATTGGTAGATCCAACAAATGTTATTAGTATGGCAATAGGTGGGTAAGTAAGACCCAAATAAAGCCCTATATTGATAGATCAAACTTCATTGGTTCTGTAACTACTAATGGATGCACTGGATGTTAAATTTTTAAAGAGCAAAATTTATAATATAAACTAACCGTCTCCCCTCACTTTTCACTGTGATTCATTTTAGAACTTGTACATAACACATGAGATAATTCAGATGATACACTTTTCATTTTCAGTTTGATAGTCTTATTTTTGTTGCAGACAACTTATACCAGAAATGAACCGGCCATCTCCAGAAAAACAAGCTGCTAGGTTCCGTAATTTAAATCCTGTTTATGGTAATGTGGTAAGTACGTATAAGGTAATGTGGTAAGTTACCATGATATTGAATCTGTACATGTGCTAAGAGATAGGGCTATAAACATGATAAAGGCTCAGAATGGCCCCAGAATAAAATTACTTCATGCTTATCTGAATATGTGTGTATTTTAACTCCTGATAAAGAGTCCTGTTTTTTTTTCACAGCTAGGTTTTAAAATAACAAAACTAAAATTGTGACATCATGAATATTGGTATTTTCATTCCATACCCTTTCACCAAAAGGTCATTCTAATATATCACAACATATCCATATAATTAGTTGGTGGAAGCGGATGTTACTATTTTTACTAAAAACCAATGTTTATAAGGGATTTTTGAAAATTTTTCGCCATTTCTGACAAAATATCCCTTAGTATGATGTCATAATTACATCATAGAATCAGGTGTAAGAAACCTGATTTTTACAAAAGTTTTTTTACAGCAATTGTTCATAATGAGGAAAAATTCTAGATGTCACAGAAATCTAGTATTTTACAGAAGTTTATGGCAGATTGAGGCTGTTATAATCCCTTTTACTTGGAATTACTGATATGTTATACTAATTTGGTGTGCCTCATAGGACCACAACCATGGAAAAACTGTATGACCTACGTCAGATATACAACAGTCTTATTTCCTACATCATAGATCAGTTTTACTCAATTTTACTGATGTCACAACAGAACTTTTTCCCCATAATGGATGCCATTTTGTGTAGAGATGTGCCTTGATTCAGTTCCATTAATGGCTTCATACAGTATATTAGTAGAAGTGAGATGCTACCTTAAATACCAGCAAAATATTTTTGCAGAGAGGTACCCATCTCATATCCATTACTCTGAATTGAATTTAATGAAACTTTCACAGAATCTGTAGTTTATATAAAATATAGTGGTAAACTTTGATTGAGTTTTTTTTTTTTAGAGGTCATCACTAGGCTTCATATGATTATTTCATTATTTTGTAGGGGCGTGCCTTGACCGGGCTGAGGAATATGGGCAACACCTGTTATATGAACTCTACCATTCAGTGTCTGAACAACTGTTCTCTGTTGGTGACATACTTTCTTACAGACAGTTATTTATATGACATTAACAGGTAAATACCAGATAAATACTGCTCCCTTGACCCCCACAAAATATTCTGATATAATCTATATATTATACTGTGAAAGTACTATTGTTCATGGGGTACCAGTTTTCTTGGTTTTTGTAGGTAGACCAAACAATGAAATTTGGTTCTCAATGAATAAGAGATTCCCATTGATGTGTACACTGAAAACATTCAAACCACGATTTCAAGAATCCACAAATTTAATTTTGGTTATTCACAATAATCAATAGGTTATTATATTTATTATATAGATAACTTTTTTGAGATCAGTGAATTGATGATTAGGTGGAAGATATTGAAATCACTGAACTTATTTCACAGTGTGAACTACATACTGTCAGGGATTTATGTTTGGACAAAAATTGTGGAAATGACTTCTGCAGAATTTAAGCGTTTTTCAGTAAAATTTGGTCTTATGTGTTGTTTGCAACTACTCCTTATCAACTTGCAGGATTGTGATGGAACTCAATGGATTGTTAGATTACCATATAAAAATGTGCATTTTGTCAGGAATTTATGTTTGGGAAAAAAATGTAGAAATGATGACTGTTTGACAGGCATTTTTTCAGTAAAACTTGGTCAATGTTGTCCCATAAAAATTATGTCCAATATGAGTCGTGTGTCCAGATTGGACTCCAAATGTGCAGGGTTCAACAGGTAGGGTTTTAGTCCCATAGGGGTAATGTCTAGTTTACACGTGAAGCATTTGATAAATCACTGCTATCTATTTATAAATATTTTTTTCAATGATGTCTACTTTATTTTATAGAGAAAGTGAGCTTGGTAGCCATGGTGAAGTTGCTGATGATTTTGCTGTGATTGTCAAAGGCTTATGGAGTGGGCAGTATAAGTGTGTGACCCCCAGGGATTTCAAGGTCAGTTGCTCGTACAGAATTAAATTACAAGCAGAACTACTTGGCCATTTCTACTACACTAAAAATATGATGCAGATTTTTTTATATGAATTTATTGCTAGAAATTTAGTGACCATAATAATTCTATCCAACATATAAAAAAATTTACAAAAAATAAAGAACATTAACCCCTTCAAGAAAGAAGAAAGAATTAAGGTCCAGATCAGACTAACAGTGTATTTTGGGTTTGGGTCAGGGTTGAACTAAAGGTATGATTAGGGTATGGGTCAGGGTTAGACTAAGGGTATGGGGAAGGGTTAGACTAAAGGTATGGGGAAGGGTTAGACTAAAGGTATGGGGAAGGGTTAGACTAAAGGTATGGTTAGGGTATGGGTCAGGGTTAGACTAATGGTATGGTTAAGGTATGGGTTAGGGTTAGACTAAAGGTATGGGTCAGGGTTAGACTAAAGGTATGGTTAGGGTATGGGTTAGGGTTAGACTAAAGGTATGGGTCAGGGTTAGACTAAGGGTTTGGTTGGGGTATGGGTTAGGGTTAGACTAAGGTATGGTTAGGGTATGGTCAGGGTTAGAGTAAGGGTATTGTTAGGGTATTGGCTAGAGTTACACTAAGGGTAAGGTTAGGGTACGGGTATGGGTAAGACTAAGGGTTTGGTTGGGGTATGGGTTGGGGTATGACTAAGGTATGGTTAGGGTATGGGTTGGGTTAGACTAAGGTTAGTGTATGGGTCAGGGTTAGTTTAACCCTAGATTATCTCCATCCCTAAGTTGACAATTTCACTCATTGTAATTTTAAACCGATAACACTGAGTTAATCACTACTGTTAAATGCATAATTTTATCTTTTTTAGATTACAGTTGGAAAACATCAGCCCATGTTTGCTGGATATGATCAGCAGGACTCACAGGAGTTTCTTACTTTTCTGCTGGATGCCTTACATGAAGGTTTGAACAAGGTGTGTTCCTTGGACTATTTCAAAGCAGGGTTTGTTTGATTGGCTCAGCATGTCGAACTATTACAAAGCATGGTCTGTTTGAGTGATTTAATGTTCTTGTCATGAAATGCTAGAATGTTTGGAATATGACATTAGAACACAATTAATCAATCAATGATTTGTTTTAAATGAAGCAATACTGTAAAAATGCTGGTCATCCCTTAATAAAGTGTAAGTTTTTGTAAGAATCAGGGAAATGGGAAAAATTAGAAACAAGCATATCAAAAACCCACTGATCTGACAATTTACTCAAGGATGCTTATTCTTTTTGAAAAGACCATTATTTGATCTCAGAATCACTGGATTTGCTCAGAATTTTTTCAGTAGAATGTTAGAAAATATAGCTTTTGAGAGAGTGCTATCTGTACTTGAATTGTTCATTTTCAGTGCATTTCAATGAAATTCTAACTCAGTTTACCAAAGTGACATTGAAAATCTTTTCCTTTTTTTTTTATTCTGATGGTGCAAGAAGTCAAATTAAACTTTCAAAACTTTGGTGTTTTTTATACCTCATTTCACTTACTGCAAAATCAAAAATAGATTGTCATCGTGTAGCAAAAACAGACCTGCAATTCAGACGAAATCTATCTGAAGGGATCTAAAACCAAAACACAAAACTATTGTGAGTTATCTCCCTTAGAAGATGAAAATCTCTTCCAAATGTTTCTCGTAAGTCTCTATTGCCTTATATTTCCCAATAGATTTTGATAAAATTTAAGGTGCACAACCAAGTATATTAGGTCAATAAATATCTTAGACAAGTTTGGGCAAGAGAACACAATATTACTTCATTGCATGTATTAATCAATGTTTGCAGGTAAGGATTCGACCCAAGATACCTGAACAAGATAATGATAATCTCCCTGACCATGTAAATGCTGAGTTGTCATGGAAACATCACAGAATGCTGCATGAGTCCATTATTGTTGAACTTTTCCAGGTAAGATGAACAATAGATACCAAGCTTTTATACTGTGAAAGTGTTATTGTTTGTAAGCAAATCAATTTTTGTGAACAAAATTTGGTTCCAAGCGAAAAGTAAACTTCCTATTTATGATACAGATTTCAAATCCTTTAAGAATTTAAAAACTAACCTTTTTTCTCTTAACCACAAAAATTTGTCCCCACAAATAAAAATCCTTAAACCACAAAATTGGTCCCCTCAAATAAAAATCCTTAAACCACAAAAATTTGTCCCCACAAATAAAAATCCTTAAACCACAAAAATTGGTCCCCACAAATGAAAACACAGCACACAATATGGAACTTATGTTACATTCTTAGTGAACTCACAAAACTAAAGTTTCATGATGACCCTCATCTAACATTCAAATTGTAAAGCAAAATATTCCATAGTTACCTGTGTAACATCAAAGTTAAATTCCATGGTGACCCTCATATCAATGAACAAAACATTTGAAATGATGAAGCAATATATTCCATAGTGACTCTCATATTCCTAAATTTTATTTTTATTAGGGTCAGCTGAAATCAACACTTCAGTGTCTGACATGTAGGAAACAATCCGTTACTTTCCAGGCCTTCATGTATCTTTCATTACCGATTCCCTCCGGTTCAAGATGTCGTTTAGATGTAAGTATGACATTGGATCTACATGTATCTGGTATTTGACATTTGACATTTTTTACATATGCTTAACATGCAAATATGAAAAAAAGTATAATGAAGCCAAAAAACGAAGATTTTCTTGGTTTCTGTACAAAATGTTTGAATCTATAAGAAATCTTACCACAGAAGGATTTTGTTTTTTTATGTTTTTTATGGATTTTAAGTGTTATTGCCCTGTTAAATCTTTTTTTAGAATAAGGGGGTCAGGATAAACATTTTTTTTCTCTGTATTAGTGTTTTATTTGTGTTCTAATTGCTAATTATAAAAAAAATTTAATTCTTTCATTTTGCTCAGAACTAAATGAAACATTTGATCATTTTTAAACAAGAGCTGTGTCATTTTGAATGTTGTGTCCATACATGCCACAACTGTTCAGGGTTTGACCTCTGTGGAACGTATCAAGCTTTGCCATTAAATAAATTTACTCTTAAAACTTTTAATAGCACTCCAAATGAGAATCATGTAAAATGGGATTCTTGGTTGGAAACCCCATTTTTTTTTTGGATATTTTGTTTCAAATGTTATGGTAAAGAGAAATTAACCTGTGACTTTTCATATTACCCTAGTTCTTAGGAGATCAAATATTACAAGGAAAGTATTATATCATTCATAATGAAAGAATATAACTCTGTAAAGATACTGAAATACGATAGAAAATACTGGAATTTTTACATGTACTATTTCCCAAGAACAGACAGATTGGAATGAATAATTATATTATATTATATCCCATGATGCAACTTAATAACAAACAAGTACTATCGTTAAAAATAAAGATAGCTGACGCATTAAAATTTGTTCTTTTTACTTATAATTTTCTACACCACATTTAGGAAGACTCACGTTTTTTGGAACGTAACTAAGTTATCAGTATTTGGCCAATCAGGAAACATAATTGCAATCAGGTGACTTGCGTTTCCTTGGAAGAGTGTCTTTAAGGTCATAGGGTAAAAAGCGAAACTATACTGACTGAGTTGGGGAAAAAATGTGAAGCTTTTTGTGGGTGTATCATATATTACAGAATTTTCATGATTCTTACAAACACTTAATTCTACTCGAAACACTAAAAAGAAGGATGAATTTTTTTATTTTCCTTACTACAAATTAAACTGATCTTCATTCTAAAATTATAAAACCTCCATAGGACTGCCTGCAACAGTTTCTTAAACCAGAGAAAATGACAGGAAGTTCTAGATGGCGCTGCCCACGATGTAAAGTTGATAGAGACTCTGTGAAAAAGATTGACATTTGGAAATTACCCAGAATTCTTCTGATTGGACTAAACAGGTACATTTTACTATCATTCATCTCTTCAGATTCATGTATGAAATACTTTAGGGTGGGAACTTTTCATGGATTTTCATTTGTGGTTTGTAATATGAAGACTGATATTAAGTAGCAGTCTTAATAAAAATCAGGCAAGCGATGATTTATGTAATGTCAAAACCCACTATTTTCACTTTTATTTCTTATTTAGAAACAGTTACAGACCACATCTCAGTCTTGAATAAATGTTTCATGTTTTCTTTCTAAAGAAAATTTAATTGGTTGTGAATATTACCTTTTTAGTCACTTAGAAATTAAAAAAATCATGAAATTAATTAATGTTTGGTTTAGAGACAACAAGCATGAATTTTCTCATCATTCTCAATAGTTTGACAATTCTGTGAACAGAAATTTTACAGAAAATACTTTTTTTCTGTTTAGCTTTTTGGTTACTTGGCCAAGTTTATTTGTCAAGTGTTTTTTGGGTGAAAAAAAAATGGACAGCTATTTGTTCTATTTTTTCATCTATAAACTGAAAGGTAAAAAGAAATGGGGAACCCCTTTGTACATTTATATTTTTCAATATGTATACATTTGTAAAAAATGAGGAAACCCCTTTGTGCATTTATATTTTTCTCTATAAATAGATTTGTATATGAAGGACAGTGGAGACAAAAGATTAGTGCCTTTGTTGATTTCCCTGTAAAGAGCCTCAATTTGAGTGGTGTAGTACAGTCAACATCCTCCAGTAAAAACATTTACAATTTATATGGCATATCAGTAAGTACTTTAGTATGGCTTAAGTCTCGTCACTTGACCCTGATTATGAAGAGGATCCATGAAAAAGATGGAGAAATCAAACAAAACCTGTGTAAATGCAATGATAAAACTATTATGCTCTACTATATTTACACTATATAATAAGTGCCATAATAACAGAGAATTTCTATGCATTATATTAATGTAAAAATCAGAATCAATACATAATCAAATACAAAACACAAATTTAAATTAAGGACCTAGGGTAAGGGACATAACTGTTGAAATCATCAATATATGTGTGTATCATATCCAATTTCACCAGAGCCTTTCAAGCTTTTATTTGTAACAGAATGAAATCAGTCCAAATTACTGTGATGCTAAATACAAACGGTCCAATGATTTGTAAGGGGTGTGTCCCTTACCCTAGGTCTACCTCCTTAAAACTTCAAATCTTTCACTCCATAAAATTTATTCAATCATTTGTTTTATAAAATTTATCACTCCTCTGTGCTGCAGACATCTTCTTATGTCTTTTAATGTCAGTTTTGATGAATTTTGAATTGAACATCAGCATAAAGAAAGGCAATTGTTCAGTCCCAAATATCAGCAAAAAATATTGAAACGTCAATAAAAGGACAATGTAGGTACGTAAAAAAAACAATGCACCCATCCCATTGCAGCAAAGTCAAATCCAATAATGGTTTATTATATAGGCTTGTATAAATGATAAGGATTATTATATGGTTTATATAGTTACAAATTCAATCCAAAGTCAATTATTATACATATTGGAAACCGTGATCTTCAAGGACATGATCCTGGTTTGAACGATAATGAATACTCAAAGATGTTGGATTAATGTTTAAGGTCTTGGCCTGAAGCCAAGATTTATGTACTCCCAATTATGACCCGTCATGACATTAGTGCTGAAATAGTGGACCATGCTAACAATACAATCAGTCTTGTATGTGAATTTTACCCAACAATCAACAAAATCAACAAATTTGATCCCAGCCCTGATATGTTTTATGATGACATTCATCTCAATTATCACAAGGGACTCCTGGCAATGGTAGTACATCTTAAGACAACCCTTGGTATTACAGGGCCACGATCAGTAAAACGCCCTCGCCTAAAGACTAACACAAACCAAAATGTAAACATCCGTAAAAGTGCTATAATGCACCCGCAAGATGACTTTCCTTCATCACGACCTCCGTTTAATGGCCCACAAATGAGCCCAACGAACATGCCGTCCCAAATGCCAATGAACATGCCGCCTCAAATGCCAATGAACATGCAGCCCCAATACCAATGAACATGCCATGGTTCTTATCGCCATGGATGAATCCTTTGGGTGCACAGCCATTTAGACCCCCGCAACCTCTAAATATGACCTCAAACTTCTAGATACAATTTAGAGGCAGAGCATTGTTTTATTTTGTTTAACATCATTGTTTCATTTATTTACATATGTTATAGGTGAATGTAAATTTGCAGCACAAGAACTGCCACAATATACTTACTTATGTATTAGTATGTTATAATATCTTCAAGATTTTACGGTCCATATTATTTTATTTTTTCTTCTCTCGCTCTTTTCTTTTCTTTTTGGCTATGTATAGTATATTATAATAACATACATTAAGTATTTTCAAGACCATATTTTGAATCCCAGATAATGATTCTCTTTCACTCCATTTTTTTTTCCCCTCCATTTCACCCACTCAAAAAAGCCTAAACAGGATAATATAGCATATATATAAATCTTATCTTTGTTTTCTCTACAATACCTGGAATGGTATTTTTGGGTGGGGGAATCACTACCCCCTCCCACTTTAAGGGAAAAAAAAAAAAGAAGTTTCATCATTTGTCTTTTATATCATAATATCTTACCCAACATTCTATTCAATTGAAATTATGAACAGGATTACAAATAATAGCCAAAAGAACCTTTTGAGTTTTGGCATGTGGAATATACAGAGTCTGACAGGTGAAACTAATGATATTAATATCGCAAATTTTGAAAATGTCCATTCAAGCAGTAGAAAAAAACACAAAAAAGCAAGGCGTCATTCTGGGGGAATAAGTATTTTTGTCTAACCAGAAGTTAAAATGGGTGTGAAACCCATGAAAAACAGTCATGCTGATATTGTATGGATAAAATTAGATCATTTATTTTTTAAGACCAAGAAAGATATCTTTTTGGGAGTTGTATATATATCACCTGAATATTCCAATAGTATAGTAAATGATATTGAGTCAATTTATTCTGTTCTTTTGTTAAATGTTGAAAAATATTGTAGACTTGGTGATGTTATAATTCAAGGCGATTTCAATGCCTATACTAACACAAAACCAGATTATATTGTATTCGATAATGATTCTGAATTTGTAAATAGACATGATTTGAATCACAAAGTTGATATTCTAACGTCAAGAAATAATCTTGATTACAAACACAATAATAATAGTGGCAATTTGTTGCTCAATTTTTGTGAAGAAACCAGAATGAGAATTTTAAATGGGAGAACAATTGGAGATTTAAAGGGTGAATTTACTTGCATTACATATATTGGTTGCAGTCTAGTGGATTACACTTTAGTGTCACAAGATCTATTAAGTTCTGTTGGATATCTAGACATTTTTGATCTGGTACCATTTTCTGATCATCGCCCAATTAGTTGTACATTTTTTATAGATTATCTGTCACAGTGCCATAGAACTGTTCAATTAGATGCCCTCCCTGGTAAATTTATATGGTCTAAGGAAGCTAAATGCTTATTTAATGAAAAAATCAATAATAATGAATTTAAAGGTAAATTTTTGGATTATATGAGTTCTGAATTTGAAGATTGTGACCAAACCACTAACGCTTTCAATTCTATATTAATAGAATGTGCTAAGCAATCTGCTAAATATGTCAACCAGTCACCAAACAGAAAGAAAAAAAAGGTACAAATCCTACAACCTTGGCATACACAATCATGTGCAGATTTAAAGAAGTTGGTTAAATGTTATGAGAAACTTGTCAACAAAAATCCTAGTAATGGATATTACGGGAGAACGTATTATACTTATAAGTCAAAATATAGACTACTGGAATTTACAAACAGCAAATCTCTCCTAAGTGAAAACCAAATTGGTTTCAGAGAAAACAGTAGAACTGCTGACCATCTATTTTCAATCAAATCCATTATTGACCACTGTAAAAACAAGAAAAGAAAAGTTTTTGCTGCTTTTATTGACCTATGTAAGGCTTTTGATACCATTTGGCGGGTTGGTCTTTTTTACAAACTTGCGTCAGCAAATGTTCCTCCAAAACTATTTCAAATAATATTTTCTATGTATCATATTACTACAAATAGAATCAAATTTTCAAATGGACTAAGTTCCACATTCAAATCAGAATGTGGTGTCAAACAAGGTGATGTTTTGAGTCCTTTATTATTTAATATTTTTTTAGATGAAATTGTAAAGGTATTAAAGTCAAATAATTGCAATCCTGTAAAAATTGGGAATATATCAGTAAATTGTCTTCTATATGCTGAAAGTAAACAAGGTTTACAAACTAACTTAAATATTGTTCATGAATATTGCTGTAATTGGAAATTACATGTTAATGTGTCCAAATCTAAAGTTATTGTATTTAATTCAAATGGTAGATCTTATATTAATGAGTTTACATACAATAATGATATCATTCAAACAGTACCAAAATATTGTTATCTTGGTGTCATGTTACATTATAATGGTAAATTTAATTTAGCTGTATCTTTGCTGATGGAAAAGGCTAGAAAAGCTGTATTCAAGATAAAAAAGTCAGTAAGGCTAGATCATCTATTAGAAAAGCTGTTTGATACTTTAATTAGCCCCATTCTTTTGTACTGTAGTGAAGTCTAGGGTATAGATATTGATACATGTACTTTTAATAACTCAGTTGTAGAAAAATTTCATTTAAAATTCATCAAGGAAATTCTTGGTGTACATTGCAAAGCTGCAAATGCTGCATGTCGTTCTGAACTTGGACGACTCCCACTTCACTCAAAAATTATGTTTTCCTGTGTTAAATTTTTAAATCATCTTCTTTCCTCAGAAAACACTTTGGCTTTCAAAATATTTCAAGCTACAGAAAACAATAACACTTGGACAAAGAGAATGTATTATATTATCAATAAACTTGGCTTTTCACACATAATCTATCAAAAATGTAGCTTTAAACCTATTTTATCAAATATAAAACAACAAATAACCGATCAATTTATGCAAGAACAACATTCCCAAATCCAAAATTCAAATAAACTAACATTTTATCGAAATATACACATTGGATACAAACGAGCAAAGATCAGAAAGATCCTCTCTTTGCAATATTAGAATCAGTAGCCATAATTTGGAAATAGAAAAAGGCCGTCATCTATCAATTCCTGCAAACAAGAGATTATGTAAAGTTTGCAACTCCGGGGAGGTTGAAGATGAATTACACTTTTTGCTAAAATGTGAAAAATACTCCAAAGTTAGAAGTCAATTTATGTCCAAATTATCAAATATCCTCAAAAAAGATATTGATTCAATTAATTACTACACACCGAAACAATGTATATTCAGTGATTCATATACTATACTAAAGATTATCACTAATTTTTTAGATATTATTTTTTCTATCAGAAAAAATTTTATCTCATAACATTTGATTAATACTCTATTTAGATGTATACCGCTACTGTATATGTTACTCTTTTATATATCAATTATATAGACCTTTGCCAATTATTGTAATTGTGTTTGTGCCAATAAAGAATATTATATTATATTATATTATTATATATTTTACATTTTTTTCAGTTTGTTATACATGTTTTTTTTTTTTGGTATATTTCAGAATCATTATGGTACAATGGATGGCGGACACTGTAAGTACATGTATACCAAACATTATATACAGTCAAACCTCGGTAGGGACAATTGAAATGTGTTCCAGTTATCGGGAGTTCGAGAGATTTTCAGTTGTTGTCAAAATATTAAACAGATGTATATCAACCATTTGGGTTGCCTTGTGGTGATGTGTCTGAGTGTGGTAGGTCAAAGGTTTAATACCCAGCCTTTTCTTACATGTTACAATTGTTAGTCAGTGCTTTCTCTGTCAAGATGTAGTTTAATGGCTGATTGTTCTGGAAGTATGATTATGTTTACAGTTGCTTCTGTGAGCTAACACACTGGAATAGCAGCGTTAGTGTTTTGGACTGATAAAAAGCTGTGTGTTCTATTGATCAAACTTTTTATACCCCTGTCCCATAGGGTGTACTGTTTTGTACCTCTGTTCCAGAGAGTGGACTGTTTTATACCTCTGTTCAATAGGATGGACTGTTTTATACCCCTGTCCCATAGGGTGTACTGTTTTATACCCCTGTCCCATAGGGTGTACTGTTTTATATCTCTGTTCCATAGGGTGGACTGTTTTATACCCCTGTTCCATAGGGTGTACTGTTTTACAACTTTGTTCCATAGGGTGGACTGTTTTATACTCCTATTCCATAGGCTGTACTGTTTTATACTTCTGTTCCATGGAGTGGACTGTTTTATACTCCTGTCCTATAGGGTGTACTGTTTTATACCTCTGTTCCATGGAGTGAACTGTTTTATACCTCTGTTCCATGGAGTGGACTGTTTTATACTACTGTCCTATAGGCTGTACTGTTTTATACCTCTGTTCCATGGAGTGGACTGTTTTATACCTCTGTTCCATATGATGTAGTTTTTACTGCGATATGCCCTGAGAGGCAAGAAATATTTGCTATACTGATTGTCAATCAATCAAGTCATCAATTTTTTGGCCTGTTTATTGATTGTATGTGATTCTGGAAATAGATTCCCAGCGCTTTTACATAACACATAGGCGTCTATGAAATAACTTGTGGCACTTGAGCTATAAAGCTTATCAACTGAGAAATGTAGCTAGTTTAGAGGAACATGTATTTAAGGATATGATTTATTTCAATGATTGTTGCTTAATTTTGAATTATTTAACAGACAGTTTCGATCTGGAGGTCGATAAATTGAATTTTTGTCACCTTTTCTCCTGGAATAACTTCTGCTTTGTTTGATTTTCATAAAAAGACACAACACAATATTGGAAAGAAAAGGCCATTTATTATACAATGATGAAAACTAAGTATCAAAAGGACATCAGCAAAACACAACTATACATATACAGTGATTTACAATAAGTCTAGAATAACCTGAATTGTTTGTTTGTTTGTTTGTTGGGGTTTAACGTCCGAGCAGCAATATTTCAGCTATATTCAGACGAAACCTGAATTGTAAAAAATACTGAAAATACATAACTAACCCATGAAAAATATCTGAGCTGAAAATCAGAGGTGAGGAGCAGATAAATTGAATATAGACCAGAAAATTTAAAACTGGAAACCAATATCGAATATTATGCAAACTGATGCATCAAAGAATTTTGGTGTGTGTGTGGTTTTTAAATGTATTTCGTATCAGAATGGTGAAATTAAAATTAAAACAATTTTCAATAGTTCAATATTAAGCATTTATAACAATAAGCCTGTGTCACATTTGAATTTGATCCCCGTACTATCCATTTATCCCTTATATTTGAAACTTGACGATTATTTTAGGCATAAAAATTCAAATGATCGATATAAATTGATTCAGTACTTTGATTTTTTATAGACACAGCTTTTTGTCGGAATCCATGTACTAAACATTGGTACAAATATGATGATGACCAAGTATTCGATATGTCAGAATCTGATGTGAAGGTAGGTCATTATTCTTTAACTGTAATGGTATTTGACTGTGCTAGACACATATCAATGTGGTCAAAAAGGCTGAAGTCTTTTTAACTTACCTGGTAAACAAAAACCCTTAAGTCTTATATACTTACATAAAAAAAGCCTTTAGTCTTATTTACTTACATAAAAAACTTTAAGTCTTTTTAACTTACATAAAAAGGCTGAAGTCTTATTAACTTACATAAAAAGGCTTGAGTCCTATTAATTTAAAAAGGCTGCAGTCTTATTACCATAATGTGGCAACATCCCTTCAGCTCCTGCGTATGGAGTGTTCATATCACAACTCATACGTTATGCCAGAGCTTGCCGAAACTACGCAGACTTTTTGTATCGCACTAGAACTCTAACAAATAGGCTTCTAGAACAGGGTTATGTTGCTACAAGATTGAAGTCATCACTACAGAAGTTTTATGGTCGTCATCATGAACTCGTGGATTGTTATGGTGTATCCATCAGCACCATGAAAACTGATTTTTCAACGGGTCATAGTTTTCCTTTCGTCGTTTGTCTACCCCGGACTTGACTTTTTATGAGCAACTTGGCGGGTGTTTCTAGAAAAGCAGAGGACGCTTACCCTACCGGTGCACCTGGTCCATGCTCCCAGTTTTTAGTGGAGTCCAGATTGCTCATTTACTTTCGTTACTTTGTATGTATGATTTTAGTTACTTTATGTTCTTTGTTATGTATGTCTGTTTTCCATGTCTGGTCTTTGTCCCAGGATTACATTCTTTTGATTACCGCTATAACCTTGGTTCCCTTGATTACTCTTTTAAACAAAAAGACCGAGGTCATGTAAACTTGGACCTACATGTAAGCCAAATTCCCATAGTCAGCTATAATGAATTCCTATGATATTAAAAAAGACTGATATTTCTATAGTCTCAAGGACAAAAAGCTGTAAAGCCATTATTGTATATCCTGTGTCAACTGGTCAAATTTAGTATCTGGATATATTGGTTCTATACAAGTTAGACTTTGGGCAAGGGACATAACTCATGAAATCTGTGATATGTTTGTATCATATTCAATTTCAACAAAGCCTATCTAGCTTTCATTTGAAACCGAATGAAATCAGTCCAAGTTAGTTTGATGCTTACATGAGATTGAAGTAAAATGGTGAATACAAACATTAAAATGATTTGTAGGAGTTGTGTCCCCTACACTATACAAGTGCAATACAAAAGCATTATTTAAGGTTGATATTATAAAATAATACAACGTGAGCTCCTGGAAGCTTTTAAAATTAGTCTACCTCCTTAAATCATTGGCAACAAGAGGTTGAATGTCACCACCTTGTAGGATTATGTTCAAAAATCTTTTTTTATGCAACAAGCCTAGTAAAACTAGAAAAAAACATTTTTTTTTAAGTATAGTATTCCCTAAGAGTCATGCAGAGGTTGATATTTTTGTGTCAATTTTTCATCTATGTTAATGCATTCAGTATGTCCCTAACAAGAATTACTTTTCATTAGTGATAAATAATGATGGAGGCTTGGAAAGTTAAGAAAATAATTGACTGGTTACATAATGATCTGAAGTGGGAAAAAATGATGGAAAATACTGGTAATTTTCAACTGAATGCAATTAAACTGTTGATTAATTTCATAACTTGCAAAGCCATAAATATAACTTTAATTGATATTTGCACCATAAATGTGACTTTCTGAACAGTTTCACATTGTAAAGAGAATTGACAACAATTTTTCAACTTTTATATCCTCTCTGATGCAGTGTTTGGTATATATATATATATATATATATATATATATATCACCTTATATCAAAATTATGTTGCAATTATCTCAAGTGGCAATGGATTGATTGATTTCAAATTTAGCATTACCTGGTTGGCTTTATATAGATGGGGCGTATGTTGTAGTTCATTTTGGTTGCTATCTGTTACCATTTTTTTTGTTTCGAGACACTTTGCCATTTTCAATTATATATGGAATGAGTGGGGGTATACCCAACATGACAAATCAGGGGAACTAAAATCGAGTGGAAATCAAAAGAATTTGTTCCAATGACAAAGACTACACAGGAAAATAGACACATACAGGAACATGAACTAATGTGTACAAAGAAACAAAAGTAAATGAACCTGGACTCCACTAAAATTTAGGATCAGGTGCACTGATAGGGTAAGCATCTTCTGCTTTTCTAGAAACACTTGCCGAGTCTTGAAATTGTATTCAGTGTTTAACTTTGATAACAGAAGGGAAATATATTGTTTATAAATTTCAAGAAATTTTAACCCCATGTTTCATTGAAATAATTACAATGAACATATAGTAACTTCATCAACAAAACTTTTGATCTCTAAGATGTTTCGAGTTAGGTATCAGAATGTCACAAAATAAACATGTTTTGTTGATTTTTACAGTTATTTCCCTTAGGTGTTGTGTCCCCTCACACTGAAAATATAATACTGGTTTCATATTACTTTTTTTTATTTTAACAGAGTTCAGCTGCATTTGTATTATATTATACATCAGTAGAACTGCAACCACCAGACTTCAGAAGAAATTTTTAGCATCAATGGAACTTCAGAAGAATTTTTAACACAGATTGAACTGTATTTTGCTTTTGGTACCAATTGAAATGTAATTCACTGACTTCAGAAGATTGTTTAAGTCTTTATAAAAATCAGACAGGAAGTTATTCATGCTTGCGAGAAAAATACAGATTCCAATTACAATATTTATTTACTCGTTAATAGTTAAAGACGATGTAAATCATAAACAATCAATAGTTTTTCATTTGAGATTTAAATTGTGTGACTTGATCATTATTCTTGATTTAGTTCACTTGTGTTTGCTTTGTTAACATTCATGATGTAAGAGGCTGTTCATTTAGAAACCAGACAGCACAGAGAAAATAGTTCTCTACCAATTTTGTTCGATTCCGTGTCATCATGATGCTGTATTCTAGGATTCTCGTCGCCAGGGACAAGTTTGGTGTTGGAAAGTTCAATATTATGTTTTATTTTCCTTTTGACATAGAAAACTGAAATTTTGAATTGTTATGTTCGGAAAGCAAACTTAAACTTTACAGCTAATTCTTATTTGGAGTTTCCCGTGGAAACCTAAAATTTTCAAAAATCCTAAAACACTGATGATATCAGGAAAACTGGAATCTTTCTGTTTTAAAAATGGAGGACTCAGAAAATATGTTCAGAATTCCCTAACTTTTGCTGCAATGGGCCAAAAACAGCTATGAACAGGTCAAAACTTAATAATGTTGCATACAGTTGTAAGAAAAAAAACTCAGTTTGAACAGGCCAAAAGTGTGCTTGAACCATGCAATCTCAGTTTGAGCAGGCCAAAAGTGTGCTTGAACCATGCAATTTGGCCTCCTTCTTAAAGAAAATCCTTATTCTTACCATTTCAGTTGCATTACTCACCAACATTCATTTTTCGAAAACATGAGTTTGTTATCTCTAAAGGATGACATTTCTTTAGAATCAGGCCACTCATGGACATGGTCCTCTGTAGACCCTTATAATCACTAGCTCTACATTGTTACAGATCTGTTCTGTAAACCAGCATGAATTATTGAGATTTTGTTTATTTCAGTCAAAATTATGTTAAGTTGAAAATCCATAACAGGACAATGATTGGCACCACTTTTATTTTCAACAATATTTCTAAATACTCTTACAGGATCTCCATAAATTCCTTGTTTTAAACAATGTGATTGGCCTCAGTTGAAGCCTAGGAAGCATATGGAAACATTTCTCACTGTGTAATTTTCCATTAAGGTTCCACTTCTTGAAAAAAAATCAAATTAAAGCAATCTGTTCTGTTGAAATTTAAGATTTGAGTGAAGGTTTGAAGGAAGACTTTATTAGCTTCTTACTGTGTAGTTTTTCATTAGTGATTTTATGATTAATTGGTTTAGATAATCGTAAAAGAGATTTTTGATACAAGTATCAAACTACTAATAAACTTTAGAGTTGATAAATGGTTAATCTAATGTTATCAATTATAAGACATTTGTATATAATTGAAATTTATGTCGAGACCATTAATATTTTGTATCATCATAGTTCACATATTTCTATATCAATTTCTGAACCGGAAATTCAGTCATTTAAGGCTTTTCATAAAAGCCGAGACTTGAACTTTAAACTTTAATAAATCATCCATTATGTTACTTTGATTATCTTCACTATTTCTCATGTAGGTTATAATTTCATGACAAATCTCATACTAGGTTTTAACAATCTTGTTAAAATGTAAGATGTAAGGCAGGAAATTTGAAGAAAGGTTTACTTTGTTTCTTAGGCATAGACTATTTTTTTTTGGGGGGAGGGTCTCCTTCACTGATATAATGGTTGGTGCTTACTGTACTCATTTTATATAGATTTCATGTTTAATGTTCTGTGTCTGAATATTTTTACTGTGATATGTTAATAAATTAATGAATAGCTGTGCATTTATTTTTTCTCTTTTTCAGATACTGCATTTTTATATGCCCGTCAATTTTGGCAGGATGTATTATGGTATACATATGTCGGGTGTCTGACTGTCCGTCGTAAACCTGTTGCACTGTAACTTGAGAACAACTTGTCCAAATTTCTTGAAACTTAAAATAGTTGCTTCTTATGATGGTCAATTGGTCTGTATACTTTTTGGTGAAAATTAGATTAAAACTTTTCAAGTTGTGGATCTTTGTAATTAAAATAAAGGGGTGTTTTTTCTCACGTTGCACTGTATCTCAAAAAGAATTATGATTATTGCTTAAAACTTTACACACTTGTTAGTTATATTAATCTAAAGATCGGTTTACTTTTTGGTGATGATTCTATATTTTAATTTCAAGTTACATTTTCATGATGATTCTTTATTTCATTCCTGAGTTTTTGATTTTTTTTTCAGTTTTTTTTTCCTATTTTGAAACATTATACCATAAACACTGAAACATGTAGTTACAATTTTTTTTCTCTCTTTTATCAACTTTCTGTTTTATAGAACTATTAAATTTTCAATTGATGTATTGGCATGCTAAATTTTTTATGCAAAAGTCTTGGCTTCCTTTATCAGAATTATTGCTTCAATAGGCATCATATAAACTTATTGTTAGTATTTTTTGCTGGTCTCTTACATTGAGTGGGAATAAGGAATGAGTCAGGATATACTTAGCATGACATCCTGTACACCCCTACGTTCTTCCAAAAACATTTTAGGTGTTGTTTTTTTTTCAGGAGATGACGAGCATGTCATGTGCTGGTGGCGCAGCTGTTTATTATATAACCCCTGAAATAAATCCCAGTATGGCACTTTTTAACAGAATTTCATAAAGATCTATATACGTATACTAAAGTTAGAGTCATGAAGTGTCTACGGATGACGACAGACAGACAGCATGATATACCATTATACAACCACATTTAGGAGCAAGCATGTTTTGTATTGAAAAGGAACAAAATTTATTGAGAATGGATTTTTTGTTTTTTTTTTTTTATTATTCAGTAACTATCAGGATATGTGTTTTATGTATGATAACTGCATTTTTACCCAAGTGCAGCACAGAACAAGTATCCTGTATAAAAACATTGCATTGGTGATCATCAAAAATCTCCTTTCTTCAAGAAAGAGGGTCCCCCAAAAAAAGCAATTTAAAAACTTAAGTGATCTGGGCTCAACAATCTATGAGAGTAGATCTATGAAAACCAGTAAATGGTTCAGATAAAAATGTGATTCTTTGGTTATTATTCTAGGCTTTTGAAATAAGTAAAAAGAATATTTTAAAATACTAAAAATGCATTAAATTTTGATAGCTTATTGAATTTTTTGGTATTTTCCTTAATTTTGGACATGAAGACAAACGTTTTACTATATATTTCACACCTGATTCTAAGCCTCATCTGAATATTTTGAGTCCATACACTGTTATTGTCTATGTAACTGTTTTTGCACATGCACACTGTCCTCCCCCTTTTTGGGTTCTTGATCCTAAAGGATCAAATATCTTTTGTCATGGGCCTGAAACTTTTCTATTGTTTCTGAACCCTACACAAAAATACATTTCCTTTTATACATTCAATATAGTTATTGCAGTAATGTGTCAGAATTTAATGAGTTAAACGTGTCCCATTTAACACAACGATCAGTCAAAATCTCCATCCTGTCATTAATATTTTATTATCAAAAAACAGAATGTGAAGAGCAGTGATTTTAACCAAGTAAAATTGGTAAAAAAATTCAAATTGATAAAAAGTGTCCAGTTTTATAAATCTTATATTGATCAAGTAATTTTATTTTCTTGGTTCTATTTGACATTTGAAGTGTAGGATAATGATCTGCTAAAATAGTTTTGAATGTGATTGCAAATTAACTTTGAACAGGTTTTTAAAAAAAATGGGAAAAGGGTGAAACAGTTCAATGAAATTTGAAATGTGTGTCAAGTTGTATACTGTTCAACTATTGATTACAGTTTGTACTTCAGAAATCAGTAGTATTGATTGACATTCAGTTTATACATATTAGGACAATTCATATATATGCAAATGTATGGATTAATAGTTTTATTTTATTTTATCATAAAATATTTTAAATTTTGTTCATGCTACATTATTCACAATAATATGTTTTCAATATTTTATTTGTTCTAACACATTTAAAGTAAATGGTCATAACACAAATAATAGAAACAATGTACATTCTGACAACAACAACAAAGAAAAAAGATATAAATGCATATGGTCTACATCTAGTTTCATTAACATAGGAACTTGCGGCAGAGGTAATAAAAAAACAGTGCCAGCAGCACTTTGATTTTATTGTACTAAAGGTATATCCCAATGCTATATTTAGATTGTTGGTTGGAGTGCACTACCTCCGGATAGCCATTTGTTGGTCAATTCATATGTAGCAGTAAAAAATAGGTCATTTAATTTATTTAAATTAATTTTAAACTATTTACAAATAAAATAAAGATGTCAAATCCGGGGGGGGGGCGGAGGTGCATACTAGTCCCCGTAAACATGCTGTGGTGTGATTCTTGTATTAAATAGACTCGTCCAACACATTCAAATGTTAGCAAGATTGTTTTGTGGTTTCTGTTATTACGTAGAAAGTGGGCACTTTAGTAGACATGTTTTTAACATAGAAAGGGTGATACTTGGCAGTTATCTATTTCATTACAGGTAAAATATCTTGGAATAAATACAATCCAATGCATTAAAAGTGTATTCCGCGAAGTGTTAGGAACTTGACAAATGCCATTCGGAAATAAAAAAAATCCGCGAAAATTAGGTAAAGATGAATTGCCGAATTTAATTTTATTTTACCCTTATTGTGTTTTTCATTTAAAGTTATTTGAATGATTTTTTATAAAAAATATTGTTATTTTTAACAGAAGTACAAACAAAATGTTGAGAATTACTTCTTAATCTTCTCACGATAGTGTGTGGACTGTTCTACTAATTACACACAAGGGGTGAATAGGTTGTTGTTTATGCGGCCGACGTGAATGTCGGCTCCACACAGCTGTGAAAATGTTTTTTTACCATTCATCTTGAAGGTCGTAGTCCACTGAATTTAATGTGTTAGGGAAGGTAAGAGTATTTTTTATCCACGCGTGATAAGATTTTTTGTTTTAAATGGTCAAGACCTGTTTCCTGGGTATAAACACATCAAAGGATGTTTATAGTCAAAATGTCGGCCATGTTGGGAGTTGTGTATAAAATATTAACGCGGGAAATGCGTTTCAAGTGCATCTTCGTTGCTTATACAGCACCATTTAATGTGTGTCAATTCGGTCTTGGGTCTGTCCTGTAAGAAGAGACGCTTGTAGTTTTACGACTTGTTCAGTGTGTGTGTGTTTGAGCGGGTGTGTTTATAAATAAATTGTTGTGTACCGACACATTCAATGTGGGCAGAACAAGTCTTTCTTTTGGTCTTATAATAATGTTTAATAGATTACAAATGAAAAGGGGGTATGCTTTAAACATTTAGGTCATAATTGGCTAAATAAATGAGTCCGTTAAGGGTTTACTTATCCAATTGCCCTAACTAGTAACTTGGCCTAAGTCAATTAATCTGCAAACTGAAAATAAAAGAATGCAATTTGGTAATTTGTGTTAAGAATGTTAATTAATTCCACCGTTAAGAGTAAACTGGTTGTTTACACATTCATCAAAAAGACATAAATGTTTTGGCAACCCAGTCATAAACAAGAAGTCAACATTGCAGTAGCCTTGATAAATGTTGTTATGGACAGCTAGTCTGTTATTACAATGGTTCCTAATAGACACCCTAAGAAGAAGGATGTATAGAAACAGTACCAGGGCTAAAGGACAATGAAAATTTACTCTCAAGATGTAATCTGGATGAATGTGTTGAAGTTAAGGTGTAACCAGTGGTGTAAAAATGAAATTCATACCTGCCATCACTTTACAAAACTCTTCTCCTGTGACACTACTTGACCAATTGGAACCAAACTAGGTGTGAATGTTCCTTTGGGATATCCTGCATATAACCCTTGTGGAGATTTTTGATCCGTCGAAAGGCATGGCCACAGTTACTAAAATTAGAAGACAGGGGTCAGACAGTAGTTTATCAGATACATCTCCAAAACCTTAAGGATAAGCTAAATTCTGATGGGGTAAAAATTTTCAATTTGATGAGATCTATCTGTGGTCAAATTTACATTATAATCTGTGAAGCCATCTTTGAGTAATTCCCTTTTTTTTTGTTTTTGTTTTTTTTTTTTTTTGCTATTAATGTAATTTCTTTCAAAAAGTCTTCTCTGACACAACTTGACCAATTGGAACCAAACTTGGGATGAATGTTCCTTGGGGTATCCTGCATAGAACTGTTGTGTGGGATTTTTGATCCGTCAAAAAACATGGCCACAGTTACTAAAATTAGAAGATAGAGGTCAGACAGTAGTTTATCACATATATCTCCAAAACCTTTAGGTTTTACAAAATTCTGAATGGGTAACTGTGTTTAGCGTGATGAGATTTATCAAAGTGAAAGTAGAATTGGGCTGAAAACGTCACTTCCTTAATAGTTTTGCCCCTAGTAAGGTCAATGTTGTCTTTTTGTTTTCTACATCAATACTTAAGTGTGATCAAGAAATATTCCTCAGACATTAAGCTTTCAGATGATACCAAACTTTTTGCCATGGAATAGTTCTCAACAAAAATATAACTCCTCAAATTGGAACTATTTCGTTTTTACGGACTACTTTCTGGTATGTGCAGGCGACTGGTTCCCTAAATAGTGGTATACCTGATAAACTTATGAGGAAAATATCATTGCTCATTTACAATTTCACAGTTAAAAAAACTCAGAAACCTTCAAACGGAAAGCTGATGACAAGGCATCAGACCTGGAGACGGAATCAGTTGACACTGTGTTCTTCAAACATAGAATTATACATAAGAATATCAGACAACAAAATTGCATTTATATCGATTGAGACTTGACACAACATTGTTCGGGCTTAGTGTACAAAAGATGAAAGGTCCAGGGCTCGGGTCTTCCCCAAAAAAATTTCGACCCCTGGTAGGGTTCATTTATTGGACCCTTGCAAGAGCAGAATTGATCTGTAGTACTCTATTTAGCCTGGAAACTAAATAAGAATGATTTCAGTCACCACCATTTCTATGTCAACCCCTTGTATTGTCTACTTTCAGTTTTAGGCCAAAAATTGGAAAAAATCCTCATTTTTTCACACAAGTGATCCTTCAGGGGACTCTTGACCCCCTCTTGTGACTGTAACCCACTATTTGGCTTCAGTAGCCTTCACAGTGTACAGGCTGTAGGATGAATGTGCTTTGGTTCCTGATTTGCTCTCGTTGAACTCCACATGTAGCAAAAGATGACCAGAAATAGACAAAAATAACTATTTTCGATGGACAGACCCTTTTTTCAGCATTTGGCCACCCACCCTCCCACATTGCCTAAAATTACTCCTGGGATACACATCATTATTATAGTCGGCGTCACATAAATAACATACTGTTAAAATTTGAATAAAAATATTTTCTACGACTTTATTGACACCTACCGTCGTTTAAATTGTCTTAAATGACTTGCTCATTCGTTTAGCCAAACGGCTTCTCCCTAAACATTGAATCGTTAAATTCCGGTCAGATTTTAATTCTAGGTGGCAATATTTACATTGTAAAAAGTCGGCCATGTTTACAGTGATCGGGTTGCTAGGAGATGTTGTTTACGTTTAAATGGTTTGTCCAAAAACCGAAGAACCCAGAATGCAATTCGGCGTTATTTCGGATATCTCGGATTTATTTTACGCGAACAACGTATAATACCGAGAAGTTGATCAAGCAGACGATTGTCACCGGAGTTCGACGGGAACTTACACACTTCGTTTGTAAACAAATCGTCCCGTAAAAACCAACATGGCGGATATTAGTATGGGATTTTCCCGTAAGGGTTTGTTACGCATGATTTAAGCTAATAAGCGACTTGTTTTTGAGAAGCTGTTTGGCTAAACGAATGAGCAAGTCATTTAAGACAATTTAAACGACGGTTGGTGTCAATAAAGTCGTAGAAAATATTTTTATTCAAATTTTAACAGTATGTTATTTATGTGACGCCGAATATAGTATGGAATGTTAAAGACTTCTGTACACAGACCTACTCAAGTCTTGTGCAAGTTAAACTGACCAACTTTCCAAGTTTCTTTTACCAATTAAATGAAAGAGTGAATCATTGTTTACTAAGGCCTTAACTCAGGTAAAACATTAAATGATAGAGTGAACCATTGTTTACTAAGGCCTTAACTCAGGTAAAACATTAAATGATCGAGTGAACCATTGTTTACTAAGGCCTTAACTCGGGTAAAACATTAAATGATCGAGTGAACCATTGTTTACTGAGGCCTTAACTCGGGTAAAACATTAAATGATAGAGTGAACCATTGTTTACTACTGCCTTAACTCATTTAAAACATTCTGTTACAAATTGTTATGTGATATACATGTATATCACCATACTTGGCTGACAATCTGATGTGTAATGCAATGCCATTTTACTGAGAGGTCTTGTTTGTGTTATTTCAATAACATTTCAATCAATTCTGAAAAAATACCCATAATGCCCTATGTAGGTAATGACAAGCCTTTATCCCTTAAGTCCAAAGTGCTCAGCACGCAATATTAATGGATTGTGATTGAGAAACAAAATTTGTAGCATGTCATTACTCTGTTTTTGACTTCCAGTCTAGCTAATTGGATCGGAATTGTAAGAAAAGCAAAGGTATCGAATTCTGGATTGTAACTTGTTTCTTGCCATTTGTTTTCAGATCTCCTAACTCTTTATAGTGACGTTATTACCAAAGTATGCAGCGTCGTGTGGAGGACCAGGTAAGTACAAAGTTTATTTAGCTGTGGAGCAAATAATGAGGTACAATTATCACTCTTGTTCCCTGAGGGATTTTCTGTTCTTTTGTGAACTGTTTCTTTCTGCATGTTTTGATGTGAGCTTTATTCTACCAAAATACGGTGATTTGATGTTTTTGTACCTTAACTCCAAAACCTGGGCAGCAATGTCATTGAATCTGGTGAATTGTCTGTAATTTGTACTTGACGTCTTGAGTAAGCTCCCTGTCAATTTTTGTACATTTCCAATTTTACAGTGCAGAGTAATGGGATTTAGTTCATAAAACAAAGGAATTCCACAATTTTTGGACTTAGCTCTGTAGTGGTTCCACCCATTTTCATGGTTTCTTATTGTTGATATTAGCTCCCTATTGAATTGTTAAGAATTTCAGATTTTTCATTTTTGAGTTACGGACTTTATTCATTAAAAAAGAGGGGAATTTCAATTTATTGTTACTCCAAAACACTTCAAACATTAATCAGACATTGTTGATTTTTTTTCTATTATTTATTTAGATGTATCAAGCTTGAATTTTTTGTCCATATTTACCCTATCAGTTCAGGTTTCGACTTAGTGGGCATATCTAGCTGTGCTTCTTTTTTGCTTCTGGCCACCCTATAATTTAATGATGGATTCGGTTTAACATTGAACATTCAATAATCCAGGCAGTATTAAAATCATAGTCTGCTACTAGTTCGAACCTCAATTTCAATGATACTAACAAACTACTCAATTTCTACTAGTCCTCTGGAACAGTATTAGTGTCTAAAGACATAGACTGACCACATTAAAAGTAATTTTATTTCCTTTTTCTTTTTTTTTTTCAGAGAAGAGTATCCTCCGGAGAAACACAGTATCCAAGAGTTATTGCCCCTTCAGCACAGAGGTTCGGAGAAGGTGGAGATAATCCAATGTCATTTCCACTTCAGAATTTTCAGTGAGTTTCTACAATCTATTTTAAAATGAAAGATTAAATCAGACATAATTTTCTACTGTTTTAAAATGAAATCACATCTTCTCAAGTCAGAATTCAATTACATGTATTTTGCCGTGGTATATTGATTTCTTATTTAATCAGTTAGACTAAGAATGCAGCATTAACAGTTCAAAAGTTACATGTATGATCTATTTCTTTGGTAAATATTTGATGGCCATTGAAAGCAGGTGATGTGTATCCCTTGTTTTTATACTCCCAGTTTTGATCTCATTTCACTAGAAAATGCAGTTTTTTTTCCAGGATTTTGAAAGCTTTTAGTTACTTTCGCATTAGAAAATGAGGACCATTTTAATGGTATATTTTTTCAAGTAGTATATGCATCTGACTATATATTCTATACATCCCTCGTAGATATAGATATGAACTGCCCTAACATGCACCAGAAATACATACATTGAACCGATATAAATATTTCCAAATAAGTATTTCCCCTGTGTTGCCTCATAAAATTCTTTTTTTAGCATAATTTCCATTGTGATTTTGGGATCCAAACCGAGTTAATCACAAATTTGTGTCATTATTTCATATTTATTTTTAGTATTGGCTTCTGAGGAGTTCATTGATACAAAGATTTATATATCTATATTTAACTCCTTGATTGATAGCAAAAAATGGTATTTTCACCCTTGATTGATAGCGAAAAATGTTAATATTGCCGACATGCAACTACAAAATAGAGTGACACCTGTGTATTTACCAAATTACCCACACAATGATGTACATTAATAAAAGATCATGAACTTTTGATGCAAAGTTTACAAAAAGTAAAGAAATTTCCCCAGCAGAAATTTTGTAGCAGGTCTTTATTAACTTTTAAAATTTGTGTTAAAATCACACTTGTGTGGTCAAGAGATGGACATTTACTCCATGTGCCTGATATTTAAAGTGTAATATTTGAATTAGGTGATTGTTTAACACCTGTTGAGAGTTGTAATTAGCTTGGGGTAATAAAATTGTCATTTTCGCCAATTGAGCCAATGTTTTGCTTACATGTTTTTTGTACTTTCAAAGATTTCAGGTGACGAAATGAGATCAGAATATTTTAGTCAATTTGAAAATTCTTTAGTCAGTAACGAAAAGCGACGTAGGCTGAAAAATCCCTGAAAATATTTGTTGGCCATTGTAGGGGGTATGTGTATCTTCTGTTTTTATACTCCCAGTTTTGAAATCTAGTGGTATATCTGTCTTCACAATTAAGCAGTAGTCTGAGGCCCAAGGCTTGTCAAAATGAGGTGTGCCTGTAAAGTTAACCAGTACAGGCCAACAGTCACTATATAAACATTTCTGAAAAATGGGGGATCCATGTAGGTCCGGGTGTCAAAAGAATAGGCCTGCAGCAGCGCTAAATTTGTCATAAAAGGTGACTAAATAGTGTTCAGAAACCTAGCTGGGGGCTAGGCACTCTGCCTACAAAGCAACTTGGATGTGTGCCCCAGGTGGTGGAATGGGGTACCCCTGGCGTGTTACATGCTGGGATTGTCAGGCTATTTTAGAAAACCTGACCTTAAACCATAATGGTGCATCGTGTTGGGAAAGATGTCACATTCCTCGCACGTTAAAGAACCCTGCTGGGGTATTCAATAGGAGTAGGAACCTTTGCACTCTGCCACAAGAGGCTAAATTGCCCGATGCTACCCATCCTTCCTTTTTTCTTGTGGCAATCAAAATTTGTCGACTATTATCCTAGTATCCCATCCCTCTTTTCATTTCATCATCATTTCACATTAATGGCCAGAATATAGCTGAAATATTGCTGCTCAGGCGTTAAATCCCAACAATCAATCAATCATCTGAAAAATGGGCCTGTAAACTGGAGTTAGTTTTGAAAACTGAGTATATATTGATCATGGTGTTAAGAGTCCATTGTCTGTCCACACCTTACTACATATTGCAGCTACTTGATATTTTGATGATAGTTTTATATAGGTATTTGCATAATGGGATCCAGTTTCCAACTCAACCTATGTCCTCTTTTTATATTTTGTGGGCTGGGGAGTATTCTTTGGTGATCCTTTTATTGTAACAAAAACCTATTAACTCATCTTTTACAGAGTAAACCAAGGCAGTGGAATGCACCCTAGCCAGGCCCCAGCAGCACATCACGGGACCCAACAACCACCACATCAGACTAATCCCCCACAACAGCCTATACCACAAGTTGTTGGACCACCACAGGTTTGTTTTAGTCCTTAGACCAGTGATGGTTTTCTTTTGGGAATGGCATTGAAGGCCCATGCAATATGTAATAAGCTTGAAAATTGTGTCATAAGGAAATGGTCTATATACATGAGAGATTTTAATACAGTATTTAAAAATTATATTCTCTTTAAAATCCTGGATGAGGACATTACAAATAACATTGTCTAAGCTTACGCTACTGTCGACCAAATTTTTATATCACTCTTCACAGTGGAGTCACTTAGGCCTAAGAAAAATTTTGTGTTTCCATTAACATCTTCAAAATAAGGGTCGGTAGGTAGTTTTTTTTGTTATTTTGCAGGACATCAACCGGTTTTGCTGCCTCCATTATGGCACTGCTAGATACTGAACTTGTAGTAGTCACAGCCATGTTGTTTCATTTTTTTAATGAATTTTGAACCTCCACTATGGAGAGCAAGATGATTCTAGAAAAAAAAATCCAGTTTGTATGTTTTTGGTTGTTTTTTTTTAAACATGAAATAATTAGGATTGGTTATTTTTTTAAGGCTCATGTTCTCTGTTTGGAGTCCACTAAAGTAAAAATTGAGATAAATTTGCATCACATCAATACTTTTCACTATTTTTTTTGCTATCCTTTCTTGAAATATTATTAAACAGCCAGAGTCTTTAAATATACCTAGGTATGGAGGCAGGAGAAGTCAACTACAGACAGTATTTGAATTAATATCTCCACTGTGAAGAGTGGAGAATTAATATTTGTGTTGACAGTAGTGTGTAAGAGTTAAAAGTGAATTTCTAAAGCTAAGGCCCATATTACGAAAATAATAATTCCACAATAAAGTATCAGTTATAGAGTGATACTGATCTGAAGACCAATCTTCAAGTTTGTGTAGTTATCAGTTATGATCTTGTCACAAATAATAATTGACAGCTTTGCAAACTTGAAAGGTAGTGTCTAAAGATCACACAGGTGTTCTGTTGTGGACACAGCCATATAATACAAGGCTGATTTCTGATTTCTATTCAGATCACTCTATTGCAAATTGCTGTAAAAGGGTTTAAGATCCAGTTCACATTTGCTCAGTGATAAAAACATGGAAATAATTTTCTTGAAGAGTATGCCAGTGATCTCCTCAGGGCCATAAAGCATCACAAAGCCTTGATGCTGCATTTTGTTTCAGGAAGCTACCCAAAAAGAACTTCCCTTAGTGTCCAATGCAAATGTGACGCTATAATATTTGGATGAATCGAAGATGCTATATTGAAATTCAGGGGATACAAGGATGTTTTTGTAAATCATAGGGAGAATACTGTTTGCTATTTTATTTTTCAAAATGTGTTGAGCATTCCATATTAAGGAGTTAGACCTAGGGTAAGGGACATAACTCTTGAAATTAAGGATATGTTTGTATCACATTAAATTTCACCAAAACCTATCAAGCTTTCATATGAAACAGAGTAAAATCAGTCCAAGTTGCTTTGATGCTTACATGAGATTGATGTAAAATACTGAATACAAACATTCCAATGATTTGTAAGAGTTGTGTCCTTATCCTAGGTCTACCTCCTTGATACAGAAGTATTTTTCAGTTCTCGTTACGATTTATTGATGTGGTTTTTACCCTTTGTGATGATATGCATGGGAAAGTGTTAAGAAAATGCAATCCATATAAGTGTAAAGGAGGGTCTTTATGTGCTTTCCTAACAGGAGTTATCTTTCCTTTTTTATCAAGGATGACAAGAAAGCCATTGTCATCCAAACTGAGAACAAAACAGATCCAGCTGTGAGTTATCTCCCTTTGTCTCACATAACCGTTGAGTTGTGGTTTGCTTTCACTGCTAACACTTCTTCTAATTAATGTATTGTCTCTTGACTACATAACAGTTTTACACCTTGCGTGATGTTTCTGCTAACCAATTTTGAAGAGGGCTGAAAAATTGATACATATAGCTCTTTGTCTTTAAGATGGTAATTCTTAATTTTCGACATATAAGCTTAAACAGGCATGTTAGCCATACTTGCCAACAGTTCCAGATTCTCTAGGTTTTATGTTTTCATTCCACGTTTCCCATTCTGGTAAAATGATAATGTTTCTGATTTTTCGCAAGACTTATGAAATGAATGAGACACTGTCATCATTGCATATTTTAAAGTGGCTGCAAATATTTAAAAAACAAAACAAACAAACCAGACTGATGTTTGTTCACTGTTAGACCCCCAAGAATGGTTGATTTTGATTAGAATTTTCAACAGCATGGTGCCCTGCTCTTGTACATTAGCAGATGTTGGCAAGTATGGTTACCATGGAGAGTAAATAAACACTAGTCTGAAGGCGTTTCTTCTGTATAGAACAGGCAGAAAATCATTTGGAAATATGATCATTACTCATTGACTGAAAAGTCAAAAGGAGATAGTATTTTTAATGATATTACTTACTGGTGATGGAGAGTGTTGAGAAGTCAGAAATGGAATTCCATGTTGCCTACACTGTATATTGAGAGAAAGAACAGTGTTCTAGGATGTTTCAAATTCTAGGTTTCAACTGGAAAACTCTTAATTCCTACAAGTCGGCTTTCTGAATATTACAAGTTCTTTCAAAAATTCAATTTTTTCACTTGAAAGTGGAGCATATAAAACTGCTTTCCTTCAGCCACTACTAGCCTAAAGCTGTGGGCTAGTTAAAATTGATTTGAAATGGTGAGTACTTTTTTTATTTTGGGCTTGTGGAATCCTGTAGTCCTCTATTAATCAGGCTAGTCATTATTAATTTTTAAGGAAAAGACTGATCTAAGCTACTTTCCTTCACCAAAATTGCATTTGTCATGGAAAGTGGAATCCAAAAACACTGCTGACTTTATCCCTCTTGTTATAAATACTCTTGAAACAACGTCCTTCAATGGATTTTGACATAACTTGGTACTTGATGGAGTCCTTATGAATATCTAGTACCTTATTGGTTTTAACGTTAAGTTTCATGGTCAGTTTCAAAATACCAGCATTTGGTATTTGTGTTAGAGTTGATGAAATTTTCTTCATGTCCCTGGACTTGAATTAAAAATTATATTGTTCCAAGCTTAGCCTTAACTTGTGTTTTTGGGGAAGGTCTACTGTCTTCACTGTGTATTTCTCATTCTGCAATATCTCCAGTGTGTTGCCCCTCATTTTTTCCAGGTCTTTAGTGCTCATCTAAAATAAATAGTGTATTGGTGTAAGGCCACATCAATTGATTTTCTTGTTCTACAGAATTTTTCCACTTTGAAAATTGGGGCGAGTGGACTATTTGAAAATTTTTATAGAAAAATTATTATTTGTACAAATTTTTTAGGCATTTTGTGGTTAGACTAGGGAACGTGAGGCTTTTTTAAGTGTACCTCTTTGATGTAGTCATCGGACAGACAAAGCTTTATTGCATTAACACAAAATTAGAAATGAAATCTACAGGACTTCCACTGTCACAAGTTATTGCAGTCAAATATTGAGCATTCTTAATTTTCACATCGAAAATAGGCATTTGCATAGTCAACAATCGTCCTTGTCTTTGATAAAAATCTGTGTTAATACTTAAAACAAATTAAAGGACCGTGATTTCTCTGCAAATCAAACACTCTAGCGATTGCAGAGTTAGGATTTTAAATCATAATTTAAAAAAAAAACGATGTGGGGAAATGGACACAATGTCTTTTCCAGATGCAGCAAGCAAGAACATTTTAATGGTATTTTTTCTCGTTTTGAAAAAAGAAGCGTGCAGGCAGGTCCACACAAACGTGAAATTAAATTGGTGTGGCCTTATAACAGGCTGCATTAGTATCCTACTGTTTGTCTTCGCTTGTGAATCTACTTATCGTACCATTACCATCCATGTACACATCGTAAAAAAGCATTTCGATATTGATCAGTAAGGTTTTAACTGCTTTCTGACATTTCAGTTCAGAGTTATTGAACTTTGAACACCCAGACACTAGAGGCTTTAGAACAAGTGTTTATTGTATTTTCAGTCTACAGACAACTGCATTCGTATATAATTTTGTTTACATGATGAGTTAATATGATTAATGTCTTGCTAGATTCTGGAGAAACACCCAAAGTGTGGAAATTTTATGTTCAAGACGTGTATTTTTTCCTTTGTCAAAGTATGAAACGGCTTTGATGAAAAAGTTTATAATTTCAAGACTTGGAATATTTTTCCCATTTCAAACTTCAGAAGACAGTAAATATAATCACTATTCAAATAGAAGCCACATAGTAGGGGATAAAGCAAGCTCATTTTATTGTGCAATTTCCGTTGTAGCAACATTAAGCAAATGAAACTGTTGAAACAAAAGGAAAAGATTGAATTTTACACTCTAACAGGGAAAACAACAGAAAACAGGCTGGAGGCAGAATCTTGATATTGTAGTGAATGACTGATGTTCACAAATACTTTATTCAAATTACTGCATGTGTATTGAACTCTCTTTCTAGGCTCATTCAGCCCAAGTTCAAGGTCAGCAACAACAGTTCCAAAGGTTAAAGGTGGAAGATGCTCTGTCTTACCTTGACCAGGTCAAATTACAATTCGGGAATCAACCTCAAGTTTACAATGATTTCCTTGACATCATGAAAGAGTTTAAATCTCAATCGTATGTATATTT
Organism: Perna viridis; assembly: GCA_037379345.1. Lineage (NCBI taxonomy): Eukaryota > Metazoa > Mollusca > Bivalvia > Mytilida > Mytilidae > Perna > Perna viridis. Next base: position 451,859 of record CM074525.1, on the reverse strand, counting down.
GGTCAGCTTCAGTTTGCAATCATTACCTTGTGAGAGAATTTTAATTATGGACAATAGTAGTGATTATTTTGTATTTAGACATATATTTAATCCCCAATCAAAATTGAATATGAATAATATGATGTTTATTTTTTTATATATTCCACCAATCACGTAATGCTTGAATGGTAATCTATTGGTTAGTTCTGTAAAGAGTTGGATCAATTACTGTCTATCGAGGTCAGAGGTCAGGGTTTATACTTTATTTACAGAATTGACACACCTGGGGTTATCAACAGAGTGTCCAACCTGTTCAAAGGTCACCCTGACCTAATTGTAGGGTTCAACACTTTTCTGCCTCCTGGATATAAGATAGAAGTACAGGCAAATGAGATAAATGTCCACCAGCCAGGCCAACAGACATTATGTATACCTACATCAGCACCAGTCAATTTAACATCAGTATGTAGTTATTGTAGAAAAGGAAATGAGGGGGGCACACAACTACACATTTGCACCTATTAATTTGACATCAGTTCTGTGTTTTCCACTCCTTTTTTTTTGTAATGCTTTTACCAAATCAGACTTCAGCGAACTTACAGTTTTCCCCACGTTTTTTTTACAGATAAAGTTTGACTTCGGTTACGGTTGATTGATTTTTATGAAAGTTAAGGCCCTTGGACTTTTAATTTTAATGAATTTAAAGTTTTCCACTCTTTTTGTTTTTGTTTTTTTTTTTTTAGGGGGAGATGGGGACGCTGTTCTTTTATTGTTAAAGAGATGGAAGGGATTAAAAGATGGGGTTTCTACTTGTAGTTTTTCCCATCCTGTCATGTGGCAGAACCTTTTTCTTCATACTTAAGTTGTATTGTTGATTATGTGGTAAATTTGTATCTGTGTAAGTAATGTAACTTAATGTCTTGCTAATTTACAGAAGGTGCCACCTCCAGCACATATGCCTAGTAGTCATAACAACCAGTCATCACACCATAGTTACCACCAGTCTCCAAGACACAACCAGGAACCAGTAACCCCTGGTAACCAGCATGGGACACAAGCTCAGCAACAACAGCAGCAGCAGGCTGGACAACCAGTCGAGTTCAATCATGCTATTAACTATGTCAACAAGATAAAGGTAGTTAAAAAGCCACTGCTTGTTTATCACAGATAAAGTGGTCCTTCAGCATATTCCCCTCCAATGCAAGAGATCATAGGTTCAATGCCCACCAGGCCATACCCAAGACTTGTAAGTTGGTAGCCACTACCTCTTCACTAAGCATATGGCTGTAGGAATGACAACAGACAGATAAACACATTTAATAATTTGGAATTTCAAGCATGTATAAAATAAACCGGGTCAATATATCCAAATTGAATCCAAATATATTTTTTATGGTGGTAATGAGGAGTTAAATGATTCATCATCTGATAAATTTGTCAATTTAATATCCCCCTTCCCATCAGTCAGTTTTACTTTTTGTCTTCATGACCAATTTTACTTCCAGAACCGTTTCCATGGACAACCAGAGATCTACAAAGCATTCCTGGAAATTCTCCATACATACCAGAAAGAACAGCGAAATCTGAAGGAGGTAAATATCAGGACTGGAAACATTATAAGGACCAGAAACGGTTTATCAAGCTCTGAAATGTGTCTGATGTTCGAAATTCACCCTTGACGCTGCAGCCAGCCCTCTCAGAAAATGCAAGAATCTTGCAAAGTCTGGGGAAATTGAATGATTTTACATGACGTTAACTGAATGTCAGACAACATATGATTTGAATTACGCTCGATAATTTTGAAAGGCCGTCAGCAGCAGTTAGTAAGAGAGGAAACGAACGTCTGCCACTGCTTGGAGCTTGACAGTTTATGTGAATGCAGCTTTTTCAAAATTTTTAATTGAATATCAAATTTTGTGGTATATTGTGTCCATAATGAAATGTGACTAATTTAGTGTCCAAAGTTTCCCCAAGCGATCAATGTTTGACATGTTGTGGTTGTATCATGCTGCCCTTTGCAAAGCTCTTTATTTAAGAATGGATGTATTTTTTTACTTACACATGACCAAATTTCAAGGAATTAGTTATTTTGTTAGAATGATTAGAGTGAAGCTGACAGTCATTTACCTTTTTATTTTATTGTTATATTTCACATTAATACGGCTTAAAATGCTAAGGATGGGGTTGAAGAATCATGCTTTTAGATAGCTATTTGTTTTTTTGTAATATTTCAGGGCATTGTCACATCTTACAAGCCTCTGACTGAAGCCGAAGTGTATTCTCAGGTCGCAAAGCTTTTCCAGAACCAAGAAGATTTGCTGGCAGAATTTGGTCAATTTCTTCCTGATGCTAATGGATCTTCATATGGTGGCTATGTAAGTTAGGCATTACAAAAATGATGCTTACTATTCTACCTTATTTTTTTTTACCCAGCAACACCAGGTGGCTGGGTATTTTGTGATGCCCCTTAAAAGGTTTCATGTACTTGTGTTGGTCTGTTCATTTAGGATTTATAGAATAAACTTGTATTGTACACCTCTATATTTTTACTGGTTTAAGTTAAGTGATAGTACCGTATTTTTCCACACTATAAGTTGATATTTTTTTCAGTAAAGCGTCGGCCTCGATTTATCGTCCACATCGACGTATGTAAGGATTTTCAAGAAAAATGTTTATCAACAATGCATTTCATTAGATTTGTTTAGTTCACTTTTGATTGCTTTCATTCAAAATTTAAACTGCAATCAATGAAAGCAGTCACTCAAACAGTCAAACTGGCGATTGAATTCAAATATTATTGATCATTGCCGCTAACCTTTATGAATGAATACGATGATGTTAATAAAAACTCTGAAACTTTGAAATCGTTAAAAAATAAACTCTAGAAGATACGTTAACAAAACTCTTTTTAACCTGGAAAATATTATCAAGTGTTTTGGAGTTGTTGGTCCTTTAATATGCAAATTTATACCCATTTACGGTATGTAGTAACACATTCGCACGTGGCTCAAATTATAAATAGTTAAGGTGTTATCTAAATGGCTAATTGTAATCAAATTTACAGGTAACAATTATTTTTTATTGTACTTCGTAATTCCTGGTAATATTGTTTATTAATTACCGCACGTAAATATGACTGATTCATCAAACAAATTTCCTGTTTATTTCACACATTGCTGCCCACGTTTGACATGTTTACGATTTCTTACTCCTGATGATCTATGGCTTCAGAGAGCCATTGTCACACCATCCATTAAAAATAATTGAACTCGCAGACAAAGTACACTTTAACAAAACACAGATATTTATTTAATTCAGAAATCGCTGGAATGATATGCTGTTGAAAACAAACCGCTCAACTCGTATCTCCGCTGACACAAATGACAAAAATGCACACCCTCGATTTATCTATGTTTTTTTCGTCAACTTTGGTCAAAATTAGGCAATTTGACTTGTAGTCCGCTAAATACAGTATTTAAAAGAATCAGGCTGAATGGGAAAAATCAGAAACATGCATGTCAAAATCCCAATGATGTGACAATATAATTTCAGTCATGAATGATTTCTCTATTTCAAAATACCATTTGATCTCTGCATCACTGGATATGGTCAAAAATTTTCATTGGAATGTTAGAAAGTTCATGGTTTTGACAGAGTTTTCTACCCTTGTAATGTTCATTTTCAGTTCATTTCAATGATATTATAACTCGATTTACCAGAGTGATTTTTTTCCTTGATTCTTATGGTTCAAATAGTCAAATTAAACTTTCAAAATGATGGGTTTTTTTTCATTGCATGTTTCACCCACTGCCTGATTCTTACAGAGACTGACACTTAAATGACCTTGACTTTTATTTACAGCTGAACATGTTACAAAACGACTCGTCTTTAGGAGTAAGGAATGATCACTCTTCAGCTGTTAAAAAACCTGGAATGAAAAGTCAGATGAACAAATCAAGTCAGCATCGTCGACCCTCAAGTGGTCAACAACCTCCTCAAAAGGTCAGATTTGAATTAACTTTTTTCATATTACTGCAGTTTTTTTTTTATACCACTTGTCACTTTGGTCAATGAAGAAAGACTTTTCAAAATGACGAAAATAATCTAGTCTCATTTTGTCACTTGAAATCTTCGAGAAAAAAAACATTAAGAGCTGTAAGCCCTACATTTATTTAAGTGGAAAAATTTTATTACCCCCCAACCTAATCACCTCAACAGGTGTCAAAATTGTAAACAAACACCAATTACACTAATCATGGATGTGGAGTAAAAGTCGATCTCGGGACCACTCAAGCAATTAAAGTTCAAATGATTGTAACGATTGTTTCTGGGAAAATTCCTTTACTTCTCATTAACTTTTTGTCAAAATGACATAAAAGTTATTTTTCATTTATTTTTGTACATCAAACTTCGAGTAATTTTGTCACTACCGTGTCACTACATTTTTACGATCTTGAAAATATCATTTATGCTGTCAATGAAGTCCTGAGGGACCAATAGTCAATTTATTTACTGAAAAATAATTACATAAATTTATCATTAACTCACTCTGGATCCCAAATGTACAGTTGAAAATTTTGCTAAAACTAGAATTTCATGAGGAAACGATAGGGAAATACCTATTTGAAAATATTTACATCTATCCAATGTAGCACTGGTGCATGTTAAGGCAGTTCTATATCTACACTGTGCTAGATGTATTTCTGTGTTTCTACAAGGGTGGCAGTGGAGAAAAAAGCATTTTGAATGTATGAAGTACATTTATAATTTTACAGGGATGTATGCTCCTGATAAATGTATAAGATTAAAAGTCTAAAGGGATTTCTATTTTTTATTTTTAAACGCTGGGGCGTTTCTTTTTTAATTAAATCTCAGGCATGCTATTTAGAATCTCTGGAGAACATGCTTCCATAACAGTGGAAGAAAATTATGTGCTTTATTCATATTCAATGTACATGTACATTTAAGTTTTATTTCATGTCTTCACACAGTGCTGTAAATAACAGATGATTCTAAAATATCTTATGTCAGATGCAAATACTACCGCACTTAAAAAAAAACAAACATTAAAATGGTCCTCATTTTCTCGCACAAAAGTGACTAAAGCTTTCAAAATCCTGGAAAAAACCCTGTTACTGTGAAATACAATTGTAAATGGGGTACCAATTTTTTGTGGTTTTTGAGGTTGAGCCAGACCACAAAATTAAGTTCCCAACAAAATGGAGATTCTCATAACAAGCTTTTTCTTACACCCATCTTTTTTAAATCCTGCACTTCCAATCTGGCATTTGTTCTGAATTTTTATAGCGGAAGTAATTTTAGGATAAATATCTGAATACCTAAATGTTGTTTCCCTTTGTTGGTTGACATTTTACATGTATCTCACATATAAAGCTAGATCAAGTAAAATATTACAGATCTGAATCATTAGGATGTTTGTTACTACTTCCGTGGAGTTGTGGATCTGAATCATTAGGATGTTTGCTACTACTTCCATGTGAAATCCTTACAAGATATTTCATGCTAGAACAATGTAAGAAAAAAAATGATGGCTCAGTTTGCTCCTTTTTGAAATTTGAAATTTTGGATTTTGGCGGGAAAAGGATTTTTCTCCATGTTCCAAAGGTTTTGTGTTAGTAAGTTTTATCTATTAAAACTCCAGAAGAAATAACAAGGATATTACAAAATCTTCTCAAATAACATTTTAAGGTGTGCTTATGTTAGGCTCTTGTGATAAATCATACCCACGTAAACAAAAATAAATAACCTTTAATGCAAAATACACTTTTATAAAGTGCTCAAGGCTATACAAAGTTTGAAATCCTTGAAATATAAGTGGACAGCCATCTTGCAGAACTCTCCTATCTGAAGGAAGATTACAGTCAGATTATTGATTTTTACCGATAGCTTCCGATTGGCTTGTGACATCACTAAGTCAGTTTGGTACTTATAGAAGTACTGCAAATAATACACTCCGTAAATATTTCTACGATCCTGTTTATCTTATCACCAAAGCAACATTTGCTTACATGTTGTGCTTCAATCTCCTCTTCTGTTTATTTTGGGTTGAAATTATAGGGGAAAAGTCCCAAATTTGCAATTTCTTTGGACATCGTAATCAATTGCATATTTACTTTCACTTTACAAACCGACTTCGTGACGTCACAGTTCATCTGATCATGATGGCGCTCATAGGCACAGGAAATTCAAATTCCCTAATATTAAGGCTAAAAACCACTAATTCCACTTCCCATAGGCTTCTATGCTAATTTCACAATATTCAATGGCTTCTCTGGACTTTACCTTAACTTTAACCTGCAGATGACTATATATCAGCATGATTCTACATATGTCAGCTCACAATCCTCAGAATGGCATGTGGGGTTAGCAGACTTGCAGTGCAGTACTGGTCACCGGAAGTGAAGGGTCTATAAATAGCATGGGAAATCCCAGTGTTTTCACAAGATAGGGTTATATTTAAAAATCATTATGGAGATTAGGCTTCACATCACAAGAAGCAAAATGCACCTATAAAATGTACAGAAATGTTTTTCCTTTCAGAAACTGTTTAAATTTTTTAAATAAGATGAGAACTTTTTTCACAGCACTATGAGGAACAGGGGTAATTTCTGCGTAGGACTATTTTTGCGTACGTTCCAAATGCTCATTGGTTGAATTGGTGGTCTGTAACCTAAAGAGTCACTTTTTGTCTTAGAAAAAATAAATAACTACACAGGTATCTTCCTACACACATACTGAATGCATTTGCAAAGTTTCAGTGGAATGTGACAAGCACTTTTTTAAATATTTGATTTTTAAATATAGGGTAACCAAGTTGTGCGAGCAAAAAAGTGAAAATATTCTACCATACTGAAATGCATTAAATATTTGCAAAGAACTTTTTCTGACTTTTCAAATAAAAAATATCAATCACAACTTGTTTTTTAACAATATTAATGAAGAAATAATTTTAAAAGTAATCATTTTCTGAGAAATTGGTCTATTTTTAAAAATTTATTTCTGACATGCCTCCCCCTTTTTCTTGATCACATGTCAAAAATCCTAAATCTTTAAATTTTCACAAAAGGTGATATATTTGGCTTTAAATTTGTAAATACAGTGTTTTCACATTAAAACATGACCAGTAAAGGGCACCTAAAGCAAAAAAAGTGCTCAAAAATGGATTTTCCATGTTGCCATAGGGGAATGCTTATATGGCCTTAACCGCAGTAATGAAAGTGAGTTTTTCCTCATTTCTAACCTAATTTTTGCTCAAATCTACACAAAACTTGATTTCAAGTGCTTATTACTACCATATTTAGGTAAATATAGCCCTCAAAGTTTAATATTTGATATTTTTACTAAATTTTCTACACTTTTTAAAAGATAGGACATAAAAATCAGCCAAAAAGACCAATTTTCCATAATTTGGACCTATAACTTAAAAAAATGCATATTTTGAAGGATTTTTGTAGTGTATTCCTCTCATGGCAAAGTTAACAAGATCTTCAAGTAGTTTAAAGCTATTTCAAGAAACTTTTCATTTTGCCATGGCTTCCCCTTAAGGCTAAAAACCACTAATTCCACTTCCCATAGGCTTCTATGCTAATTTCACAATATTCAATGGCTTCTCTGGACTTTACCTTAACTTTAACCTGCAGATGACTATATATCAGCATGATTCTACATATGTCAGCTCACAATCCTCAGAATGGCATGTGGGGTTAGCAGACTTGCAGTGCAGTACTGGTCACCGGAAGTGAAGGGTCTATAAATAGCATGGGAAATCCCAGTGTTTTCACAAGATAGGGTTATATTTAAAAATCATTATGGAGATTAGGCTTCACATCACAAGAAGCAAAATGCACCTATAAAATGTACAGAAATGTTTTTCCTTTCAGAAACTGTTTAAATTTTTTAAATAAGATGAGAACTTTTTTCACAGCACTATGAGGAACAGGGGTAATTTCTGCGTAGGACTATTTTTGCGTACGTTCCAAATGCTCATTGGTTGAATTGGTGGTCTGTAACCTAAAAATAAATCTCAATTAATTAGTTAAGAAAAGGAAATTATATTGTTTCAATTTAATTTTCATGAATATTTAACAGATTATTTTCGATATTTATGGCTTGCACAATAACATAGTCTTCTCCGTTAATGAAATTATGAAAAGAAAAATGGGGGTGAGCAGACAAAAAATATTAATAATATGAAATGGATAAAACTAGATGGAGTTAAAAAATCTGACAAAAAAATATGAGAAGTGAACATCCTTAATGTCTATTTACTGAATTGCAATAGCAAAAAGTGTCTCGTTTCCATGGTACCAAATTTGTTCATGTTTCTATAGTAACAGAATTATTTATCCTTCTATGGTAACAGAAGTATTTGTTTTTATGGTAAGAGAAGTATTTATGTTTTAATGGCAAATGAAGTATTTATGTTTTTATGGTAACAGAAGTATTGATGCTTTTATGGCAACAAATGTGTTAACTTATGTTTTAGAAACAGAAGACTGGCACGCTAAAGGATATATCGTTAGCAGAAGCCGGGAGATATGGTACTTTGAATGAATTTGCTTTCTTTGACAAGGTAAAGTTTACAGTCACACAAAGAATCCAATATTATCCAGAAAATGTAAATTCAGAGCCTTTAATTTTTTCAGCTTGAGCTTTGGTTTTTCATTGCTTTCCTGAGGTGTTAACCATTAAACTTTTGCCATAGGTTTTACGATGTGTGACGACTGCAAGGTATGTACTACAGATTGTAAATCTCTCCATGTTAGAATGACACAAATTTAGCTAGAGGGCCCGGTGCCCGGGCCCCAAAAATTGTGTTCTTAGTAAGCCTGACAGACTTCCAAAAATTTTGGGGTGTTGTAGTGTTCTGTTTATTTTTGGGTTCTTAGACATATCTAAATAGTCTGAATCGAATGAATGTTAGTTGTTATGTACTTTCATTTTAACAGGATATTCTTATCACTACACATAGATTCAGATGATTTAGGACTTAAAAAAAAATAATTTCAAATTTATTTCAGGCCACTGAAAAAAACAATCAGAGATCCAATTTTTGTAACTTTGGAAGTCCAAATGGCTTCTGTTAGAGAAAGTTAACCATGAAGACTGCATTTGTTTATTTTAATGCTTTGTGACATTTCAGGTTAGAAAGGCTTTGAAGTATCCAGAAGTGTATGATAATTTCCTGAGGTGTCTGGTTCTATTTAACCAGGAAGTAATATCTCGAACAGAACTGGTCCAGTTAGTTCAAACATTTCTTGTGTAAGTATTAGAAGCAAGTAACCAACATTTGACATTCAGCTCAAACTTTATAATCTATTGTCCATTTCACAAAAAGTCAAAATGCTATTTTCTATTGTGATGGCATCAGTACATTATACTATAGTTGCATTTGAAACATATAATTTACATTAGTTTTGTTTACATTCAAATATTTCATTTCACGAGTATTAAGATATTTATAGGTTTTATAATGAGTAACAAAATGAGAACTTTTGTTATTTAATTTCAACATCACAGCAAAATATCTTGCCATCCAACAAAACAACCCAATTATAGAGAATGATGTTAAAGCTGTGTTGATTTTATACAGTCAAATTTTGGTTACATTTTTATAGCAGACTAAAGATTGATTGTCCACAAGTTTTGATCATTTTAACAAAAGTTTGGTACAGTCTAATGAATTTTTTAAGCTCTAAGAAGTCGTTATTTGTATTTAGGTGTTTTTTTTTCCATTTCAGCAAATATCCTGAGCTGTATAAATGGTTCAAGGATTTCCTGGGTTATAAGGAGTCAGGTGGGACCACAGAGTCAATCCCCATGGGAGCCTCTGGAAAGGAGAGGGTCAGTGGGGATTTGGCCATGGAAATAGGTGATTTATTTTTATGTAAAAGTTTTACCCATTGTGTTTTTATAGGCCCTTTCATAATAGATCATTTGATAAATACTTGAAAACATCTGATTGATTTAGAGGTACAATGCTTTCATGGAGGATGGATTTGATACCAAAGATTTTGAAGTTGACATGTACTGCTTCTCCACCAATCACACAAATTTTGAAGTTTTGGCTACCCATGTCGGTCATTTTATCAAACTCGAGCAGATGATGTGTCAGTCTTTTACATACTCAGATCCAGAATATACTTAAGAACAATTTTTTTGGGGTTATTTAGAGATAAATGTAGGAATTTGTGTTATTTCATCACATTCTATGTCTGTTACAAAATATCTGAAGGCGGGAATGAGTTCAGTTTGAGCCACACGTGGATGGTCCAACATGTAAACAAAACTTAGTACGTATCTCTTTCTCATCACATCGGCAAACAGCCGAAAACTTCCGGCTGATGAAAAAAATGTTGATGAATAAAAGACAATCATGAAAACATTTTTGGATATTGATTTAAATGTGTTGTTGACTTCGATCTCAAAATGATTCAAACGATAAATTAATGATTAATAATTACGACTGATTTGTAGTTTCAGCACCGTATGTTTTCGTTATCTCTGAAAGATCAGCGAGAAAATGATGGATTTTTAAATCTTTTTCTGAATTCAAAAAATCAAGTAATAAATGTATGAAAATTCTGTGATTCAATTCATTGGTATACACACTGGTGCTGCATGTGTACCGTAAATTTAATTATGCAATCAACTAATCAGTTACATATAAATCACAGTCACATGTGGCTGTATATCAGTTAATATTGACACACACCTGTCATTAATTGCCAATTAACAATTAGAAGACATGTAGCCAGGATGTTTAGACTCTAATAAAACCATGGAGACTGTAATTTATAAAGGTTTACTATATTTTATGTCTGATTTTGGAAAATGATCATCATCCAAATGTAATTCCCTGGATATCTTGCAATACCTCTTTTATAACATTCTATTATTTACACAAATAAAATTAAGATCTAGTCTTAATATCAATTAAGTCTCTCCTTTTTGGCCTTGACAGATATTTAGGGCTGTTCCAGTAAAACATACATGGGATGGGGGGAAGGCACTTTATGACATAGTAAGAGGCAAAATGTTGCACGAAATGCAACAAATATTCAATATTGCTCAAATTCAATTTCAAAATCATATCTCTAACTAATGTAATTATAACTTTTGAAAAATTACCTATACTGTTGACGATATAGAAAATTTTAAAAAGAATTGAACTGACAGAGATAACTGACATATTGAATAAACAAACATATGCAACATGCAATTGTTTACACCCATGGTTCTACATAACATAGACCTATCAACTTGAAAATATTTTTAAAATTAATTGTACAAAAGAAAATCATTATTAACCAATGATTGGCTGTCCATGAAATGGTGATAGATCCAATCGGGATCCAATTTCTACTTGTAAATGATCATCATCCGGCAACTTTGATCAGCTGAATGATCACCAATAATTATCTCAGGTATACCTGAGGGTTAATTATGACAGGATATGGTAAATGAAGGTGACACTTCTTAACTGGCTTGGTGTAATTAATTAACAAAAGTGTAATCTTCAGATAATTATAAATGGGCACTAAGGGGGTAATATGGCAGAGGGGCGGGGCGCTGTGCCCTCCATTTGGCTAGCTAAGACACTGATTAAAAAACATATATTCGCTGTTTTGCCTATTTCTTGCATGTTGCATATATTCATGTATAGACTTATGCTTTTACCTCATGTGCATTCACATATCTGTACATTAAAATCATTCCATATATTGACATTCATTTTTATGCACACATATCCTCTTTTCAATGCATAGCTAAGTCTTGATTTTTGTCTTGTCTAAGAGCAAATTTGAAGAAGGCCAGAATATAGGGATTGCCTTTCTGTTATTTGCAATTGTGAGAGTATTTGTCCATAGCAAATTTTCAACAACCACTTTATATCACAGGTCAATGATATTTGGTATGTGAAATAGAAGATAATGCAGAAGTTTTATTGATCCACACTGTACAGCAGTGACTGTATATGAAGCTGGTGTATTACCATGAACTATTTTGTATCTCATCTAACCAGTTGAAATTTCTGTGTGTATCCATATGATTGCCTTGACAGTTGTGTGAAGTTTCCTGAAATTCATTTGTTTTATTGGGGATCAATGATTTCAAGAAAACTTCTCTTCTTGTATACCTATCACTTTCAGCTGGAAATCTGCTGTATTTAAGCATCACTCAAGTTTGCATGCACTCTGTGCAGGTGAGGAACAAGAGAGTATAAAGTAATATTGATATTTATCAATATGGAAAATTCTGCTCATTTTCACACTGGGGACTATCTTGTTTAAGGGTATGGAAATTTTGCCCATCGTTGTAGACTCTCGGATAATTTCTAAGATGAAGAACAGAAGCAAAAGCCCTGTTCTTTGATAATTTGGTGTTTTTGTCGCCTACACATTCACTCCATAGCCCATACCCTTTCATTTTGAAGTTTTGGAATGGGTTATTCTTGATATCAATATGCAATGACTACGCAGTGATTTAACAACTGTTCAAATTCAGTTTCAAAAGAAATTTAATTGTTAAAGAGTTGCTTTGATGATAATTTAGACACACTGAATAGAAATAAGAAGATGTGGTATGAGTGCCAATGAGACAACTCTCCATCCAAGTATATTTTGTTTGTTTGTTGGGGTTTAATGCCTGAGCAGCAATATTTCAGCTATATTCAGGCAATGAACATGAAATGGATGATAAAATGAACATGAAATGATGATGAAATGAAAAATGGGATGGGACAGAAGGATAATGGGGTCGACAAATTTTGATTGCCACTGGAAACAGGGAGAAGTGGGTAGGGTAGGGCAATTTAGCCTCCTGTGGCAGAGCCCTATGGTTCCTACTCAGGGAGAATACCAAAGTTGGGTTTTTTAACGTACCAGGAAAGTGGCATCTTTCCCAACACGGTGCACCACTATGTTTTGCGGTCAGGTTTTCTGTATTTTCTGTTTTCTGCATGTAACACACCTGGGGCACACAACCCAGTTGCTCTGTGGACAGAGCGTCCTAGCCCTCAGCTAAGGTTCTGAGCACTATTAAGTCGCCTTTTACAAGAAGCTTAGCACTGCTGCAGGCCTATTATTTTGCCACCTACACGGGTCCCATCCAAGTATAATAAGTCTTAGTATGGTCTTCAACACGGATCACACTGAAAATTAAGCTATAAAGGGCTCCAAAGTGTGTGTGAAGTTGGATCAGTAGTATAGATTGACTTTCAGTTTATTCACATTAAAAAGAGCAGTTCTTAACAGTATTTTAAATGCAAATGTATGCTGACAATTTCATTTAACATCATATAGTCTTTGAAATTTTGTTCATACCACAATTTTCACAAGAATTGAAAACTGCCAGTGCTACCAGCACATTGATTTTTATTATTTTTAATTTTCATCAGCAATTTTTAGCTCACCTGGCCGAAAACCATGTGAGCTGTTGCCATCACTTGGCGTCCGTCGTCGTCATCGTTAACAATTTTTCAAAACTCTTCTCCTCTGATACCTCTTGACCAATTGGAACCAAACTTGGTATGGATGTTCCTTGGGGTATCCTGCATAGAACTGGTGTGGGGATTTTTGATCTGTTAAAAAACATGGCCACCATTACTAAAAATAGAACATAGAGGTCAGACAGTAGTTTTTCGCCTATATCACCAAAACCGTTAGGTTTAGCATAATTATTTCAATTGTTGAAATGACCCTTATTTTAAGGCCTTCAAAAGTCTTCTGAGGTCAAATTTGTCAAGTGATTCTTTGTAAGATTTTTAAAGATTAAAAATGCCTTCTTGAAAACTGTAATAGATAGAAAGAAACTTTTAATCACTGAAATGATCCTTTAGATAGTCCTACTAAAGTCTTGTTGAGTCAAAATTGTTGGACAAATCCTTGTTAAATTTATTGCTCTTGAAAGACAAACTTTAACAAGGTGAGCATTTCAGGCTCCTGGGAGCCTCTAGTTGATTTTTGTGGTGAACAGAATAATGGCAGTACTGAAGTCAAAACAAAAATGTAAGCTTAATAGGGCAAGGTGTCTCTAATGTGATGTTGTGTTGAGATGTTAAAATCTGGCATTGTTCTCTTTATTAAGGCTGTCACTTTGGACCTAATTTTACTATTGGAAATTAAAGATATTTTTCATTGCAGTTACCTGAGAATATATCAGGCTACAGAATCTAAGGAAAAACAATAAAGTTGTAGATAAATATATTACTTTATATTATAATGTGCACATTTTTACATAGAAATCATTTCCAGATTATGGGGTGTGTAGTATGCATCAATATGTAAGAATTGGCCTCGAAATGAAAGATTTTATTATAAGAAAAGAGCTTGTGTTATGTAAATAAACTAATTGGAAATGAATGCTACTGAAAGAAAGTTTATCTAATCATCAAATCATGTTTGAATGTCTTAAAAATTTGTTTCAGACAAAGGTTACACAGTATTTCTTTCTTATTAAAGGTTGTTAGAGATTAAAATGAAACAACTAAAAACCGAAAAGTAATAAAAGTTTTGTTTGTCAAACCCTCCTTATTATGTGCATTTGCAGCTTAAAATTGAATTTGAAACTTATTTTGATTATCTATAACTATTTTATAAGAATGTTGTAAAATGAAAAATTGAAAAATTTTAGTAACATCCAAGACTGGATTTTGTTTTATTAACCATTTCATACCTCCTGTAGCAATTTCATTATCCATTTTATATTAATTGCTGATCTTCACGTTTTAGTGTGAATATAAGTTTCTTTCCTTCAAATTTTTTAGGAAATACTGCATCAAGATAAATAGACCTTTCTAGTGCAAAATATTGATTTTTTTTCCTTCAAAATTTACTGCATTCTATGTCTAAATAACTTTTTGCAGGTTTTGACCTTCAAAGTTGCCCACTGTAGAATACATAAATGGGCATTGTACACACCAGAATGTGATACATTACTAGAAATATCACAGGTTTTAGTGGGATTTCTACTGATCAGTTAATACAACAAAGGAAATAAGCCTTTAAATTTTGTTTTCCGAGAACAAACTTGCAAGTAGGGTTTAGTATTTTATTTGATCAATTCAAACAAATTCCAGTGATATTCCCTGTAGTTATAATAGAATCTGGCTTGTAACACCATTTAAGACTATTTTTTAACTTTTATTTAGCTTATTACAATCTGATTTTTATTTTACAGATTATGCAACATGCAAGAAATATGGTACAAGTTACAGGGCACTTCCAAAATCCTACCCTCAGTCACGATGCACTGGTCGGACCCCATTGTGTAAAGAGGTAAGATGGCCTTCAATTTCCTCTTAAAACCTCATGATGTCTCCTCCACTACCTTCAAAGTTATGCCCTAGATACATGTGGAATCACTCAGTCAACAAAGATCACTTGTAGATCAAGTTCAGAATGAATGACAATGTTTGGAAGATTACTCTTTGATAGGAAAAACATATTACATGGTCCTTTTGTTAAAACTCCAATTCAGATTGAACTTTAAATCTTTCATTGTAAACATGGATGCTCTATTCAATCTTTTAACACAATTCTGACTAATATGAATAGTAATGCCCTCTAATAAAATGTCCGTCAATCTGTCCACAAATATTTTAGGTTTTAAATGACACATGGGTGTCTTTCCCATCGTGGTCTGAGGATTCTACATTTGTAACATCCAGGAAGACACAGTATGAAGAACATATATATCGATGTGAAGATGAGAGGTTTGAGGTAAGTAATATTGTATATCGATGTGAGGATTAGAGGTTTGAAGTGTCATATATATTGATGAGAAGTTTGAGGTAAGTTATCTCGTACATGCAGATGAGAGGTTTGTTTTGATTCACTTCGCACGAACTAAATAACAACCGACAGAAGTCGGAAGTGATTTTCCTAGTCTTTATCATCTTTCTTTGTTGTTTTATGTGTGTGTATATATATTGTTATAGTCCGTTTCATCTATCTTTATTGTTAGATATTATAGTCTGTTTCATCTTTTTTTGTAGTTAGATATTGTTATTGAGTCAAATCTGACCACAATAAAAGTGCTAGAAGGTGTTCAGAAGAAAATGGCACGTATGAACTCAGAAGAGGCGGCTAAGTTCCGATTGGATAACACCTTGGGAGGATCATCAGAAGTTTTACATCGGAAGGCTATACAAAGGTAGGAGTTTGTAGTTGATAATTAGTACATGTAATTGGAAGGTAGAATCCATTAGTTATTTCAAAGCAAGATGCTTTTGTAAGTGTAAAATTGATTGTTAGTGCTGAACAATAGACGTAAAAACTGAACAAAGAATTAATACTTCACAGGTAAAATCTGACAGTAGAATTTACACATCTGACTTTTCTTCGTAAAAACTGGCCGTACTATTTACACTTGAAAATTTTCATTGAAAAACTGGCAAAATAATTTACTCCTTAGACTTCTTACTAATGATAGAATTTACTCCTACAATTTTTCTTTGTAAAAACTAAGCAGTCAAATTTTAATTGCCATTTTTGTTCATTATTGTAAGGATCTATGGGGATAAAGCTCCAGACATTATTGATGGCTTAAAGAAAAATCCTGTAGTTGCTGTACCATTAGTCTTGAGGAGGTAAGAATTCATTGTAACACTACCGTAAGTCTTGTTGAGGAGGAGGTAAGAATTAATTGTATTACTGTATCATTAGTCTTGAGGAGGGGGTAAGAATTCATTGTAACACAGCAACTTGAGTGTTTAAGAGGTATTGAGTTGTTTGTACAATTTACCTTTAGTATTAAGGAGGTCAGAGTGTACCTTAAGTGTTTAGAAAGTCAAAATTGTTTTGTACACTTTACCTGTAGTGTTTAGAAGGTGAAAATTGTTTTGTACACTTTACTGTTGGTGTTGAGGACAAAGTTGTAAGTTCGCTTTACCTTTAGTGTTTAGAAGGTCAAAATAATTTTGTACACTTTACTTTTGGTGTTGAGGTCAAAGTTGTAAGTTAAGTTTACCTTTAGTGTTTAGAAATCAGAGTGTACCTTTAGTGTTAAGAAGGTCAAAATTGTTTTGTACACTTTACCTTTGGTGTTGAGGTCAGAGTTGTAAGTTAAGTTTACCTTTAGTGTTAAGAAGGTCAAAATTGTTTTGTACACTTTACCTTTGGTGTTGAGGTCAGAGTTGTAAGTTCACTTTACCTTTAGTGTTTAGAAGGTCGAAATTGTTTTTTACACTTCCTCTTTCGTCTACCCCAGACTTGACTTTTTATGAGCAACTTGGCGGGTGTTTCTAGAAAAACAGAGGATGCATATCCTACCGGTGCACCTGGTCCATGCTCCCAGTTTTTAGTAGAGTCCGAGTTGCTCATTTACTTTTGTTACTTGTATGTATGATTTAGTTACTTTATGTTATTTGTTTTGTATGTCTGTTTTCCATGTCTGGTCTTTGTCCCTGGATTACATTCTTTTGATTACTGCTATAAACTTGGTTCCCTTGATTACTCTTTTATCTTTAGTGTTGAGTTCTAAGTTGTAAGTTTGCTTTACCTTTAGTGTCTAGAAGGTTAAAGTTGTTTGGTACACTTAACCTTTAGTTTTGAGCAGGTCATAATTTATTTTTATAGTTACTCCACACTATACTTGTTAAAACGTTCATTCCACACTAGGAGATATTTTTTTATTTCAAACTTTGGTAGTATATTTATGTATTGTTTATATTGCAGACTTAAAGCTAAAGAGGAAGAGTGGAGGGAGGCACAGAAAAATTTCAACAAAGTTTGGCGGGAACAGAATGAAAAATACTATCTGAAATCTCTAGATCACCAAGGCATTAACTTCAAACAGAATGATGTAAAGTCTTTGCGATCCAAGGCCTTGTTGAATGAGATTGAAACAATTTATGATGAGGTGAGTCCTCTATTCTTAATCTGGTCAGGGACTGGTTTTATAGGTATTTGTAAATTTTGCTGTGTTTGCAGTTATTCAATACCATTGAAAATACTTCCTTATCAAATTAGTCAACTTGTAATAATGTATGCACATGAAAAATGCTTGAACTTGCAAAGCATGAAAACTTTCATTATTACTGTAAGTTTTTTCTGTTCATCTTTTGCCACTGAATCCAAGATGTTTTTTTTTATTATTTTATTGGCATTTTAACTGTTGCTATTTCAAAAGAGAGATCAAAGAAGTTGTAATTTATTTGCATTGTTCATGGGGAGCAAGTTTATATGACTTCATGTCATCCACATACTCTCAGTCATTTCAAGAATTGAATTTCATTTTTGATGTCTCATCAGCATGCTATTTTTGATGTCTTATCAGCATGCTATTTTTTATGTTTCTGTGGCCTGTAAAAGTGTTTAATGTAAAGCATTTTCTATTCATGTCAAAAATGTGCTATGGTCAACACTTTTACATGTTCAATTCTTATTATTATATTTGACATGTTTCACTTACTTCTTCTGTAAGAAGGGGTCTATTATAAACTTATTTTTAGAAATGCAATACACTAGGATCAATTAAGGTAGTCTGGCTTGCATAGTTAAAATCTGGATTAATGTGTTGGACTTGTACAAAGCAGTGTATGTTCATTTGATGTGAGGATCTTGTTCTGAAAGGTATGGTGTATCAGCAATGAAAAAGTACAGTCAAACAATCAATTTCTGCATTGCAATTTTTTCCAGCGCCAGGACAGCGATTCTACAGCTGAGCACTGGAATCCTCATCTAACTTTGTATTATAAGGACAAGTCCATGTTGGAAGATGCAACTTCATTGATCATACATCATGTTAAAAGGCAGTCAGGTAAGAAAAAGAGGGTTACAGGAAATTGGGTAAGGGAAGAGGGAGGTAAATGTTCAGGCAATTGAGTAATTAAAGGTGGGGTGCAAACATGGTCACATGAGAAAATAGGAAAATAATCCAGAATGTCCAAAAAAGAATGATTCTTTTGAACTAGATCAATATCAGTCAAGATAAATGCAAAGGAATTTTGATACTTGTTGTTTCAACTAAGTAAGAGTCTTAGTTGACGCAGCTCTTCAGCATTTTGATTTATATTACAAATTTAGTAATAGTCTTTGTTGATGCACTATTCAGCATTTTGATTTTATTACAAATTTAATATTAGCCTTTTTGATGCAGCTCCTCAACCCTTTGATTTTATTACAAATTTAGTAATAGTCTTTGTTGATGCAGCTATTCAGCATTTTGATTTTATTACAAATTTAGTATTTGTCTGTTGACACAGCTCTTCAGCACTTTGATTATGTTACAGGTTTAGCCAAAGAACACAAACAGAAGATAAAACAGCTGATGAAGCATTTTATACCTGATATGTTCTATACTGCCAGAGGAGAACTTAGTGACGATGAACTCGACCCAGATGATGGTATATCATAATTATTCCTATCTTCCTAGAAATTTCTCTTTAGCTCACTTACCCAAAGCACCAAGTGAGTTCGCCTGACCCAAAGCACCAATTGAGCTTTTGCCATCTGTTTGCGTCCCCTGTCGTCTTTAAAAAGTTATTCTAAACTTTTTCTCCTCTGAAACTTGGTAAAAATGTTCCTCTGAATAAAAAAGGGATTTTTTTATCCTTTGAAAAAAATGGCTGCCGTTACTTTAAATAGAACATAGGGGTTAGACAGAAGTTTTTATATGGGATGCATTTTGGTATACCATCTGTCGTCAACACGTTGGACAGTAACTCAAAAACACTTTCACCAACTTGTATGAAACTTTCGTGAATTGTTGATATCTATTGATGTAAGCTCCTTTTCGATTTTTCATTTCCGAGTTATGAATTTTTACACTTAAAAAAAGGGGGAATTTTCAAGTTTTCGCATAATTACTCAAAAACATTTTCACTAACTTTTATGAAACTTTGGTGAACTCTTCATATCTATTGAAGTAAGCTCTTTTCCAATTTGTATAAATGTCAAATGTTACATTTCCATGTTATGAAGTTTTAATATTTTAAAAAAGGCGGAAATGGCCACGGAAATATATTCGTTGAAAACAGACCATTTGTTATGAAGACGACTAATAGATATAAAAGGTATTTGGTAACCTTCTCAAAAAATTGTGTTTTGAACATGATAGAAATGTATGGGTGAAAAATCAAGGCAACAAACTTAGTTAAACTTGAGGTAGTCTTGGTAGTGCCAAATTTTTTGTGCATTTTTTATTTACTATTTTTTTGGAGGGTATTTGACAGGGCTCCCAGTATTTCTTAGTTTATCATATAAGTTCATTAAAAGCACAAGGACATGTTAAAAGGGCAATGGCATATCATACGCTTAAAGCACAGCTTTCGTTAGCATATACTTCCAAATTCTGATGGGGTAAAATGTTCAGCACAATGAAATCTATCTATGGTTAAATTAGTGTGTTGATCTGTTATGCCTTGTTGGAGTTGTTGCCCTTCTTAAATGTTTTTTTCTGCTATTTTTAAGGTTATTACTTTTTTTTTTAAGCTCACCTGGCCAAAGGCCAGGTGAGCTATTGCCATCACTTGGCTTCAGTTGTCATCGTTAACAATTATACAAAACTCTTCTCCTCTGAAACTACTTGACTGATTAGAACCAAACTTGTTATAAATGTTTCTTGGGGTATCCTGCATAGAACTGATGTGGGGATTTTTGATCCGTCAAAAACATGGCAGCCGTTACTAAAAATAGAACATAGTGTTCAGACAGTAGTTTTTTGCACATATCTCCCTTACTGTTAGGTTTAGCCAAATTCTTTCAATAGCTGAATGATCCAATAAATTAGGACTACAAAAGTCTTCAGGGATAAAAGTTGTCAGATGACTCCTTGTAAGAGTTGTTGCCCTTGAAAGGGGAAAAATGACTTCTTTTTTTTAACAGTTTTCAGTCAATATCTTGAAAACTATGATGGAGTAATCAAGGGAACCAAGGTTATAGTGGTAATCAAAGGAATGTAATGCAGGAACAAATACCATACATGGAAAACAGACATACACAACAAAGAACATAAAGTAACTAAAATCATACATACAAAGTAACAAAAGCATATGAGCAACTCTGACTCCACTAAAAACTGGGAGCATGGACCAGGTGCACTGGTAGGGTAAGTGTCCTGCTTTTCTAGAAACACCCGCCGAGTTGTTCATAAAAAGTCAAGTACGGGGTAGACAAACGAGGGAAGGAAAACTAGGACCCACTGAATAAATCAGTTCTCATGGTGCTGATGGATACACCATAACGATCCACGAGTTCATGATAATGACCATAAAACTTCTGTAGTGATGACTTCAATCTTGTAGCAACATAACCTTGTTCCAGAAGCCTATTTGTTAGAGTTCTAGCGCGATACAAAAAGTCTGCGTAGTTTCGGCAAGCTCTGGCATAACGTATGAGTTGTGATATGAACACTCCATACACAGGAGTCGAAGGGATGTTGCCACAGATGAAAGAAAAAAAGTTCTGAATGAAAAGTCATCACGTTTGTCGTAAAGTTTGGTCAATAGTTTTCCTTTACCATCGATTTCTAAGTGTAGGTCAAGATATGAGGCTGACTTCACAGTGTCTGTAGTGTCCTTTATCTCAAGTTCTTTTGGGTAGATGCGATGTATCAAATCCCCGAAGTTAGGATTGTTTAAAGATAATACGTCATCTATATAGCGGAAACTGAGATTGAAGGATCTAGCCAAACAATATTCTTTCTTTCTGATCAGATCAGCTATAAAGTCAACCTTATAAGAGTGAAGGAATAGGTTAGTATATAAAGGAGCACAATTTGTTCCCATTGGAATGCCGACTGTTTGTTGAAAAACATGTCCACCACACTGGACAAATATGTTGTCGATTATGATAAATTGAAAGAAACTTTCAATTGTTGAAAAGATCTTATGATAAGTCCTACCAAAGACTTCTTGAGTCAAAATGTTAGACAACTTCTTATTAAATTTATTGCTTTTGAAGGGCGAAATTCAACCAGGTGGGCAATTCAGGCTTCTGGGAGCCTCTTGTTTTAAATTCTCTTCAGAAAGTATTGGAGTAAAGTAGATGAAATTTATATGATTGTTCCTTAGGTATAAGTGTGTGAAATTTTTATCCAAGAAAATACATGGCCACTTATACAAAAATAAGATGTTGCTTTTTGGGGGATTCAGGGTCTTTAGAGCCTCCTTTTCTATAAATCCTGCTAATGCTGGTATTTTTACCATAATCTGTATTGATATGTCTTTAGGAAAAATGTAATGTGATTCTGATCTTGTTATGATTCATGATTTTCTTTCATTCCTATACTTATTTCCGTTTTGATTCTATTTTTACTGTATATTTATTTCCCTTTTATTGTTCAGTCAAGCATAGAAACTTATCCGACATAATTTTATGAGTTCAACACATTGAAATGGGCGAAATGATTCCACACTGTCAAGGTCTGATACATATCACGATTCTTGGCTGACAGTCCGATTGGTATCAAGATATTTACAGACATCTCTTGTTGGTTTTATATCATTTACAGTTCAACAGATTAGGGAAAAAATGACATATTCATGTCCGTAGGTTTTGACCAGCCTTTATACTGACATTGATGTCCGTAGGTTTTGCCTTTATACTGACATATTGATGTCCGTAGGTTTTGACTTTTAAGTAAATCTATCATGTTTAACTTTGACTTCGAGTTAAACTAAATGAGGATTGGGATTGGAATCATAAAAACAACTGGTTCTGGATAGTAAGAAGATTGTGATGGTGGATCATTACCCTCGTACAATACATAGGCTGCATCTTTTACAAAATATGATTAAACTTTAAATTTTCAACAAAATATTTCAAACATTTTTATGTTATATTTTCAGATGATGGCAGTGACCAAGAGGATGACAAGGAAAATAAACAAAAAGTGAAAGTAGAAAAAGAGGACAAACTAAAAATAGAAAGTGAAGGTAGAGATGATGAGAAAGAGAATGTTCCTGTAAAAGATGAACCAATGGAGACAGATTCAGCAGTTAAATCAGAGGATGAGAAACCAGTTATGAATGGTGATGTTAATGCTGAGGACTCCGATCTTGATGATGTATGTACTGTACAGAGTTTAGAATTTGAGTTCAGCTTGTGGTCAAAAACAACAAAAATAAAGTTGATTAGGACAACTGGGTTTATTTTTTATACTTTGTTAGGACAATGTGGTTTATTTTGTATACTTCGTTAGGACAACGTGGTTTATTTTGTATACTTCATTGGGACAATGTGGTTTATTTTGTATACTTCATTGGGACAATGTGGTTTATTTTGTATACTTTGTTAGGACGACCTGGTTTATTTTGTTTACTTCTAAGGACAACATGGTTTTTTTTGTATACTTTGTTAGGACAACGTGGTTTATTTTGTATACTTTATTAGGACAATGTGGTTTATTTTGTATACTTTGTTAGGACAACGTGGTTTGGTTTTTATTTTGTATACTTCTACTTGTTTTTCTTCACTCAGCGGTGTTTATAGATATTTTTTTAAGTTTAATTACCCTACATGTGCACTTCCACTAGGTTGGGCAAATCTGCCATTGTCAGAGGTTGAGTACTTTAGTTAAAGCAAGTTGAAAATAAACTTGTTTTGCCCTCTGTCCAACCTAAGACAACAAACTCTTTACTGTACCTGAAAATTTCAATATGTATTCTTGTTGTTTGTTTAGGATGACGTGTACACTTTGATCCACATAAACAACAACTGGTATCTCTTCTATCGTCTTCATCACATACTGTGTGACCGATTATATAAAATCTACACTCACTCACAAAAAATTGCAGCAGAAGAAGCACTTTGTCGAAAAGACCGAAAAGAGTCTACTGCTATTGCCCTCAGACTAAAGGCTCCAAGTAAGTTTACTTTAGAACCACTATAGCCCTTACACAACAAGTATTCAATATGATTATGATAGTTCTGCCCTTGGACTGAAGGTTCTAAGTAAGTTTATTGTAGAACCACTAAAGCCCTCAGTATCAGGTGTCCTTATTATAGTACTGCTTTAACCCTCTGACTGAAAGTTCTAAGTAAGTGTATTGTAGAACCACTAAAGCCTTCAGTATCAAGTGTCCTTATAATAGTACTGCTATAGCCCTCTGACTGAAAGTTCTAAGTATGTACCTGTAAACACATGCTGTAGCCCTCAGAATGAGGTTCCAGTTGTGTTCATGATACCTGTTAGTAGTGTACTAAGTACTGCTTTAGCCCACAGCCGAAAGGCTCCAAGTATATAAATTTAGTACATGTTCTTGCCCTCCGACTGAAGGTTCCAAGCAATGCATATACGTATATTACATGCTATAGTCCTCAGACTGAAAGGTTCTAAGTATTTACGTAATCTGTTAGAACTTCATAAAGTTCATTTGATGGAGGCTAACATCTAAATGGTAATCAAGGGAACAAATGTGCGAGCAGAAATCAGTGGAATGTATTCCTAGGATAAAAACTAGACAGGAAAAATAGACATACACGAAAAAAACCTGAAATAACTGAAGTAATACATACAAAGAAAATAAAGTAAATGAGGAACCCGAACACTGAAAACTGGGTACATGTACCAGGTGAAATGGTAGGGTAGTCGTTCTCTGCTTTTCTAGAAACACCTGCCAAGTGTCAATGTCATGTCTGGGGTAGACAAAAGAGGAAAGGAAAACTAACACATTGAACAGAAGGTTCTCATGGTGCAGATGGATACACCATTATGATTCATGAGTTCATGATTACTACCATAAAACTTGTGCAGTGATAACTGTTTTTCAGGTGAAGTAGAGCCAGAGGAGTATTACCCATACTTTATTGAGATGGTTAAGAGCCTTCTGGATGGTAACATTGAGCCGACACAGTACGAGGATCAGTTAAGGGAGATGTATGGCATTCATGCTTACATAGCTTTTACCATGGATAAACTTGTCCAGAATCTGGTTCGACAGGTAATAAAAAGTAATTTTTACCATGGATAAACTTGTCCAGAATCTAGTTTGACAGGTAATAAAAAGTGATTTTTACCATGGATAAACTTGTCCAGAATCTTGCTGGAAGGTAATAAAAAGTAATTTTTACCATGGATAAACTTGTCCAGAACCAAGTTCCAATGGGTAACAACTCTTTTTGTTCCACTGCAAAAATAAGGAAAATTAGTACACCATGAAAATTATTATCTTTTTTCACAAAGGAGGGGTTTTTTTTTTTGTTTTTTGGTGTTTTTTTTTTGTTGATAGACCATCGTAGTAACAATTCCTGGTATTCATTTTTTTCCCGGCCACTATTTGGAAGGTCACATAGAAATAGCGTTTTTCCCACGCTTTGGCATGCAACTCTTCAGAAACTACTTGACAAATTATGTTGTAAGTTTGTAGGATTTTCAGTCTGGTCACCATTTAAAGTTGATCATATTAACGGATTTTACAGGAGTTATGCAACTTTGCACTTCAACTTTTTTTGTGGTTGTGGGGGACATATGGCTACAAGTTTTTTTGTTGGAGTGGTTTTAATTAAACTGTCAGATTTCTTGCATATTAACTAGAAAAACAAGTTAACACTTCACAGAAAAAGGGGTATACTATTTTTCTGTCAAACTATGCTTCCACATGATTGAGTAGAGGTATTTTACATCAGGCCAAAAAAAAATGATAGTTCTGTTTCCTGCTACCCTACCTGCTCTAGTTTTTTGTGCCATTTTAGGGCAATTTTGATTCAAGAACTATTAATGTCTACATGATGTCATTGTAAAATTTTACTGTCCTATGCAGAACGACAATTTTTGCAGGTGGCAGCAGTGTACAGACTTTAAGTACATTAAGAGTGGTAAAGGACTAGTGAGAACTCAGGAAAAATAACCTGTGATGAAAATTGTTGCCTTATTTGGAAATATTTTTCAACTTTTGACATGGCATTGTCTGCTATCCTGTATTTTGTTTGTATGTTACACTGTATTACTATGGTTACCTTTTATTTATAGGTACAAAATATGGTGAGTGAAGACACAAGTTGTCGGATCCACAGTATGTTCTTAGAAGAGAAGAGGAATCGTGCAACTGGGGGTCGAGTTGACACCTATCATCAGCGATCTAATGCTGAGTTAGCCTATCAGAAAGTTGCTGAACATTTACTGACAGATGAAAATTGTTTTAAAGCCATGTTGGTAAGCTCAATCCTGTGACATCATTTTCTGTCCATTTTAATGTCTTCCCCTTATTTTATGGGGAGACATATTATCTGTCTGTGTATTTCACACATTTTTTTTAAGCCTAACTCCGGAAACTACATCAACCTTTATAGAACTTTGTAGTTATTTTGGACATGATATGGTGGTGTTTATTACCAGGAATTTAGGATTCACTGAATTTTGTAGGAGTGTTAGCCCTGTGAACTTTTGAACAAGAATAGACATAGGCATAAGCAAACATTAAATTTGATGTATAATTAGGGTATATATTTAATTTCAATAGAAGACAATGACAATAGAATCAAACTCTCCATTCTTATTTTGATTTATAAGCAACAAAAAAGAAAATTGTTATTTTTCCTTTGAAGGAAGGTTTTGTTCTACTATGTAGAGAGAACAATTAAAATGTTTTGGGCTCAAAGATGAAGATGTGACATAATACATATGATGATGCCGGGGAAAAAGTTGGTCTTCACCTCAAGTAGTTAACTGGACTTGATATCCAGGGGATAATGTTGGTTTACCTCACAAGTAGTTAACTGGACTATTGATAACCAAGGGATAATGTTGATTTACCTCACAAGTAGTTAACTGGACTATTGATAACCAGGGGATAATGTTGGTTTACCTCACAAGTAGTTAACTGGACTATTGATTCACAGGGGATAATGTTGGTCTACTTTTGATGACATTCACCTTGAGAATTACCTGTTAACTGGATTATTGATTTTTCTATCATTTCTTTTTTGACTTTTTTGTTATACAAATGAATTTTAACCAGTTCATTAAACCCAGGAAAGACCATCTCTATCTACCGATCATCATTACAGTATGTGCTATAATCCAGGAATTTGAACTAGTGAGCTTTCAGAATAAATATTCATGACCATTGTCTTTTCAGTTTAAAAAAGATTGTAAGTTGACCCTTGAACTTCTGGATACTGAGCATGAGCAATCAGATGACCCAGTTGAAGTTGAGAGATGGTCAGAGTATGTGGAGAAATATGTTGCCAATGATGATACTGTTTCTGAAGATCTAAAAGATCAGCTATCAAGGAAGCCAGTGTTTCTTCCCAGGTAAATACCTATTTGATTGTAGTTAAATGTTTTTGTTGTCTCCCTTGGCAGGTGCCAAAATTAAACATGCGTTATTCATTTTTGAAAAGGTAAGATCAGATGTTATTTGTTATTATCAAATTAATCATACCCAACTGTTCAGGGTTAGACATCAAACTGCAAAGCCTGTATAACCTAAACAGATTCTCTACTTTTGGGAAAATTTGGAATATTCATCCATGATTTAGACTTATATTCAGGGTTTTTTTGGAGGAAAGTTAAATTTTTCATAAAATATACAAAAAAGTTCACATGAAAATTTATGGTTCTCATGCTTCATGTGAAATTCACTTAAAAATGAACTTAATGTGAATATTAAAAGTGAAATTCATGTAATGGCTCTTGTAAACTCTCACAAAACTTGTTAGCCCAACTCTGATACATATTGTATGAAATTCATGTGAATATCAAGTGAGTATATATTGTAACAAAGCTGAGAATATACCCCATGTATTTATTATTCCCTGCTGTAACTTAGGGGTGCTGGGAGTCCCAGTTCTCCCCTGACTGCTGGAACTTAGAAGTGCTGGGAATCCCAGTTCTCCCCCGACTGCTGGAACAGAAGTGCTGGGAGTTCTCTACTCCATGTAATTGTTATATATTTCAGGAATGTTCGTCAGTGGCGACAGCGCAACAAAAATGAAAAGAGAAAGGAAGACGAGGATCAGGTGGAAGGTGGCGCCACCTCTCCTAAAGCAAATACTGATGATATGGACATACTAGATAACACAGAATGTAAATTTAATGTCAACTCGTTCAAGATCGTTTACGTTGTAAATAGCGAGTACTACCTCTATAAACGTACTGCTCTGACCAAAGCTCGCCAGGTGAGTTTTAGTTTGGCCTTTTTCATACTTTCCTAATCATTAGTTATTAAAAAAGTAAATTGTTGTTGAAGGACTGCTCTGTGTAAAAGTCTGGCGGATTCTACCAGTTTTTTTTTGTTTTTTTTTTTTTTTCATCACCTGAAATTAGTGCTGAGATTTGATTGAATTATTTTTTATTTTTTTTATATCACTGATCCGCCGTTACTTAAATAGAACATAGGGGTCATACAGCAGATTTTTTGCATATATCTCCAATACTGGGAACTTGAGCTAAATTCTGACATGCATAAAAGTGTTCTGCATGATGAGATCTATCTCTGGTCAAATTTTGGTTTTAAACTGTTGAGTCATGTTGGGGATATAGTCCTTTTTCAAGGATTTTTGCTATTGTTAATGTTATTTCTCTCAATTGAACCCAAACTTGGTACAAATGTTCCTTGGTGTATCCTGCATAGAACTGATGTGGGAATTATGATCCGTTAAAAAACATGGCAGCCATTACTAAAAATAGAACATAGGGGTCAGACAGTAGTTTTTTGCATATATCTCCAAAACTGTCTGGTATAGCCAAATTCTTTCATTAGCTGATATGATCCATATTATTAGGACTACAAAAGTCTTCAGGGAGAAGAGTTTTCAGATGGCTCCTTGTAAGAGTTGTTGCCCTTGAAAGGGGAAAAATGACTTTTTTTCTTTTAACAGTTTTCAGTCAATATCTTGAAAACTATGATAGTTTAAAAGAAATTTTCAATTGTTGAAAAGATCTAATGATAAGTCCTACCAAAGACTTCTTGAGTCAAAATTGTTAGACAACTTCTTGTTAAATTTATTGCCTTTGAAAGGCAAAATTAAACAAGGTGAGCAATTCAGGGTCCTGGGAGCCTCTTGCTTCCATCACCATTTTCTCAGCAACTGCTCATCACAGCAGCTTGAAATTTTAACACATTCTTCCTGTAGGCATGCCATGTAGTGGGATTCATTTTCATCAAAAAACAACAACAGCTTCCTGTCTACCATGGACTTTGTTTATTTTCCTTCTATCCTGATTGAAAGCGGGGCTAACTAGTGAGTCATCGCTCACAGACTACACTATAAAAAGAAAACTTGTATTCAATAACTGATAGTGAAGGTCCTTTTTATTTTCAGTCACACAAGAGAGTCTCGCTGAGCATGCATGAACGATTTTCAAGTCTTGTTTCAAAATGGCGGGAAGAAAATGTAACAAGAGAAATGACAGACAATACAGAGCAATGGCTGATGGGAGAAAACGATGATGTCAGACCAAGTGAAACAAGACGGGAAGAAATATCTGACCCAGAAAAGATGCCTTATTATGATTTCTGTAAATACAGAGTGAAATTTCTGAAAGAATCTTACAAGGAAACTGATGAATGAAATGTAGTAACCATGGCAACTGATGAATGAAATGTGGTTACCATGGCAACTGTTTTGAATGTTGATCTGACTTTGTTTAAAGAACCTTGATTATAGAATTGGTATTATGATATGACCTTTTTAAATAATATATCTACACTCACCAATGGATAGTATATGTGAATCACCTTGTCTGTCTGTCTGTCTACATTATCTTTACTTCCTAAGAAGTCCTTTATTTCAAATTTGGTAAATGGCTTTATTTAAATGAAGCATACATTGTGAGCAATTTTGGTTGCTGTCTGATATTAACATCCTGTATAAGTCGAGGTATACCTATAAGTAGGGGTTTACCTAACACGACCATCCGTTCCACTTCATTTATTTTTATTTTTTTATTTTTTTTGGGGGGGGGGTTTTGGTTTCAGTTGTAGATGTCAATGAAACAAGCAATATACCTCTTTTATGTTTTGATTGTGTTAATTTGGATGTTTTGGTTAAAATGTTACAGGTTAAAGGTCATATACAAAAATATCACTGCCATGTATATAGTCTTAAAATGAATGTCATCATTAGTATATATGTCAACAATTAACATGTATTATCTTGTTAATTAATTAGAAACTACAAAAAGGAAATCTCTTGTTTTTGCTTATCAGGACCAAAGGTCAAAGGTCAGAATTAGTGCTGTAGAGGAAGTTATTTCAATCACTGCATTATGTAGTAATGGATTGAAGTCATGTAACAAGGATTGGTTCTAGTTTTTGTAAGGCCAAAACTAGATAACTCATGTTACAGGACTATTTTAGGTTGGGGTATTAATTCATTGCCATTAGAGCAAGTCTGGAAAGTTCTTGGGATAAAACTTAAATCAAGGTTTTGTGCATTAAGATCCATTTTTTTTCCAATCACATGGGGTCGCCAACATAATTTCTGTTTATTCTTCCTCCGGTTTGGATTTTAATTTGACCCTGATACAGGAAAACATAAATGTTTGTTTCATATAAGATTGTTTTTGAGAACATACTAAACCCTTAATGAAATTATTTAATGTTATCTAAATTATAATTCAACATGAGTCTTATTTTTGACTGTTTCATTCCCCTGTCTGTAAATCTCTCCCCTTATTTTGAAAAGGGTTGCCATTGTAAATAACATATTTTTCGTCATTATTCACCATTGTCAATTAAAATATCAAAACTTCTTTTGTTTTTCATTTCAATTTTCTCGTGGGAGAAGATTCTGAGTAAGGGGAAGAGAACTTTAGTGTCTATTTTTAATGGACATGATGAAAGGAAGGTAAAAACTTCAAGGCCAGCATCATACTTCCATAATTCATTAAGTGTGGCCCTGTCCTCCACCTTTTTAGGTTGTTCTTTTTCAATTGTACTTTGTTTAGTTTGGGATGTCCTCCACCTTTTTAAGTTGTTACATTTCAATTGTACTATGTAAAGTTCTGGATGCCTCTTCCTTTTTAGATTGTCCATTGTCAAATTTGCTGGTTTGTCGTGTAGTAGTTTTTAAACATTAATGCCAGAGAAATTAATTGGATCAAATCATGGCCCAAGTACCAAAAAATAACCTCTTGAGTTTTATAAAGTATGATCTTCTTGATTGATAAGACATAACAAGATACTTCATTACCCTCCAACACATAACATGTAAAAGAGGGCTTCAAGGAAATACAAACACGAACAATCAATAGCAACAGAAGTAAATAAATTACATTCACAATAAAGTCAATCAAGCGTTTCAGTATAGAATATAAAGTCGCACGACTTTATTTTTAACTCTACCACCATTGGGATTTTGCAGATAAAAAGATAATGAATTAATCTCCCAATGTTTAACAATATTCAATAAGATTTTTCTTGTTATGGGATACTTAACCACCTTCCTGTTTCAACAGGAAATTTTACATTTGAACAACAGAACTTACACATCAAAAATCTATTGGCTTTGTTTAGCCCAAGTAAGTAATATTTTACATACTATGAAATTCTACACGAGAGGAGTTACATATATTTGAAAACCATGATTGTATAAATTGGTCCATTAGTTCCTGTCGCAACATCGATTTTAGTACTGATTTTAGTATTTTTTTCTCGATAATCATTTGTTCATTCCATATATAGTTCCGACCTGATTCATAGATTTGATTACTCTGCTGAAGCTTGTTCTTGTCTTCTCGTATTTTTCAACCAAGGACTGATATGAAAAAAAGACTTGTTAGAGACCTTTTAAGACGCATTTCCTCATACCCCTGATTCAGGAGTCTTACGTAGATATTTATGGCGTTCAAGGAAATCAGAGTAGTTACATGTAGTACTTGCTCTAGCGTAGCTAATCAATTGTGAAATATAAACACCGTATGTAGGAGATGAAGGGATATTGCTGCACAGGTAAGGAAAATTTATGACATTAAAATTAAATTCGTCTCTTTTATCATAAACCTTAGTGCTGAGATAGCCATTGTTGGCCATTCGAAATGTATGTTCAAGAAAGGTGCAGAACGGGCGGTTTCTGTAGTCCGCCTTATCTCGAGCTCTGGTGGATATATTGACGGTAACCATTTACCAAAAGAAGGGTTGTTGATTGACAATACATCAATATATCTGTATGTAAAGTTAAAGGATTTAGCATCTTGTAAATTTTTATTCTTTATGAGGTTCTGAAGAAATGAATTTAAAAACAAATCGGCTAGGAGAGGAGCACAGTTAGTGCCCACTGGAATGCCAACTTGTAGAAAAATAGCTCCTCCAAATGTGACAAATATATTATCAATGAGGAAATCAAGCATATCGCAAACCTGTTTTTCTGTGTAGCACACTCTACCCTTCTGCGATGTTTTAGAAAAATAAGTGGATTTGTAACCAAGAACAACATAATTTTTTGAAACAGCAAAAGATGAATAAGTCCTTTCAAACGAGACTTCAATTTATCATGTGGTAACGTAGTATAAAGAGTTGAGAAGTCAAAAGTTTGGAGGGAACCAATTCTCAAAAAGGTGCGGGATTTTAGGTTTTGAAGTAAATCTGTAGGAAGAAGTAATGTCAAATATTTGATATAGTGCAACATTCAAAAATAACAGTTTTTACGTAGGAATGCAATTAGTGGTCGAATATTTCTGTTTGTGAAAAGGATCAAAGAACAGACATCCTTTACTAATAAATCTACTAAGGATCTTTAAAGAACGTGAGTGAGCAACACGATTCTTGATTAAGAATCTGTATATGCTATTATATTTTTGTATCAAAGTTTTGTAATGGTGAAAAAAAAATTGGTAAATATTTTTTGAAGTTTTTTTTTTATATTGATACCATGATGCAAAGGTTTTTCTGTCAGGAATTTGTTAAAAACTGACACTTTATTACAAATAGAAAAAGTTATGAAACATGTAATACCATAATTCACTTCAGGAAAATCACCCAAAATTGAAAATTAACCACCGGAAAATCAAAACCACCTCTTTTGTCATAAATTGTAATATCTAGCGTAACAAGATTTTCAAAATGATTAACGAATCTAACAAAAAATGCTTGTTGACCCACCCTGATCGCTAATCCATTTGTAGCATATTCTTGTTGACCCACCCTGATCGCTGAACAATTTGTATCATATTCTTTGCTCAGCTGTGGTATACAAAAATCAACGAAATTTTTAGTATTTTTTTTTCAATTTATTTTACGTCTAAAAATAGAAATTATAAAGTCAACTAAATGACATGTATAGTGTCTTGCAGATCAGAAGAATTCTTCACAAATAAGGTTTGATGAGGAGGTTGTTTCTTCTGTCACATGACCTACACACGTGGATAGCTGGCTTGTGTAGCAATACCACACATATTTTTCTTATTTCTGGACATCATCACGTATCCTTCCATTCCCCATTGTGTGCCCCAACTAAAGGAGAAAATAAAACATTAATTTAATGGAACAAAAGTTCACGTCACAGTCAACAATCAAGACTGGAATAGATCGAACTGTTAATTTCGAATTTATTCATATTACATGATTACTAAAATACTGTTTTGTGGTATTTTTAAAATATTAATCGGATTTTTGAAGTATAATTTTCGCCAGGTCTTATAAATCTCATCAGAACTAAATACTATTCACTAGAATAGCAACAGATCTACACAGCATTCACCATATATGTACAGTATTCTTCAGATTATAAAGTACTCACCTGTTTTTGACAAGCCAGTAATCCTCTCCCATGTGCGTACCATAACCCACAGCCAGAACACCGTGATCCAGTTTTACCGAGCTGCACATTGGCTCACTGTATACACCTGTATTATACGAGGAGATTTTAAGTCGACAGGCACTGATGTAACAGCATAGTCACACCAGATGTTCAGTTTCAGTTTGGTACAGTACCCCCTTCACAATGATTAGTATTCAATCAAGGGCTCAAATTTTTAAGTGCTTATCAGTTGTAAACAGTACACCCCAGATTTTAACTCGACTTATTAAACTATATGGTGAGTACTTCTAAATCTGTATGGTATTCCGGTATATACAATGGAAGTAATCAGATCAATACAGTATATATTTGATTCAATCCGGATTTGTATGTTTTGTTACATCTATAAACTAACCCTATATTTAAAAAGCACTTCCCAGTTTCATATCGTACTCACCAGATATACACTTGTCCCTCCCAGATTTACAGGTTCTCTCCATTTTTTAACAGTGCTTTCGAAATTTATATAGGACACACCAGATCCAAAAAGCACTTCCCACGTGCATAAAGTACAGTACTCACCGGATTTATAGGTTCCGGCCACATCTACACAGTACTTAATTACCATATCCTAGCAGTACTTCCAAGAATAATAGAGTACTCACCAGATCTGTATAGTTGGAATGATTTGTGACCGGCGTCAATAGCAACAGAGATTGGTCCGACAGTGGCCACAGCCGACTGGAGTTCGTCCTCACTCTCTCTCCTGATATCGGTATAACCAACATCTGTAGCACCAACATTATCTCTCTTGAATTTACACACGCCATTCTGTAAACAGATGTAATAAGCATATGAAAAGCTCCACGGAGCGGCAGACGTTCGTTTCCTCTCTTATTAACCGCTGCAGACAGGCCTTTCGAATTTTTCGAACATTATTCAATTAAAATGACGTTTTACAATCGGATAACCGCGTAAGATCATTCACTTTTCCCGACTTTCTGAGAGTGCTGGCTGCAGCGTCTAGATTGACCTGTTCAGAGATTGAAGCTCTAAAGTGATACTTTAAACCTAAACTTAGAGACCCTATCAGACCGATTCCATATTTCCTGAAAAAAATATCAAACGTTTCCCCTGCAATTTTGGACTCGATAGCAAACGGGTTTACATCACAAAATATAGTTTTGTAATTTGAAAAGTTAAAAAGTTAATGGTCCTAGCCAAGCGTTATACGAACCTTTGCCATGTATGGGTACGATTCCTCTGTATCGATGCCTTTATTTTTCTCGATGTACATGAAAGCATTGTCCATCAACCCTCCCATACAACCTTTGTTACCTTCAGGAGAACAACATTCAAACTCAGTTAAGAATCAGGCGGGCAGTCAACTTTAAAGACGGTATGTTTTATGTTTGTATATGTATATATCATATACAAAACAATTCAATTTAATAAGTTCCTTTGAAACCTTTTTTTCCCAATTGTTACGTTACTTGAAGTTCATAAGGGATACAGTTATTGACAAATCGTTAAAGATAGCATATTGATACACTCATAGGGTTTTAACATAGATACTAACACTATATTTAAAAGCAATTTTCGGCATTACATGGACCGTGTCCATATTGTATGACTTATGATGTACTGTGATTCTCAATCCCACATGGGAAGAATTGGGACTGAAATTGCATACGATGAGGACATAACTTTTTGTATTTTTTAAATGGTCTTGAGTGGGCATGTCAGCAAACTGCTAGTAGTCCCTTTGTCTGCGCGTTTGTGTAACGTATAATCACTTTCTTTGTTTCTACTTTAACAAGTGACTCCGACCTTTTTGAACTGATTAAGGTGTGTTTAATTATGTAATATTTTTCCACAGTAACCAGATTTAAAAAAGGAGGAGGACTGCGACCACGCCGAAGTACTTTTATCCCGCCGTATTTTTGCGACTGTCTCAAGTCAGGAATTTCTGGCCTCTATATGTCTTGCTATGTTTTCACTTTCAGTTTTCTTTTATGATGCTGGACTCTATATGGACAGCTATTTCGTTGTACCTGTGTATAATGTTTTAGCGCCAACTGCAGTCCGCCCTGTGGTGTGAGGGTTTCTTCGTCGATGATTGAATACTCATTGGTGACCTTGCATGAGCTGGCATTTTCCAACCGATGGGGTAAATTTCTCTTTGACACAGTCACTATATCCATTCTCGCTATATTGATAGCGTCTGATACACTCTATACAATAAGTACCGTTTAAAGAAATTACAAAGTGGATCAAAAAGAGATTGGGTTGTTCCTGTTTTACATTTTTGGTAATTTACTGTAGTAAATTTAGCTTCTGGTTTAGAGAGGTCAACGAGGTTTTATTCTGACAAAGGCTTACCTTCGGCTTTAGAGCAGTCAACGAGATTTTGTTCCGACAAAGAAACGAGTTTCCCAGCTTTCTTAAAATGCTGTCCTTCGAGGGAACCAGTGGCAGAGAAAGACCAACATGATCCACAATGTCCCTACAAGCATTACAAGTTTTGGTGAAATACAGATGGATTTTTTTAATGTCACTTCTTATAGCAGACTGAAACTAAAAGTGTATCCAATAGAAAAGGGACCAGATATGGTGAAACGCAACAAATGCACACTTTATAAAAACAGTAAGTACTTACAGTGATCAACAAAAAGTCTGAAATAAGTGTAAACACACCAGCAAGTATTGTTTGTTATATTACTCAAGTCACAGCAAAAAATCTACGGAAGTTTTCAAATATCCTCTGTTAACCTAATATCCTCTTCCTGAAGATTACTCCGCTAACTTGTACAGGGTGTTTATTGTGTCACTAATACACGACACATTAAATACTTTTTGCTTTGTATATAGAGACAAGCTTATAGTCATGAGTGTGACACGAAAGCTGTAAAATAACGAATACAGCTCTGTGCGGGAGATTGGAATTTTAATTGATTTTGGTGAAATGAATGTGGAAAATATCCAAGAGAAAACGAAAGAACCGTCTAATTTTCAAGATAGGAAAAGGGCATTTATAGGACAAACGGCAGTTAAGTTCTTATTAGCGTCAAAAAGAAAATTTGGTTCCTCGAAGAACGACAGATTACAAACACTGTACAAATAATTAGTAAAAGAGGAGTCGGTTAGAACTACTTTTAATCATTGCGATTGCTTTGTTTACTGGGTGATATGCGATTATTGTTTTCAGTAACCTAATACGAAAATAAAACCATATTATTGTTTCAGTAACGGAAATATAATCATATTATTGTTCCCGAAATCTTTGAGAAAGTAATCAATAGTTTAACGAATAAGTACCAATTAATTTGAAATTGAGCGAATTGTGTATACGTGGGTGGGCTGGGGGTTAACCAAAATGTATTTCAGAAGAAAAAGACTGATACAAAGCAAGCCACTGATTCGCGAAGCTAGAAACCCGCAGATTAAATAACCTACTTGTGTATTTATTATATATCTTTGTTGATAAAAAAAATCACAATATATTCAAAGCACTTCATTACCGTTGTGCGCAGTAGTAATTTTCTTAGAATGAGGCGTTAATACTGTATATGGCCGAGATATATAATCTTTGGAGAAAAAAAACGAATTCAAGTCAATCCTAACCTGGTTTTTGATTGGTGTGACGTAGCCCTTTTGTCTCCAATCGACAGTGTCTGGTAAATCACCAACGTTGCTGGGAGGAAGGTAGGTGGCGCCAGCTGTTCTGTTGGGGTTCATTCTATAGCCATTCATCATGCTGACAAACTCATCAGTTGCCTTTAAAATAAAGTTTGAATTAGTATTCATTACTCTTTGGATATTTTTAATTGAACGTTATACTCATATACTCTCTGTTTGAATACAGATGTACTATGCATAGTCTGCACACGTTTTGACTTCCAGCTAAGAGGGTTATACGCATGTCTGCCAGGCTCGACCCACAAATCATCAATTTCATAAAGTGAGGTTTCCAGGCTAGCTATCATTTTGCAAATTTATGTCAATATTGTGGACGAAATTGAAACCAATTTTCTACATATAGATAGAGGTTTCAACAGCCGGAACTCCCCGGTCCTTCCAGCATCCACCACTGTCTGCGGCATACTCGTTTATTCCTAGCAAGAGCCAGTATTGTCTTGCGTACGAGTCTGCGGCGCACTTAGTTACTCCAATATAGCAGTATAATGTGCAAGGTTATTCTACGTAACTATTGGAACTACTCGG
This sequence comes from Perna viridis, assembly GCA_037379345.1. NCBI lineage: Eukaryota > Metazoa > Mollusca > Bivalvia > Mytilida > Mytilidae > Perna > Perna viridis. The sequence continues at coordinate 414,009 of CM074525.1, read as the reverse complement.
CCATTTCCGTTTCACTAACTCTCCAGTAAGTAGTTCCGGTTAATGTGTCGAGTATCACCCTGTATAATCCCAGAACTGGGTACTAGTTGTCTCTTAATAGTTGAAAGAGTAATCATGGGAACCAAGGTTATAGCGGTAATCAAAAGAATGTAATCCAGGGACAAAGACCAGACATGGAAAACAGACATACACAACAAAAAACATAAAGTAACTAAAATCATACATACAAAGTAACAAAAGTAAATGAGCAACTCGGACTCCACTAAAAACTGGGAGCATGGACCAGGTGCACCGGTACGGTAAGCGTCCTCTGCTTTTCTAGAAACAACCGCCGAGTTGCTCATAAAAAGTCAAGTCCGGGGTAGACAAACGAGGAAAGGAAAACTATGACCCGTTGAATAAATCAGTTTTCATGGTGCTGATGGATGCACCATAACGATCCACGAGTTCATGATGACGACCATAAAACTTCTGTAGTGATGACTTCAATCTTGTAGCAACATAACCCTGTTCCAGTAATTAATTAATTTAAGTAAGTAATTAATTGAATATATACCAAGTCTGCGTATTCGTTGACTCCAAGCCAAAAAGTATGGTCTCCTCTGTCTGCTGCAAGATTGTGGTGTTGGATGTATTTCACATTGTCTTCCCAGATCAATCGTCTGTAAGTAAACATGATTAAAACAGAACTTTTCGCAGAATATAATTATATCCTTATCAGTTTCTGTTTTTTTTTCTTTTTTTTTCTTGTTGTTAAGTAATAGTCATTGTAAGAATCATGCACATTCTGAAATATGTGATACATATTTATTTTTGTTATTAAGTTGCTTCAGAGGTCTATATGATGACATGTATAATGATTCATTTCAATCTGCTCTTTATATATAATCCACATTAAAAATCCGACAGTTTCTATTGTATTTTAGTGTCACTTACAGAGTTACCTACCTTAATTTTGAATTACACAGTACATTCTATATAAGTTTATCTCCTAAGAACAAGGGTTATATGAAAAGCCACATGTTAATTTCTGTTTACTATAAAATTTAAAACAAAAAATATCAAAAATAAAAATACGTAGTCTTTCCAACCATGAATCACATTTCGCATGATTCTTATTTGGAGTGCTATTTAAAGTTCGAATAGATTAATTTACAAACTGAAACGGAAGTACTTGTATACAAACCTCTGGTTCATATTTTGTTCAAATTGAAATTGTCAGATTTGTTTAGTATTATTTTTTTACCTGATTTAGTCCTGGGTTTTGTCAATTGTTATTCGTTAGGTTTCGGCTTTTACTGATTGTTACAAATAGTTTCCGGTTTGTTCGGTTTGTTTCAGATTTACCGATTTGTATCGGTAGATTCTGGGTTTAACCGATAATGTCTCGACAGTTTTTGAGATTAATTATTGATAAGTGTCTCACCTAAGCATATGTTCTTTTTCTCCATAGTTTTTATTGTAGTTCTGTTTAAAGAGTTCCCATTCATCATTTAGTTCTGGACTGAGGGGTTTTGTTAGGGCAACCCCAACACACAGCAGACATACGAGGAGTTTCATCTACATGATTAAAAAATGTTCCACGACTCAATAGCACTATAACCGAACATGAATTGTTAGTAAAAGTTACTGAGTTAAGACCAAAACCTACATTCGATTGTTTTGATATTTATTATTTGCACGATTCTAGAAGCACCTTTTAAGAGGAAAAAAAAAAGAAAAACAAAAGAAAGAAAAAAAATCACATAGAAATTCACCAAACGTTTCAATCACGTCATCCAGTTTAAATTATGTGAATAAACATACTTATGTATTTTTTGTATTCGTCCAGTTTAATTATTTATATGATTGTCACTTGATATTTGTAACTTTGCACTTACCTTGATTCGGTTATTATCATGTTAAAGGTGTACCTTTGGGGAGGCCCGAATTTATACAGTGCAAAGTTACAAGTATCAAGTGACAATCATGTGACTTTTATGATAATCATGTGATGTAGACATATCTGCTATGTAATACAGATAGGCCAAGCAAATTATAATAAATGTTATATAGTCAATTTAATTAACTGAAGATTATTTATGAAACACGAACCCATTCCCTTAATTATAGCTCCTCCTGTCCCCTGCCACATAATAGAGGAGTGGATCTAGGATTTAAGGTTATGAGGGAATTAAATTATTATTTTCTTTTTTTTGGAGTTTGTGAAAAAGCAAGAATTCATGCAAAAGCATTCCATTTTCTCCCAAAAGTGGGGTGTGTGGTTAGGTGGGGTATACACCCGGCATGACCTTCCTTGAATTCGCGATAACCAATACGACACCAGTCACCCCCAAAAAGGATGACACAAGGAAATGCAATGCATTGTCCCTGTTTCTAGAAAAAAGAAAAAAATAATGTTTCTTAATTAAATGCGAAAATAAGATTAAGTGATTTGTGTGACACTTTGCTGAATTCTATTCATGAAAGAGGAAACAGTCGCGGATCTGTAGACAACTAGCAATGAAAACTGTCCAAAATAACAAATATATTGCCATTTTTATGAAAGTTGCTTAAGTTTTTTGATACAAGTTTGAATTCTTAAGTTTTCCTACTTTTAAAGAAATCTGAAAAGTTTATAATAATGTATTTTCTTTGCGAGATCACACGTGAATTGATCATAGGTCTAGAAACTGGAATTAAGTAAATACAATTTGTGATACATTTCATGTGAAAATCGTGTGAATCGCGTCTTAATGTAATTTTTTACTTGATATCTTCATATGAATTTTATGTAACGTGAAAATCTTGTTAATTCCGTATAAGTTTCACGTGATCAAAATTTGCCTGTGTATGGTTTTTATGAGATTAATTAATTGAATGTAATAATGTTTTTTTTTAGAGTTAAAGTGTGTGTGTGGTGGGGTGGGGGTGGGGTGGGTTGGGGGTACCGGATATACCCATGACCTAAGTGTCACACGTCAGCATAGAAGATTCATACACTGACATACTGACGCTAAATATCTCGTTCAGTTCTTCACTAGTTGTACTTGTCCACATTTTGGGTCACAACCGCCTTATAAAGGCCAATAGTATTCTGTCGAACTGTCCGTATATAAAACCCAAACAAATAATCAATTGTAACCAATATAAATGCAGTGTCACTCTGACCTTGTATTATCATCATGATTGCGCCAGATATTAACATTCAATTTGTTTATCTGATATCATTTTAGTTGACGAATTTCACTTTTTTTCCTTTTGTACCTTTCAAGGATAGGAAAATAAATTATATGGGATTTTCGATGTGATACGATACCCGGCTCTTATTATTCGCTTTATAAATCTATCTTGAAAACCGGAAATGGTATTGGATAATGCCAGACTACACGTTTAAAATCAGAAAACTATACGGAAGGTACAATCGTCGGAGAAATCGAGCTACCTCACAACATAGTTATAGATCAAATAGCAAATTAATAAAAAAGAAGTAAATACAAAAACTGAAAGAGTACAGAAAAATACAACAATTAACCTAAACCACAGTAAACAGGAAGAGGTCTAGTATTACGTGGACTGAGATAACCCCCGTGGACTGAGATAACCCCCCCCCCCGTGTACCCCACTCATTAACCAAAAATATGATTTTCAATTACCCTTATACCTCCCATTCACGAATTTTTTTTTGTCGCCAAAAATAAACTGAAGCATTTTTGTATTTTTGGCTACTTTTTATACCTCGTTGGGGCAAAAATCTATTTTTAAAGTTTTTTTATTCTACGAAATTCTTCTTTCTACAGAACGTAATAAATTGACATATATATGTATCATAATGTAGCCCAATGTCTAAGCTTTACAATAGTACCAAGGAAGTTGCGGTAACACTTAGGTTTGCCGGTAAAATGAAAAAAAATGTACCACTACCCCGCAGAAAAATCGCTTAAATTGACATATTGTTCAATGTCAAAACTCCTAGAGTATTAATGCTTCAGTAAAAATGGTATTTTCTATTTAGTATTGTTACAATTTATACTTCTGGAGTTCTTTTGATGAATTTTGGCGATTTTCGTAGTCAGAATTAATCAAAACATGCAAAAAAATGGGATTTTCGATTTTTCGGTCAAAAGTCACATAAATTCGACTCTAGAAGTTATTGCTCAACTAAAACGTCTCATTCACGTGTCATTCGATTTCTACATAAATAAACAACGAAAAACTAATTTTCTATAAAGGATTTTCAAAAAATGTTAAAAATATTATCCTTACCCTTAGTAAGCTCGTCTCAGTATCAAACAGAATTCTCATTCACAGCATACCGACACCGTAAAACTCATATTTTAGGTATTCATAATTAAGATAATGATGTTCCCAATATATCTGATAAATTCAGGCGCTTAAATTTTCTTCTTGGGGTAATAATTACTATAAAATCGTAAAAAGAGGAATTTTCAGAATTTCAAAATTTCTTCTATATCATCCGTTATTTCCCTTTTTTTTTTCAGAATACCATGAATATTTGAACTTTTGTAAGTCAAGTTAGGTGAAAAATTGCCACCCCATCCATGAATAAAAATGCCTCAACATGAACCCAAATGTTAATAATTAATATATAAACGGTGTACAATAGACATTTTGGGTGCTGTTGTTTTAATTATCGATGTATTCAACATAAATTCTCATTTCAGGGGCGTATTTTTCAGTTTCAATGTGACAATAATGAGTTTTTCATAAAAAAGTGGAAATTTCAGAATTTCACATTTCCTTCCATTTCACCTATCATTGGCATTTTTTTTAAATACCGTACTTCAAATAAGCTTTTGTATATTCAAATACAATTAAATAGTGTCGTAGTTTTGTAATGAGCCCAAATAATAAATATTTGAACTTTTCCAAGTCCAATTAGGTGAACAATTGCCACCCCACCCATGAAAAGAATACTTAAATATGAACCAAAATTTTAGTCACATAATCGATGTTAAAAAGACATGTTGGGTACTATTGTCTTAATTATCGATGTATTCAACATATCTTTTCATTCCAGGCGAGTTATTTTCAGTTTCAAGATGACAAAAATGAGTTTTTCATAAAAACGGGAATTTTCAGATTTTAATATTTTCTTCCATTTCGCCTATAATGGGCAATGTTTTTTCAAGTGCCCTACTTCAAACAAGCTTTTGTATATTCAAACACATTTAAGTAGCATCTTACCTATCTAATGAGCCAAGGCAATGCACGATTAAACGTATTCCAGGACATTTGGGCGAAAGAATGGTACCCCTACCCACTAAAAACTGCCCCAATGCTAAAAAAAATGATTATTTATAGCGTACAGGAACTGCACGCAATGTCTGTCTGGCATTTATTATGGACATCTTCTTGTATCAATCACATTGTTAAGCAAAATTATGTTTTATTGTCCCGAAGACGACAAAATATTACAAAAAAGGTAATTTAAGAATAAAACAGATTATCACGCATTTTAGCAAGTAAGTTGTATAATTTTTGTTTAAAATATCACAGTTTTTACATGATTTGATTTTGTTTGCTATCATTACTTTTATACATATAAGGTTTTAAAGGAACAACTATTATGAATGATTGACATGCATCTATCCAACACCATTAAAAAATGCAAATCTAACACATACGAATTCTGGGTTTTTCAGACACTTTAGTGGGCATGGGGTACAATTCTTCCGTCTTTATGGCTTGGAATACGTTAAAGTATGCGATGCCTTGGCTCATTAGATAGCTTAAATGCTAAAACGACGTGTTTGTATATGCAAAAGTTTGTTTAAAGTAGGGTACTTAATTGAAAAAAAAATACCAATTACCGTTGAAATGAAAGAAAATCCGAAAATATACCTTTTTATGAAAAACTCATTATTGTCATGTAGAAACTGAAATATACGCGCCTGAAATGAGCAGGTATGTTGAATACATCGATTTTTAAAATACTAGAAACAACATGTCTATCGTACCCCGTTTATATGCCAAAAATTAACATTTTAGTTCATGTTGAGGCATTTTTTATCATGGGTAGGGGGGCAATTTTCCACCTAACTTGACTTGGAATAGTTCAAATATTTATTACTTGAGCTCATTTTTAAGCTAAGACATTATATCAATGTACTGTGTCACACAAAAGCTTGTTTAAACTACGGTATTCTGAAAAAAAGACAATATAGGGTGATATAGTAGAAAATTCTTAAATTCTGAAATTTCCCATTTTTCCGATCTTATAGTAATGTGACCCCCAAAAGGAAAATCTAAGCTCTTGAATTGATCAGACATGTTAGATACAACATCACCTTAATTATGAATGACTAAAATATGAGTTCTACAATATCAGTATGCTGTGAATGAGAATTCTGTTTGATACTGAGACCAGTAGGGATAATATTTCTAACATTTTTTGAAAGTTCTTTCTTGAAAATTAGTTTTTCGTGGTTTATTTATGTCGAAAATTATATTATCTATCGAATGATACCGAGTTTGAGACGTTTTAGTTGAGCAATAACTTGCAGAGTCTAATTTGTGTGACTTTTGACCGAAAATTCGAAAATCCCATTTTTCACATTTTTTGATAAATTCTATGAAAATCGTCAAAATTCATCAAAAGAACCCCGGAAGTATAAATTGTGATAGAAATAAACAGAAAATACCAAATAAGCCATTTTTTACTGAAGCAATAATACTCTAGGGGTTTTGATATTAAAAAATAATGAGAAATATATGGGAGGGTTAACAGGTTGGTGAACTCGGGTTCTGTGGTGGGTCAGCAGGTTGGTGAACAGGTATGTACCAGAGATCGCGGATGGATACGTACATGAAATTGGTGAAAGGGAGGCAAACTATAATTCGCTCATTTTTGCTTAATTTTTGTACAAAATGGACGTAAACTTTAATAAAAGGAGGGGTCTAAGTCCTGAATTCGATCCTCCCCTGGAATTAGCTGCAACTGGTTATCCATGTATATTGGAGGCGGACTGATGGGCGGACACCATCTCGATTAACTTTCTCAAAAGAGGAGGCAGCTTAAAAAGAATTTTTGTGTAATGACCTAAATATTTATCAATATTTACATATTTTGTGTTTATACACATTATCAAAAAGACTTTAGATATGTACAAGGAATACAATGATTTTACGTAGTAAAAGTTTGTACTAGTTACTTACTATTTACCCATTTGAAGAGTGGGGTACCTTTTACTATATAGGGATAGGGTTGTCCGTTCTTCTGGCAGTACTTCCTTTCTTCCGTGACACAGAGGAGCAGTTATTCATCCTACACTACTGAATGGACTTAATGAAACTTTCATAGAATCTTAATTGTATATTCCGATTGTGAACCTCTTCTTTTAGATCTTGCTCTGAATACATTTTGGGGTTTCATGTACCGAATAAATATACTCTGTATTCATGAATATGGTACCCACATTTTGTCCGTTATTCTTCCTACATCACTGAATGGAATTTAATGAAAGCTTCACTCATTTTTTTATTATGAATTTCCTGTGTATACATGTACCTCTTATTTTTGATTTAGTCCAGATTAATTTAGAAGTCAACAGGTGCATGCTATCAAATGGGAGGGTGGGGGTATCGTGCAAGTCATAGAGCATTGCTCACAGTTTTCTGTTTATTTATTTATTTATTTATTTATTTGTACGTTGATATTATCTAATTTATACGACTTGTGTGCGGGGGCAGGCTGAAACATGGTTCTGTCGGAAATGACGTCATTTTGAAATGATAGTAAGTAACTAGTACGTCGATTGTTGATGACCATTTATTATATTTGATGAAACCAGCGTACTGTATTACACGCTAGTTAAAATTTAAACAGTCACTATCATGTGAAATGTAATAAGTCTTTTTAGAGGAAAGTTAATTCAATCTAATCGTGAATACCACGAATACGACAAATGAGCGAGATAGGGTCATTTTTTATTGGTTTTGAGGCCATTTTTTACATTATTGTGTCAAATTATATAACAAATCAGAACAGAAAACAAGGAAAGAGGTTATGATCAGGCAGTGATGACGAAAATGGACAGATACTGTAAGAAATGCAAAAAAAAAAACAAACAAACAAACAAAGAAAGAACATAAAATTATCTTCGTCGTGAGGCAAACTGTATTAGCACAAAAATGAATGATACGAGAGAGTTAACGATGATCAAGCTCCGAACAGCTCCTTACTCTAAACAGTCTTCTCAGAAAATACGAGAATCTTACAAAGTCCGGAAAAAGTGAATGATTTTATTTAGCGGTATCTGATTGCTATAGTCATTTGATGTCAGAGAATTTTGAAAGGCTTGTCTGCAGCGATTAGTACGAGAGTAAACGATCGGCTACCTCTGCTTATAATGATAATTGATTCATTACATTTGAAATACAGCATTGTTTCAACACGGAAGCGAATGTCCAACAGTTAAATAAATGTGCAGACAATTTTTACTGGTACCCTTTCATTGAAATTTTTTTTTATCAAAACGATATGAAAATTTAACTGAAGTATAACTACGAACAGTATACGAAAATCCCCCCACCAATGTGTACACAATTTCTGTTTAAATTCTGATCTGGGGATCATAACACTTGGGGCCGAATAGGACTTGATCTTTTTGTAATCAAAATCAATTTTGTGTACACAAAATCGAATTCCGTCATAACAAAATCATTGTTGTCGTACAAAACTATGTTGGATAGAAAATTGAAAATTTGTAGCATGTTTGAATTTTGTTAATCTGAACTCATTTTGTTGAAGAAAATTTACTTTTGTCTGTTCAAAATTGAATTTTGAGTACAAAACCACAAGAGTCCCATTCGGCGACAAGTACATAGTGGTATAGATTGTTTAAGCTTCAACTGATTACATGTACGCTATTTCTTAAAACACCCTTAAAATAAAGTCGACAATGTGTGAATTTCATTCAAGTGGAAGATAAAAGACCCCCAGCAGACTAATTACACTGGTAATAACAACTTAAACAATTTTGTCTTTGAACTTGCAATATGATGATCGTCGCTGGTGCAGCATGACATGCCTACCCTCCCGGAACACCCAATGTCAGCAGGACATGTATACCCTCTCGGAACACCCAATGTCAGCAGGACATGCGTACCCTCCCGGAACACCCAATGTCAGCAGGACATGCCTAGTCTCTCGGAACACCCGATATAAGCAGGACATGCCTACACTCTAGGAACACCCAATGTCAGCAGGACATGCATACCCTCTCGGAACACCCAATGTCAGCAGGACATGCCTACCCTCCCGGAACACCCAATGTCAGCAGGACATGCCTAGTCTCTCGGAGCACCCGATATAAGCAGGACATGCCTACACTCTAGGAACACCCAATATCACTCCCAGCTTTTTGCGGGAGTTATATTGTTAGTATTTTAGTTTTTTTTGTGTAATCTTTTTCATTCGCTTTGCTATATTGTGTATGTAGTTCATCTTTGTTTCACGTGTTCACGTTTAGGTCATGTTCACCATTTGTTTTACGGTAATATTCTACACAAAGCACGGAAAGCTAGATACTCGCCCAATATGTTAACTGAACCATTGAATAATCCCATTCGTAAGAGATACAGTTATGACATTGTTAATCATTGAGGATAACATTGTTTTGGTAGTAATATTGATTCGATCATAGGTTCTTTAAATAGAAATCATAACACTATATTATAAAGCAGTTTTTCGGCATGACACTGGTTGTGTCCTTATTGTATGACTTATTATGTGCCGTGGTTCTCAACTCCGCATGGGAAGAATTGTGATTGATGTTACACACGATGGGGACACGATTGTTTGTAGATTTAAAATGGTCTGGAAATGGCATGTCAGTTAATTGCTAGGATTGCTTTGTTTGAACATTTGTGTAATTTATATTCAGTTTATTCATTTCCGTTTTAACAAAGAACATAGACTTTTTTTTATCTGAATTTTAGGTGTATTCAGTTGTGTAATAGTTTTTTTCACAATTGCCAGATTTTAAAGGGGGAGTGTTGTGACCACGCCAAAGTACTTTGACCCTGTCACATATTTTGCGCCTGTCCCTAGTCTGGAATATTTTACCTCTGTAAGTCTTGTTTGGTTTTTACCTTTATTTTATTTTTATGTTACTTGAGTAATCTGTGTACATGTATGATATTTTGGGGCCTGTGGTGTGAGGGTTTCCTTGTAGTTCAGTGAAGACCAATGGGTGGCTTTGGCCTGCCCTGTGGTGTGAGGGTTTCCTCGTAGTTCAGTGAAGACCAATGGGTGGCCTAAGGAAGCTTTACCGTGTCAAATCTGATGTAGGGGTTATTGTGTCTCTTTCAAAACAGGCATTAGTGTGTCAAAACTAAAGTAGGCGTAACTGTGTCAAATCTAAGAGTAGATGTTTCAAGTCTCAAATCTAAAATAAGCATTACTATGACACATCTAAAATAGGCGTTTCTGTGTCAAATCTAAAGTAGATGTTACTCTGTCAAATCTAACGTAGGATTTACGTTGTCAAATCTTAAGTAGGACTTACTATGTCAAATCTAGTGTAGGCATACAAATCTCAAATTTAAAGTATGCGTTACTGTGTTAAATCTAAAGTATGCGTTACTGTATCAAATCTAAAGAAAGCGTTACTATCTGAAATCTAAAGTAGGAGTTACTGCCTCAAATCAAAAGTAGGCGCAACTTTGTCAAATCTAAACAAAGCGTAACTGTCTCAAATCTAAAGTAGGCGTTACTTTATCAAATCTAAAACAGGCTTGACTGTTTCAAATCCAAAGTAGTTGGTACTGTATCAAATCTTGAGTAGGCGTTACTGTCTGAGATGTAAAGAAGTCCTTACTGTGTCAAATCGAAAGAGGGCGTTACTGTGTCAAATCTAAAGTATGTCTTACTTTGTCAAATCTAAAATAGGCGTTACTGTATCAAATCTAAAGAAAGTATTTCTATGTCACATCAAAAAAGGTGTTGCTGTCTCAAATCTAAAGCAGGCGTTACCGTGTAAAATCTAACGTAGGCTTTACTGTGTCAAATCTGAAGTAGGGGTTACTGTGTCTCTTTCAAAAGCAGGCATTACTGGGTCACATCTAAAATAGGTTTTAGATAGTTTCTGTGTCAAATATAAAGTATGCGTTGCTAAATCTAATGTAGGATTTACTTTGTAAATCTAAGTAGGACTTGCTGTGTTACATCTTGTGTACAAATCTCAAATTTAAAGTATGCGTTACTCTGTCAAATCTAAAGAAGGCGGTAGTTTGTCCGATCTAGATTGGGCGTTACTGCCTAAAATGTGAAGTAGGAGTTACTGTCTCAAATCTAAAGTAGGTGTTGCTGTTTCATACCTAATGTAGGCTTTACTTTGTCCTATCTAGAGTAGGCGATATTGTCTAAAATCTAAAGTAGGCGTTACTGTTTCAAAATTAATAAGGCGCGTTACATGCAGCCTCAAATTCCTACCAATGATAACAAAGTTTAAAGGAACTGATTCTAAATGTTAACGTATGGATGGTCCGTTCTATCCGAGATCTTTAAATAAACCGGAAGTAAAAAGAGCCCTGAATGTCTCGATCTTTACATGAAATCTAATGGCAGGAAAACTTTTCGCTAAATTTGATGTTTATAAAACAATATGAATAATATGTACCAAGTCACCGATCAAATTTTACATTAGCATGTTATTTTACTTCAATATCATTTTGTTTCTCAGTGGAATCATCATATGGTTGACAAAAAGGCAATCGACGAAATACTCTGCATTTACTCTGTAAGCGACTAATCACAGGCAAGTCATAAAGGTGCGGTCTTGATGTCACATGGTCATCACGTGACAGGGGGTCTTTGACGATACCACGCTCTTTGTCAGAGCCTAAAATATATAGTAAACAAATATCAGGGATAAACTAATGTAGACAAGTTCATGATAAACAAATAAGATACGAGAAAGATACTACAGCAGGAATATGCTGTATCAAGACAAATCGGTAACCGTTCTTTGTATTAGTAAAATTTTCAACTGTAAATATACCACCAATGCCTAGTTCTTTAACAATCAACCTTTTACGGAAACACACAATTTGATTGAATGTTTTATCTCCAGGAACAATCATATGTTGTATGAAGTTGTGTCTTGTTTCCCTTATCTACAGTTTTTATGTGTAATCTTTTTTTATTCAATTTGCTTCATTGTGTATGCGTGTGTGTTCACGTTTATGCCTTATCTTTTTAAATTTTTTACGTATTTTAATCATTCCACTGCTGACTTTTCGGTATTTTTGCCGATATGTAGAAACAACTGTGTTTTAAGATTTTTTTTGAGGTTTTTTAGACTGGCCGTTCAATTTGTCAAAATATCTTTCCTTTATCTTTAGAGTATTAAAAGAGTAATCAAGGGAACCAAGGTTATAGCGGTAATCAAAAGAATGTAATCCAGGGACAAAGACCAGACATGTAAAACAGACATACACAACAAAAAACATAAAGTAACTAAAATCATACATACAAAGTAACAAAAGTAAATGAGCAACTCGGACTCCACTAAAAACTGGGAGCATGGACCAGGTGCACCGGTAGGGTAAGCGTCCTCTGCTTTTCTAGAAACAACCGCCGAGTTGCTCATAAAAAGTCAAGTCCGGGGTAGACAAACGAGGAAAGGAAAACTATGACCCGTTGAATAAATCAGTTTTCATGGTGCTGATGGATACACCATAACGATCCACGAGTTCATGATGACGACCATAAAACTTCTGTAGTGATGACTTCAATCTTGTAGCAACATAACCCTGTTCCAGAAGCCTATTTGTTAGAGTTCTAGCGCGATACAAAAAGTCTGCGTAGTTTTGGCAAGCTCTGGCATAACGTATGAGTTGTGATATGGACACTCCATACGCAGGAGCCGAAGGGATGTTGCCACAGATGAAAGGAAAGTTGACAATTCTGAATGAAAAGTCATCACGTTTGTCGTAAAGTTTGTGTCAATAGTTTTCCTTTACCGTCGATTTCTAAGTGTAGGTCAAGATATGAGGCTGACTTCACAGTGTCTGTAGTATCTTTTATCTCAACTTCTTTTGGGTAGATGCGATGTATCAAATCCCCGAAATTAGGATTGTTTAAAGATAACACGTCATCTATATAGAGGAAACTGAGATTGAAGGATCCAGCCAAACAATATTCTTTCTTTCTGACCAGATCAGCAATAAAGTCAGCCTCATAAGAGTGAAGGAATAGGTCAGCTAGTAAAGGAGCACAATTTGTTCCCATTGGAATGCCGACCGTTTGTTGAAAAACACGTCCACCACACTGGACAAATATGTTGTCGATTAAAAATTCCAGCATTTTGTAAACATCTTCCTCTGTATATTTGGAAGATGATTTGGAATTATTTCTTACAAAGTATGAGGAATCTCTACCAAGAACTATATATTTGTATCTTGGTGTATCATCTTTTTTGGAAAAACAACGATGTATAATGTTTTTAAGTCGAGATTTTAACTGAGTATGGGGAATAGAAGTATACAGTGTTGAAAAATCATAGGTTTTAATGCTTTTATATTCAGATAATAGTCTTGAACTGATTGTCTCCAAAAGATCTTTTGAATTTTTCAGAATCCACATTGAATTAATACCACTACGGGAGTAACAAGTGTTGTGGTAGGACTGTAGACCCTCTTTGACAGTTGTGAGTATAGAAGTTAAAAGTTTTGAAAGAGGTTTGGTGGTACATTTTGCATATCCAGCTATGAAACGTTGTTTGTATGGATTCTTGTGAAGTTTAGGAATCCAGTACATAGACGTTAAATCACAGTCATCGTCCTTGGTAGAGAGACCAAAAGAGGATAGCACAGATTTATGGTTTTCCACAATCTCTTCGTTGGAAAGAGTGGTAGCAGTGTAGGTCTTATCACTGCTATTGTTTTCTACGTCTACCTCTGATAAAGTATTGTATATAATATTTTGGTGTTTTACGAGAGAAATTGTCTCTACTTCAACTTCTCGTGAAATGTACAATATTTCTTGTAATCTGGGGAGTTAATTAGAAATTTTCATGTGTAGAAATTATGTAGTTCACTCGACACTGGGGAAAAATTAATTTTTTAGACCGTCGTCAATGTCTTTACGATTTGTCGTTCACATTGTTACTCTCACGACATGTCACTATCTATTGTAATTAGTATTTGAGATGATGATGTCATTTTAGTTAGAACAAAACAAAGAACTCTCAATAGTAAATTATAATTGTTAGTTTTTACCTTTGATTGTGTTTTCTAGAATCAGTTGCAGTATAAACCCCACAAGCAAAGTAATACCCAACGTCACTTAACTATTTTGTCTAGAAAGAGTAATCAAGGAAACCAAGGTTCTACCGGAAATCAAATGAATGCAATCTAGGGACAAAGACCAAGCATGGAAAACATACATACACAAAAACAAAAAAAACATTAAGTAACTAAAATAATACATACAAAGTAACAAAAGCAAATAAGCAAGTCGGACTCCACTAAAACTGGGAGCATGGACACCGGTAGGGTAAGCGTCCTCTGCTTTTCTAGAAACACCCGCCGAGTTGCTCATAAAAAGTCGTCAGGGATAGAAAGAGGAAGGAAAAACCATGACACGACGAACAAATCAGTTTTTATGATGCAGATGAATACATCATAACGATCTACGAGCTCATGATGGCGACCATAAAACGTCTGTAGTGATGACTTCAATTTTGTAGCATCATAGCCCTGTTCCATAAGCCTTATTGTAAGAAGTCTAGCGCGATACAAAAAGTCTTCGTAGTTGCGGCAAGCTCTGGAATAACGTATGAGTTGTGATATGAACACTCCATACGCAAATGCTGAAGGGATGTTGCCACAGATGAAAGGAAAGTTGACAATTCTGAATGAAAAGTCATCACGTTTGTCGTAAAATTTGGTCACTAGTTTTCCTTTACCATAAATCTCTAAGCGTAGGTCAGGATATGAAGCCGTCTTCACAGTGTCTATAGTATCGTTTATCTCAAGTTCTTTGGGGGAAGATGTATCAAGTCCCTGTAACTAGGATTGTTTAACGATAGATCATCATCTATATAGCGGAAACTGAGATTAAAGGATTTACCTTCTTTCTTTCTGTTCAGATCAGCTATAAAGTCAGCCTCATAAGAGTAGGAATAGTGTAAGAAGTCTAAACTTTGGGATAATATAAACCATTTAAGCAGAGCACTTTACCTTTAAGGTCTTGCTTTGAACAAGCGCAGAAAACGATATAAATCAGGGGTGGTCAAGGATTTTATAGGGGGTGCGGCTTTAATAGAATAGGAAAAAACTGAAGGTATAGGTTTTTGAAAAATCAAAACATACATACAAATGTTTTTTCTAATTATTTGGAGGGGGTGGTCGACGGGTCACCCGCCTAAATCCACGCCTGCAAAGATAGCATTACCCAATGTCAGTTTACCTTTAACTGTGTTGTCTAGAATCAGTGATAAAATAAATCCAACAAACATAGCATTGCCAACTGTTACATTTACTATCTGATTTAGCTGGTCAAATTCTGTAGAAAAAAAGATAACAAATAAAGAAAGGATCAAATTGTTTTTTTTTCATAATCGTGTAGTTATTCAATAAAGTTTTAAAATTATTCAACGACTTATTGTTGTAAGATATCAATTAACAGAATATTAAAACACAAAGAACAGCTCATACATTTCGAACGAATTTAAAATAATAAAGAAAAAGATAGAGGAAACATTCTCACAGCATGGAAAAAGAGAGTCACAAAATATAAAGGAAACATTCCCATAGCGTGGATAGAGAGAGTCACAAAATATAAAGGAAACATTCCCATAGCTTGGAGAGAGTCATAAAAGAATGAAAATCAAAGCATATACTGTTCGCGTATTGATTCTAGCGGATGCTATTTTTAGCAGAGTCTGTAAAGTGAACATATTTGCGGGTATCAATTTTCGCGGTTTCAAACATTAAATAGTGTTTAAAATAAATTTCATGTCTACTAATTTTGGCGGTTTTCTCAATCATGAAAATGGAGAAAACAGTACACCGCGAACATTTGTACATTTACAGTAAAGAGAACATCACAAAAAGACAGAGAAAACATTCCAAAAGTATGGAATGCAAACATCACAAAAGACAGGTAACATTCAAAAAGCATTGAAAGAGAACATCAGAATAGATAGAAGAATCACTAAAAAAGAACGGAAAGATAATGTCACGAAAGACAATGAAAACATTCCCAAAGCATAAAAAGAGAACACTACAATAGACACAGGAAACATTCTCAAAGCATGGAAAGAGAAAGAGTAATCAAGGGAACCAAGGTTATAGCGGTAATCAAACGAATGTAATCCAGGGACAAAGACCAGACATGGAAAACAGGCATACACAACAAAGAACATAAAATAACTAAAATCATACATACAAAGTAACAAAAGTAAATGAGCAACTCGGACTCCACTAAAAACTGGGAGCATGGACCAGGTGCACCGGTAGGGTAAGCGTCCTCTGCTTTTCTAGAAACACCCGCCGAGTTGCTCATAAAAAGTCAAGTCCGGGGTGGACAAACGAGGAAAGGAAAACTATGACCCGTTGAATAAATCAGTTTTCATGGTGCTGATGGATACACCATAACGATCCACGAGTTCATGATGACGACCATAAAACTTCTGTAGTGATGACTTCAATCTTGTAGCAACATAGCCCTGTTCCAGAAGCCTATTTGTTAGAGTTCTAGCGCGATACAAAAAGTCTGCGTAGTTTTGGCAAGCTCTGGTACAACGTATGAGTTGTGATATGGACACTCCATACGCAAGAGCCGAAGGAATGTTGCCACTGATGAAAGGAAAGTTGACAATTCTGAATGAAAAGTCATCACGTTTGTCGTAAAGTTTGGTCAATAGTTTTACTTTACCGTCGATTTCTAAGTGTATGTCAAGATATGAGGCTGACTTCACGGTGTCTGTAGTATCGTTTATCTCAGGTTCTTTTGGGTAGATGCGATGTATCAAATCCCCGAAATTAGGATTGTTTAAAGATAACACTATAAAAGACAGAGGAAACATTCAGAAAGTATGAAAAGAGAACATCACGAAAGACAATGAAAACATTCCCACAGCATAGAAAGAGACTATCACAAAAAATAGAGAAAGCATTCCCAAAGCATGGAAATGAAACATCACAAAAGAGAGACAAAACGTTCAAAAAGTAAGTATACGAATCTAACATTAATGTTGCAAGTTTCGGAATGAAGAACACGTGTTTCAATAAGTAATCTTTAAGCAGCAGCATTTGAGCTAAACATACAGAAGAATCAAGGTTAAAGGTCACGAAGTACTTATTACTAAAAAATCGAAATATCAAGCCAAAACAAGCAATAAGACAATATTCACAATTCAATAGTACTCCACATTTCGATAAACACTCCATGGTGTGATTTAAGGCTGATGAGAAAATTCCATTCAGGAAATACGATAAAAACATCAAGTGAAACATTTACCTGTACGGAGAGAATCGGGAAACTGTCTTTGCCATTCAGCCATCACTATTGCAACAAAAATAGAAACTCCAATCACAGATTTGTTTCTACTAGATCGCAGTTCTACACTATGAAAGATTGAAATACCAACAGAACAAAGCTTGCCAATCACACCAAGTGTTATCCCGCCTAAAACTGGGTCCGGAACTGTAGTCATTAATGCTCCAAATTTTCCAAATATAGCAAACACAATAGACAGGATACCAGTAACAACCAATACAATTCTACTGTGTATCTGTAAAACAATTTCATAGTTAGACGATTTAATTGGAAGAGTAATCAAGGGAGCCAAGGTTATAGCGTAATCAAAAGAATGTAATCCAGGGACAAAGACCAGACATGGAAGAGTAATCAAGGGAACCAAGCTTATAGCGGTAATCAAAAGAATGTAATCCAGGGACAAAGACCAGACATGGAAAACAGACATACACAACAAAGAACATAAAGTAACTAACATCATACATACAAAGTAACAAAAGTAAATGAGCAACTCGGACTCTACTAAAACCTGGGAGCGTGGGTCAGGTGCACCGGTAGGGTAAGCGTACTCTGCTTTTCTAGAAACACCCGCCGAGTTGTTCATAAAAAGTCAAGTCCGGGGTAGACAAACGAGGAAAGGAAAACTATGACCCGATGAATAAATCAGTTTTCATGGTGCTGATGGATACACCATAACGATCCACGAGTTCATGATGACGACCATAAAACTTCTGTAGTGATGACTTCAATTCTGTAGCAACATAGCCCTGTTCCAGAAGCCTATTTGTTAGAGTTCTAGCGCGATACAAAAAGTCTGTGTAGTTTCGGCAAGCTCTAGCATAACGTATGAGTTGTTTTATGAACACTCCATACGGAGGTGCTGAAGGGATGTTGCCACAGATGAAAGGAAAGTTGACAATTCTGAATGAAAAGTTGGAGAAATGAACATATACAACATGGATAAGAAAGTAAATACATCCTCCGTGCACCCCACTCATTAACTTCATGGTGATTTTTAGGTACCTTTATACCTCCCATTACCAAATCAATTTGTCGCGCCAAAGAATATTCTCGTATTCTTTTTCAGTATAATCCTATATTTGTACCCCATTGGGTAAAAAAACCAAGACTTTTGTGACTCAATTGTTTGTATGTCTAAGCCTTCCTAGGATAAAATGTGTAAACAAATTATAGTATAAAGTATAAATTATAATAATACTAAACAGAATACCGAATAAGCCATTTTTTACTGAAGTATAAATACTGTAGGGGTTTGGACATTGAAAAATATGTCAATTTAAGCGATTTTTCGATGGGGTAGGGGTACATTTTATTCATCTTACTCCAAAACCCTCAGTGTTACTGCACTTTTTATTGGTACTATTGTAAAGCTAAAACATTGGGCCACATGATGATTTATACATATGTAAGTTTACTTTGTTTTTAAGAAAGAAGAAGTCCGCAGAATCATAATACCCCAAAAATGGATTTTTGCCTCAATTAGGTATAAAAAGTAGCCGAAAAATACAAAAATGCTTCAGTTTGTTTTTTGGCGACAAAAACATTAGTAAATAGGAGGTATAAGGGTACCTGAAAATTATATTTTGGTTGATGAATGAGTGGACGCACGGGGTTATCTCATCCCACATACTAGTTTTGTCACTGGTAGAAAAATCGTTGAGAGTTAAGATCTGGTCATGTGGTTGTCATTGTAAACTAGGAAGGAAGAGGATACGGGAATATGTCAGAAAGAAACACAATTCCTACCAAGCTACGAAGGAGGAGGGGATGTGCCCGAGAGACAACTTTGCTTATTAGTGCAGAAACTGCTTGTACCCAGAGTAAATATCTGGTAGAATTTATTTTGGCGTGTAAATACGTCTAAATTACCGCTGTACGGTATATAGGCACCGAAAAATAATTTGCTCACAAACCATTTCTAAAGAAAGGTAATCGATAAAAACAAGTGACAGTTTTTCCCACCTTGGTAATTTCAATAATAGAAAGCGATGTACTATACGACGTCGTAGCATGCCCTGTCCCTAAAAATCCAGATAATACACTGAATATTCCTTCAACAGCAATTCCACGATTTATAGCATGCCTAGGAACTGGATAAGCATTACAAACACGTGACGTAGCTATATAATCTCCAAGCGATTCTATGATGGAAGTGATGACAGAAATCAGAAATCCAATGAAAATGGCAGTATTAATTCTGGGAATTCCAACCTGACCTGAAAAATATAAAGAACAAAATCTTCTGCTCAAACAAAACTAACCGTGTATAATTAAAGAAAAATCAACTTTAGAAAGCTGTGTAAATTAAGCTGTACTCGTTGGAAACTGATAAAACTATTGTATCAACAATATCAGAAATATTCATTTATTGGCTAAAAAGAACAATTGTAAGTTAAGTTAAGATTTACTAAAGATATCAGCTTTAATTGATTTTAACATTAATACTATGGTCAATTTTGTAGTAAAATAGAAATTGTACCTGGATACGGTAATAAAACCCATGGTGTTTCCCGAATGAGTCCATTCCGTACATCAGTCCTAGCCATGTAGGAAGTATCCTGAGGGTCATCCGAGAAAACATTTAGTACCGTGAAGATTACACAAGTGATCCACATGACAATTAAAGTTATTAAAACCTGTAAAAATAAAAGTAAAACCAAAGTAGGTACCATATTTACATCTTTTTACTGGATGTTTGACAGCTTCTCATGTTGATTAATCTTTGAAAGGGCGCTGGATGTCACAGCGGTGCGAGTTCGAGTCCCGCGGAGGGAACGACCAAAAATTTGCATCGCAAATTTGACAGTTCTAACATCGTTGGGAATTTTTCTTCCCTGTATCAATTTGATCCGATGGAGCAGTGTAGCGAATAGAGTCGTCACATTCTGAGACGACACATTCTATATATATATATAGGCAAACATGTAACAAAATTCAAGTGTATAACCAAAACGTGAAAACCGATCTGTATAAACAAAGTAGGAAACAAAACTAGAATGCAATTACATATAGAACTGATCAAATACTAAACGTAAACATACATACTGGAAATACTTGAAATACAGGAAATGTGTCCCGTTTCATTTCTGATTTCCGGTTACTAGTACATCTTGGCACAGGTAATCTGATGTGAGCCATGTAAATCGCCATCAAAACCAAGAAAAATAAACCCCTGAAATTTGATCATATGACTCATACACTTAATTGATGTATCAATATATATCTCTCGTTTTTCGAAAATTGCGTATATAATAAGAGTAAATGGTCTCTTTTACACGTATCTTGAGTTATTTTTTCGTTTTGCGCATCGTCTTTTCTCTTTTATGATTATTACCTTGATTATTATGGACGTCATCAGATTAGATGTTTTAATAACACAACTTATTTTCGCCAACTCTCTGTTCGCCGAAATTCCTTTTGAACTGTGGCGTCACAAAAGTTGCATGTTTCATCTCACCCGTGGATGAGAAAATAATATCTCACATGGCTAAAAAAAGTAATATGCTTGTCTCTTTAGTGTGTAAATGAGATCTCCAATTATTCACATTGGTTAAGGACAAAATAATATTTTAATCAGTGGGCTTTTATTTTCTTTTCATATTCCTGAATATTAATGAATGGATGAATGGCAAGGGTCATCGACCGCCATTAATGTTTTTGTTTAATCTGGTTCCGGTACAAAGGTGTAATTCTTTGTCACGCGTGCATTTAGTTATCAACTAAAACTTTCTACATAGGAGAGCATTATTCACTTCTGTTTATTTTATTGTAGATTGAAAATCAATACTAAAAAGTGAATCAAATATTAATTGCATACACGGATTTTTAGGGTCAAAGTAAATCAATATGGCGAACTTATAAAAAGAATATTATACCATATATGGAATGTTAAGCTGATTTGAATATGAAAGTAGACGCCTCATACCATCACTTTGATGAAGTGTGATCTACACGTGTAGGCTCATGTTCTTTGTTACAAAAAAATGTGATTGCACCGGATTAGGTTGCACAACATTTCAAATTTAAACCTCCTTAATAACTTACCAAAAAAGACATTTGACAACCCCCCCCCCCCCAAAAAAAAAAAAAAAAAAAAAAATGAAAGTTTTTTTATTGTTCCAGAAATTATGTAAATTCCGTATGTAATCTATATATTATTTTTTTAATTCAAATTTGTGACCTATTTTTTAAAGGGACGTTCGTCCGTGGAACGTCGTCTCTATAAAATCCAAATATTCAATAAATAATTTACCCTGAAGTGTATGATGAAACGTTAAGTTAATACACAAAACGTGCTACAATTTTTATTACATGAATCGAAGGTAACCATGATTAACATATGTTTCAATTTACATATCACATGTTATGATAATCGTGTGGTAGAAATCCAGCAATTACATATGTCGATAATTAATTAATCATATTTTTGACTTAAATTCATTATCATATATTTATCATATATTCATTGTCATATGATTATCATATGTTGATTCGATAATCTTATCATTACCATATGATTCCAGCAACAGTGAATTCGTAAATGCAAAATTAATAGTCGTTTGTAATGACCTCTTTATGGAAAATGTATTCTGGCGTCATAACTTACGGCAAATTCTTCACGAGAATCTTTTGTGTAAGAGAATCAAGGGAACCAAGGTTATAGCGGCAATCAAAAGAATGCAATCCAGGGACAAAGACCAGACATGGAAAACAGACATTCACAACAAAGAACACAAAGTAACTAAAATCATACATACAAAGTAACAAAAGTAAATGAGCAACTCGGACTCCACTAAAACTGGGAGCATGGACGAGATGTAATCGATCACATTTGATCATTATATGAGAATATACGGTACTTTTGGCTCTGTACACTGGTTTATTAGGAGAACATTATCTAATTATTTTCAGACAATACTGATGACAGGCTATGACGATAGACGCCGAATAATCGATGGTATGCTTTGACGATTTACGTCAGGATTACGACGACGATGATGGGCTATGAAATGGTAATGAGAGTAGCTTCTAAAATACATTATTTTTCTTCATACCAGAGAATTAAAGTTGCGTTTTTACTAAAATGACAAAATAGCAACGATTAACAAAGGCACTAATTTTTGATTTTCAAAGAAAATGAATTTCACCTAATTGTCTTGAAAGAAAAAGTGAATTTCATATACAGTGGAACTTTACTCGCTCGAACCTGAATGGCACGAACACCTGGGATTTCTCGAACACAATCTAAAGTACGATTTTTTCTCTATATAATTAATACAAATAACCTTGAATTTCTCGAAACTGAATTTCTCGAAAACTCGAATTGACTTGTCGGTCAGTTTGGTAATAAACCTAAGAAAATAAACTCCAACTCGTCAGCAATTTTTTTTTTCAGCTTGGGTAGTAAAAGGTGTGAAAAACTGAAAACCTTTCACTAATCAAAGTGTCATTTTGGTTAATTACAGGTAATATTTAGTCATCACTAATAGGTAGTTTTAATCTAATATAGTACTGATTGAAGTTCGAGAAGGCAAATGAAAGCATCAAAGAAAATTATATGAAAACAAGTTATTGACCAAGGAACTTGAACTATGAGAATTTTTTAAATGCAAACACAGCATATATAATGTCCACGAATCGACACGGCATTCAGAAAAGGAATGCAAATTATCAGATAACTAATAAAAACTTCGAAGGAAGTAGGCAATTTCTAACGAAAAAGTCGAATCGCACCGACAACGAAAGAAATCCGGAAAAATACGAAATTCAGTTTCTCGAACTCCCGATTACTCGAACACATTTCAATAGTCCCATAGAGTTCGAGCTACCGAGGTTTGACTTACCCAATGCCTATTGCCCAGTTAGCTCGGCAGAGCATGATCGGAACCGGATATAGAGAATATCCCAAACAAAAGATTGTTACACCGGTTATTATTGGTGTAATGAACTTCATCAAGATCCCTATAAAACCAGTCAAACCAATGAATACCTCGAAAACAGATGCAGCTATCAAACTTCCTTGGATCTGTAAAGAAACGTTGAACATTTGTTTTAACCCAGTTTTATTGATTGACTGATTGTAGCTCTACAGACTTCTTTTTGTACTGGTTCGCCACGATGAGCTAGATATGTATTGTATTGTAAACCATGTACATATCATCTAGCTCAATCACAGTATAATGAACCAGTGTCAAAAAGTCGCCACTTTATCTTCTAATTCAGCGTGCTTGGTGAAGAAACCGTGACCACCATTTTAACTTTTGTTTTTGTTACAACCCCGCTGGGGATCGAACCCACGATCATCTGCATTCAAGGCAAGCGTCTAAGCATTTGTATATCAAGTGTAATAATGTCACATTGACTAAGCGTTTATGTATAAAGTGTGATGACGTCATCTTTGCTAAATGTTTGGATATCAAGTGTGATAACGTCGAATCGACCAGGCATTCTTGTATCAAGTGTTATAACTTCACGTCGGCTTAGCGTTTGTCTATCAAGTGTGATCACTTCACCTTGGCAATGCGTTTGTATATCAAGTGTGATAACGTCGCATCGGCTAAGCGTTTGTTTATCAAGTGTACTATTGTTATTTCGGCTAAGCGTTTGTGTATCAAGTGTGACGACGTCACCTCGCATCGGATAAGCGTGTGTATATCAAGTGTGCTAACAGTATCTCGGCTAAGTGTTTGTGTATCAAGTGTGGTAACGTCGAATCGGCCAGGCATTCGTGCATCAAGTGTTATAACCGCACGTCTGCTAAGCGTTTGTTGATCAAGTTTGCTAACCTTATATCGGCTGAGCGTTTGTGTATCAAGTGTGATGACGTCACCTCGCTCGGCTAAACATTGTGTATCAAGTATGGTAACGTCGCATCGGCTAAGCGTGTGTATATCAAGAGTGCTAACGTTATCTGGGCTAAGCGTTTGTGTATAAAGTGTGGTAATGTCGCATCGGCTAAGCGTCTGTGTGTCAAGTGTGCTAATGTCGAATCGGCCAGGCATTTTTGTATCACGTGTTATAACCTCACGTCGGCTAAGCGTTTGTCTATCAAGTGTGATAACGCCACCTTGGCAATGCGTTTATATATCAAGTGTGATAACGTTGCATCGGCTAAGCGTTTATTTATTAAGTGTGCTAATGTTATCTCGGCTAAGCGTTTGTGTATCAAGTGTGGTAACGTCACCTCGCTCGGCTAAGCATTGTGTATCAAGTGTGGTAACGTCGCATCGGCTAAGCGTGTGTATACCAAGTGTATATCAAGTCTGATAACGTCACCTTGACTAAGCTTTGTGTACCAAGTGTTATAACGTCGCATCGGTTTAGCGTTTGTTTGTTAAGTGTGATAACGCCATCTCGGCTAAATGGTTGATACCAGCGGTACAACTTTATTTCGGCTAAGCGATAATGCAATGTATCAAGTGTGGAAAAATTACCTCGGCTAAACGTTGGTAAACTATATCCGGCGTCTCAAACTCTGTTTCTGAATCAAGAGTGATGTTGGTAGTATCATTCACTGTAATGATTTAACTTATTTTAGGATTATTAAACTAAACATATATATTAGGATATCCAACTTAATAGTAAGTCATTTCCTTATAAAAGTTATACATTTACTGACAACAGCAAAACACACACATATACAATTGTAAACAATAATTTATAACTATTAAAGTTAGTAATTTGTATATGAATATAAATCAACGAACTTGCCTTTTTGTATCGCACTAGATTTTGTACAACTAGGCTTCTGAACAGGGTTATCTTGCTACAAGATTGAGGTCATCACTACAGAAGTTTTATGGTCGTCATCATGAACACGTGGATCGTTACGATGTATCCATCTGTACCATGAAAACTGTATTTGTTCAACGTATCATAGTTTCTTTCCTCTTTCTTCTACCTGGAATTTGACTTTTCATGAGGAACTCGCCGGGGTTTCTAGAAGAGCAGAGGAATCTTATCCTACCAGTACATCTACTCCAAGCTACCAGTTTTCAGCGGAGTCAGAGTTGCTCATTACTTTTCTTTTTTGTGTGTCTGTTTTCCATGTCTGGTCTTTTTCCCTGGATTACATTCTTTTGGTTTCCGCTAGAATCTTGGTTTCCTTGATTATTCTTTGACATTTTACATACCGGAGATGTCTGTAGGGACAGTTTGCATACCGGAGATATCTGTAACGACAGTTTACACACCGGATACGTCGGCAATGACGGTTAACATACCGGAGATGACGGTAATGACGGTTTACATACTGGTGATATCTGTAGGGAAAGTTTGAATACCGTAGATATCTATAGGGACGTAGGTTCATACCGGAGATGTCGGTAAAGACGGTTTACATACTGGTGATGTCTGTAGGGAAAGTTTGAATACCGTAGATATCTATAGGGTCGTAGGGACATACCGACGATGAACATGACCATTTGTACAGATACCACTGGTATGTAAACCCGTGATAATGGCCCCTACAGACGTTTCACATTCCAGAGGGACATGAATTAACATGTGGTTTAAACAATAATGGGGTCTTTAAGGGTAATCAACATTCAGTTTATCAACTTTGAGTGCCTGTAAGGGCAATTATCAGGGGTTTACATAACTGAGGTGTCTGTAAGATTGGTCAACACGCTGTTCATATACAAAGAATGACCTTTGCAGCGATTAATATACGATTTACATAAGAGGTGTTTCTAGTAGAAGAGTGAACATGCTTTCCGTTTTGTGCCTTGATATTTCAATTTATTATACGGATTTATCTTTTGAATACTCATTTTGACTAATGCCTAGATTTTATCAGTTCGGTAATTATGTTAATTTTGTTACTACTTTTCATGCCTGATGTGCCCATTGAATCTGTCATAATAATGATGTCTGTAGAAACATACCTGTTGGACACTTCCATGCGTCTACATCTTTCAAGGCAAGGATCGGAATTAAAAAAACTCCTGACGGTCCCTGAAACACTGGAAGCCTGTGAAAGATATAGTCAGGTTTAAATGTCTATCTCAAAATAAACTTGAATACCGTATAGCAGGTAATATAGCAATATGCTCTGTGAGTAGGGAAATAACATACTCGCGGTCTTTATTTTTTCACGCCCATAGATACGATTTTTGGGAGATAACTATGAAATACCTGGATTCAAATTTGGTCAGCTTATACTTTTTCAATACCCCAAACCTGGTGAATATATAGAAAATAAGAACATTGCGAAAATTTTCCGCTAGACGGTAGTTGACAGCAATAGTTAGCTCACAATTAGAGATTACCACTTCCAAAGTCAGTAATACGTATTGGGTTCCCTTTGTCACTTTTACCTGTAAATGAACGTGGTAAAACTATCATCTCACCGATTATCGATAAATGAATTAATTTTTCTTTGTTCCAAGTATTCGGATAGGGTTTGTAAGTCTCGTTCTAGTTTCATTTTTCTTACCGGAATTTCTGATGTAGAACGTATTAAATTCCGAAGACCGATCTGCATTTTATTGTTTACTTCCGGAATCTCGAAACGCTGTAGTACAAAGCGAAATATTCTATTTTACGCTTTTTCTTAACACTTTTATCATGTGGAAATATTTTTATTGGTATTGTACACAAAAAATTGTCTTCTTTTATGTACTGAACCCCATGCTCTGAAATGACAAATCTCTATGCATCTGAACGGTAGACTAGGATACTACATTCTCGCGAAACCACGGAGTTATTTGAAAAGACTTACAAACCCTACTGTGTTGATAGGGCTACCATGTGCTTTAACGCTAGGAAGTTTAATGATTTACCTTAGTCCGATATATGATTGTACGACCGTCGACAGTCCGCTAGCTAAAACAGATGAACTAAACAGTACAGATCTGACAGGATCATTGATGTCAGCACAAGCCGCCTCGGACACAACTACCAGGATAGGCATCAGAAAGCTTATACCTATAAACATGTGCTGGAAAAGTATTAAATTAAAATAAAAATCGCTTCTTATTTGTTAGAATTGTTACAATTGATTATATAATCTCCCAGTTTTTAGTGGAGTCTGAGTTGCTCGTTTACTTTTGTTACCTTGTATGTATTAGTTTGTTTATTTTATGTTCTTTGTTGTGTGTATGTTTTCCATGTCTGGTCTTTGTCTCTGGATTACACTCTTTTGGTTTCCGCTATAATCTTGGTTCCTTTAATTACAATTAAAACAATTACAGTTAATATCAGTTTAGTTCACGTTTTATTTCTACGTGGAAGGATTTTTAGAAGTAGATATTTGGTTGATATAAAAAAGGATTGATATAAAGGAGAAACAACAAAGAGGTTTGATATATGAGCTCGTGAAAAAACAACAAAAATGAAAAGTATAAGGACAAAACAATAAAACGAAATAAGTTAGATCAAATTAAAATACACAGAGAGAGAAAAATAAATACAGTAAGAGGAAGCACTAACCCAAACAAAAAAGTTGGGGTGAATTCAGCTTATCCTGCAGAGTAAAAAAAGGTCTACACCATTGCTATATGCCTAGACAATATATGTTTAAAATGTTGGATCTAGGTAGTATTACAGTTAAATGAGACTTGGGCAAGTGGAACTGACGATTGGAATAATTTGGGAAAGAGCGGTAAGTGGAACAGTTCATCCAATAAAACATCTGTAGTTTTGATTATTCATAGTTGACAGTAGCTTTATGTATTGAGAGAGTAATCAAGGGAACCAAGCTTATAGGGTAATCAAAAGAATGTAATCCAGGGACAAAGACCAGACATTGAAAACAGACATACACAACAAAGAACATAAAGTAACTAACATCATACATACAAAGTAACAAAAGCAAATGAGGAACTCGGACTCCACTGAAAACTGGGAGCATGGACCAGGTGCACCGATAGGGTAAGCGTCCTCTGCTTTTCTAGAAACACCCGCTGAGTTGCTCATAAAAAGTCAAGTCCGGGGTAGACAAACGAGGTAAGGAAAACTATGACCCTTTGAATAAATCAATTTTCATGGTGCTGATGGATACACCATAACGATCCAAAAGTAAAACACATTCATACAAATATCACATGCATGGTATGGTGTACACGCCTTCCTTAAGTATCATATAAAACCAATTATACAGGAAGATCGATTTTCAAAGATAAGTTGCATACAAAAGTTTGGCGGACGAGGCACTCCAATATAAAAAGACTAATCCCATATTTATAAGGAGTGTTTCCTTGATTTTTGATACACAAGGATACATAATAACAATATTCATCATTATTTATCCTACATACGAAAATAATGACAGAAGATGGGACAAGAAACCTTTTGACTCGTAATGTAAACTGCATTGACTTGTCATATTACTATTCACGTATTTGGTAGAAAATAGTACCTATTCCAGGGGTACGTCCTATCACCTTATATATAGGACGTACCCCCTACCTTATGAGACAATAAGGACTAAAAGCCAGAAACATCGGATTTGTTCTCAATTCTTTAATATTTAGTAATATATTTTACATCGAAAAAAAAACTTGGAGGATGTCTCTAAAAAGGCAGAGGACTCATATACTGTAAACGCATTAATTTTCGCAGTTGCTAATTTTGGCGGATTCTGTCATGTGACCATATCACGGGTATCAATTTTCGCGGTTTTTTGTCCACCTCGAAAATAGCGAAAATTAGTATACCGCGAAATTTAGTACATTTACAGTATCTGGTACATACTTTCAGTTTAGAAAAGGAGTCCAGTTTGCTCAATTATTCTGTAATTAGTGCATTTTAGTACATTTGTGTTTTTATATTCTCACACGGTCTCCTTGCTTTTACGGATAATTGTTCTTTTTTTGCGATCTTCCAATTAAATTCATCTCGGCTTTAAGTCGTTAAGTGTTAATATACCTGAATAGCAACTGTGAAGATGACTAACCAAGGAGGTGTGTCTTCGACGTCATAATCAAATTGTTTTTCGTTTTCATTCTCTATTATTACGTCACCGTTGACCTCAGATGAATCGGAATCGAGTAAAGTTCCATTGTTGCTAGTGTGGTCCATTCTGAAATAATTCAATTTGATTGTTTATTGCTCTTTTGGGCAAGATAGGTTATTTTCCATTAACTAATTTGGTACTGTGACGTCATAACATCGGTCGGTCTGCACACCAAAATTCAAATTACATCTAAACTAGATAAGGAATTGATGAAGGGCTGGTCTAAATTTTCACTGGAATTGGTGAGAAATTAAATTATAAATTAGTTTCAAATTTTTGACCAAGTTATGCTTGGAAAAGTTAACGCTTGTTCGTAAACCGTTTCGCGGTTCATGAAGCGTAAACTGTCTCAAATAGATCAAGATTCGCCTGTTTTGTTTATAATGTTATAACAAAATCAATCTGTTCCCCTTAAATGTTTTTTATAAAAAAAAATTGACAATTTGTGATGAAAGTTGGTTTGGCGAACAAACCGGAAGTTTACAAAAGATTCTAATATAAAATTATGACGGACAGGTATTACGGTAGAAAAGTAAATAGATATTCCAGCCACTTTGTTATGACTGTTAACTGAATTGGTAATAAATAGAAGACAAAACGAAAAGATTGATATTAACTGTATTATAAGATTGAGAGAAATAACTGAACTACGATCAATTAATCGTCCGAAAATGAAAAAGAAAAAAAAAACATGAAACCCCTTAAGACTTTAAATTTTGTAATTTTAAAATTTTACAAAAGATTTTACTTTTAATTAATGTTTTAATTCATTCATTCACCCACTATGAATGTACTTACCTGTTGGCAGTTCATTAATTACAGGTGAGTAATTAATCAGCCCAAGTACTAATTTGGCTTCAGAGGTTTCAAGGATCAATTAACGAAATTATTAACTTTTGATTGGCAGGGGTCGGTTTTACAGTTAAAAATACTTATAAATTAAGGGAAGAGATGCAGAAAGAGTTCGGAAATCGGAATTGATAGGATGAGGTTTAATCGGGTAAAATTACTACAGATTGAATAGGAAATTCTACGGGACTTTGAAATTAGTTCGGTTTATAGTGAAATTCGTTTTTTTTCTGGATTCGGTTTATGCAATATTAATTGCATATTCTTCACATTCTTTTATTCTTACAAGTAACTTTATTTGATAGAGTACGAAGTTAAATATAACGTTAATCTTTACGACTTTAACCTATCACCTTAGAACTACTGAGGGTCTGATATCAAATGATGGTAATCTGAGCAAATACTAATCCGAACTATTCATACTTTCTCGTTACACAAACATGTAGCAAAAATGGGTGAGTAGATACGATATTACAAAGAAATGTTAGACAATATGGCCCATAGAATACAAGATTCTTGGTCGAGTCCCATTATATATCTAACGATAAGGCAGCTCTAGCTTATAAGTTCGGCCTCTTACAAGTTTAACACGTTTCATGTTAATGCCAAAGTCGTGTGTTTATTAGGTTGAGACCACCAGTTTTGCGCATGCGCTCTTAAACTTTATACCTAATATTATTGACTATATATTTTTTTCTTAATGATTTAGAATTTGAATTATCAAAAACATAGTCCACAGAAATTACACTTTGAAAAATTTACAATTGAGCCCTTAATTTGTTTCCAAGACTATGTAAATATTTACCTTATTTTGGTATGGAAAGGACTAATATTTCGTTCCCTGCTTAATTGTAAGTTTTGGTAAGAATCAGAAAATAAGAAAAATAGAAACATGCATGTGCGAAACTTATCGATCTGACAATATCATTTCACTCAATAATGCTGTCTCTATTTGAAAAAAAAACATTATTTCATCTTTATATTACTGGATTTGCTCAGAAATTTTTAATGGAATGTAGATTTTGACATATCTGCTTCTGACATGTTCATTTGCAGTGCGTTTCAATGAAATTATAACTGAATTTACCAAAATGATATGTGAAATCTTGCTTTTTCCCTTGATTCTGATGGTGCACAATTATGCTTTCAATATGGTGTTTTATTTTCATACCATGTATCACCCACTATCTAACTGACACCCAACTGCTTTAGTGACATATATCGATGTCCATGGATTAGAATTAGAAGAAATATGGGGGTGGGCAGTTCAAAGAAAGCTCATGATACACTATTCTAGAAACTTTCTTTGTTTATTGCCAGAATATGTTTCCAAAATGACAGTTTCTTTCATGTCGTTTACACTGCGGTTTGCCTCCCGAAAAAGTTCGCCGACTGGGCATTCCTTTCCATTGGTGAAGCTTTTTTTGTGTTCTACAAAACGATCATCCAAGCACCGATGGGTCTCGTCCACGTCTCGTTAACCATTTTTGCAGCGTTTGCAAACCACAGCGTAAGCGATGTGTGAAACCATCTTTTAACTTAAAGACGTTGACTGGCCCGACGATACCGTCAGTTTCCAAAGTACAAAGCGCATGTCGAACAACGTGGTCGCTTACAGTGCCGTGTACTGTAAAATACCAAATGATCAGAAGTGGAATGATTAAAGAACGTCCAAATCTTTTAAAATATGTCTTAAACGCGAACACATGAAAAAGGACTATCTACGTACACGATATAGCGAACCAAATAAAATAAATTACACATGAAACTGAATAAATAATTTTCGATATTCTAAAAGGTTCTTTTCGAAATCATATCGGCAAAAACAAACCCAAAGTGTGAGAAGTTTGATGATTCAAATACGTCAAAATCCAAAATACATGGCCTAAGCGTGAAACAAAGACGATTGATATAAACAAGGTAGAAACCGAATGAAAAAGAGTACAAATAAAACTGAAGATAACAGAAACTAGACTTCACGCAAATAATACTATTTAATGCACTAGCGGTATGAACTACCAGGAAATGCAGGGAATGACTTCAAGTGCTCCGGGAGGGTAAACATGTCCTGCTCCGTCTGACGCAACGCCATATTGCAAGTGAGTAAAAATTTAATTGATATGTTTCGGTTAATTGTTTTAAGCTTTTTAAATCTTACAGCATTTACTATTTTGTATTTAGGTTATACATTGGTGGATTGTACGTCTCACCATATCTCTTCTTTCCATGAAAGTCATTTATCACAGTACCCGAACCAATCCGTGCAACTACAGCTGCATTCTAGTACTAAATGATATAAAGTTAGACTTTGATTAATTACTTTTTTTCTCTTCTATTATTTGCTTTTTTACTGGAATACAAAATGTGGATGTAATGTTTTAAGTTAAAAAATGAGATGTAGCAGTATCTCTGTAAAGGAGATGTAGTTGTAGTATGATCTCTATAAAGAAGATGTAGTAAGATTTCTGTGAAGGAGATGTAGTAGGATCTCTATATTGAGTTCGTTCCAATGAAAATTCTGAAATAAACATACGCCGATCAACCGTTATTTTACGACTGCGATCAGATCAGTAACGGTCAAACTACTATGCGTCAAAATAAAAAAAAATGCCTAAATGTAAACACATGATACACCGACGATTAACACACACAATAAAACGAACCAAATAAATTACACATAAAACTAAACTGAGAAATATTACACATACTGCTCGCATGATTGAAGGAATCTTCTCAACAATTCAGCAATATTTTAGTTAATTTCAGAATGAACATATGAAGACAGAAATCTCATAAAATCTTTACCTTTACATTACTTCAAGACGAAATAAATTTTGTCTGCAAAATCTACTCCCTAAATAAAAAAATCAGGTATATATATATCTATGCTTAATAATTCTATCAATATAACTGAGTTTTGTCCACCAATACATGCAGTTGACTGGTGGTAACATATGTGATAATGATGACATGCCATTTATTGATGTTTCCCCGTTTGTGGATATCAGATTATTAATGTTACTATTCTCTTTATACAAACTTCAGCATCATTCTAATGGAACTATTTGAGTTCATTAAAATTATTATTGTTATATTTCCCTTCGTTACTGCTTTTATACGTCACATCTGTTATTGAGTTAGAATGATATAACCACAATTATAACTGTATTTTTGGAATTTTCAATTGTCACAACTATATATATATAGAGTATTGTTCATGTCTGAACAAGCTCGATCTTAACAGTTATAAGCCATTTGTATTTTACAATATCTGCAGAAATTGATTAAAGCCCCATATTTGTATGGTTGTAATAAAAGCCCGTGTATGATAGGGTGTAATAAAAGCGCCATACATGTAATAACACCTCATATACGTTTAGGTGTAATAAAAACCTTGTGTATGTTGGGGTGTAATAAAAGCGCCATTTACGTTAGAATGTAATAAAAGCCCCTCGTATGATATATTATGTTGGGCGTAATAAAGCCCCATGTGCGTTGGGGTATTATGAACGCCCCGTGTATATTTGGTAGCAATAAAGCCAATATGCATTTGAAAATATATATATATATACATATATATATAAGGTCTGAAAATTTCCAACGATGTTAGAACTGTCAAATTTGCGATGCAAATTTTTGGTCGTTCCCTGCGTTTAGGTGTAAAAAAAAGCCCTGAGTATGTCAGAGTATAATAAAACCCCGTGCACGTAAGGGTGTTATAAAAGACCCGTAAATAAATCCTCCCGTACGTTGGATGTAATAAAAGCACTATTTAGGTTAGAGTGTAATAAAGCCTATACATTTTTTGGGTATAATAAAAGCCGATATACGTTGTGATGTAATGATAGCCCCATAGACATTTGAGTGCAATAAAGGTCCCATGTATGTTTGGATGAAATAAAAACTAATTTGTTCTACGTGTCTTAGTTTTTCTTTCATCTTCCGTCTACCTTGGCGCTGCCTTTTTATTTTGCGGGCATTTCTCAAAAAGCAGAGAACGCTTACCCTACCGGAGCACCTGGTCAATGCTCCAAGTTTTAGTGAAGTCCGAGTTCCAAATTTACTTTTGTTACTTTGTAAATATCATTTTGGTTACTTTATGTTCTTTGATGTCTGGTCCGTTCCTGGAATACATTCTTTTGATTTCCGCAAGAATCTTGGTTCTCTTGATTACTATTTGTAACGTTTTATATGAGAAGTAAACCATAGTATGTATTGCAAACTATTCAATGTTGTAACTTTCAATATATTGAAATGTCTCTGTAAAAAAATATTTTAAAGTTTAAGCCATTTAATTCGATTTTTTGGTTTTCAGACTGATTGTCATTCAAATTAAATAAGTTTCTATGGCTTGCACAGTCGATACCTCTGCTGGTGGATTTTGTCCCCCGAGGGTATCATCAACCCAGTAATACATTTTTTTTTTTAAATTAATGGTTTTAACACGAGGAATGAAACAAAAACTGGCTCGGACCTCGCCCAGTATAAAAAGGTCCGAACCTGACAGCAGATCGGACACTCTGTTGTCTTGTAAGTATGTGGTATCCCCAAATGGGAATCTTAGCACACTCACATCTGGTATGGAGAGTGCCCCGACCAATTCAACTAAAAGTACCCAATCACACGTTCAGTCTGCAGACCATCTATTCCAGTACAAAGATTCTGACTATTTTAAAATTATCAAACCATGTTCCATCACTTTAAACGATATATTGGACTATAACGATGACGAACCACATTGTACCATATCAAAATGTGGTATTAAAAATTGCAAAACATGCAACATTCTTATAACTGATCCTTACTTCTCCAGTTCCCTTACAAACAAAACCTTCCATACAAGAAGTCACGATGACTTAAGTTGCAAATCAACAAACTTAATATATGGATTAGAATGCAACTTATGTGGTTTAATATATGCCGGAGAAACACCAGAACGATTAAATAAAAGAATGTGCGGTCATCGTTCGGGAATGAACACCACCAAATTCCCGACAGTTTATGAACACTTTAATCAACAAGATCATTCAGTCCTCTCCATGCAAGTTTTTAGAAAAAAAATTACCATCCTACGAACAGTCCCGTTCTAAGTAAAAACAATCGTAGGGAAAGAGAGAAGTACTGGATACGCAGACTAGGTACTGCAATACCTTACGGATGCAATGACAACATCAACGGTATAGGTAACCTTTCAAGCCAATATAACAATAGCATAAATGTGATGAATTTATTTGACAAAAATCCAAGACGGGAAAGGAGTCATGGCCATCGCCACTATACGTCACCTAAGTTACATGATGTCTCTATAGATGGTCTCCTTCCTTTCATACAAAAACCTCTTGGACTTCATCACATTAGAAACAAACTTTATTCTATACCTCTCACTCTACTACACTCCCTTTACAAAATAAGTCTTGACACTCCTGTTTCTGACCCCACCTCATCATTATACAGACTTGTTGCCATCATTTTGGATATTGATTTCCACAGACTCTTTAAACCAGTTTGTGTGAAAAGTAAAGATGAAGAAAAACGATCATTTCTTCCACTACCGTTTGTCAACAAAGGTATAGATGCAATTAATTTGGCTAACATCATCCATCACAAAAACGTTACCAACAAAATTCCCCCATATTTCAAAGACAAATCCATACCAATCATTTCACATTCCTATACTTCACCCACTGAATCTAAAATTTTCAATTATAAAAGGCTATTGCAGAACCTCGAGATTGAGGACTTCGAGGCTAAACCACCTGACTGTTCTCGCAAAACCTCTCTATTCAAATATGGTCCTTTAAAAAATACTCGTTTTATGTTATGTTCTACAGGTACAAAACAATATGGCAAAGGCCAATTAAAAAACAATCAGTATAAAATAATGAAAAATAGAAACCGCGTTGGTTTAAAATAATGTGCAATCCATAGAAACTCCATTAGTATATAAGTCGGGATTTTAACTGAGTATGGGGAATAGAAGTATACAGTGTTGAAAAATCATAGGTTTTAATGCTATTATACTCAGATAATAGTCTTGAAATAATTGTTTCCAAAAGATTTTTCGAATTTTTCAGGATCCACATTGAATTAATATCACTACGGGAGTAACAAGTGTTGTGGTTGGACTGCAGATCCTCTTTGACAGTTGTGAGTATAGAAGTTAAAAGTTTTGAAAGAGGTTTGGTGGTACATTTTGCAGATCCAGCTATGAAACGTTGTTTGTATGGATTGTTGTGGAGTTTAGGAATCCAGTGCATAGATGGTAAATCACAATCACCGTCCTTGGTAGAGAGACGAAAAGAGGATAGTACAGATTTATGGTTTTCTAATTTTTTTTTTGGAGAGTGTGGTAGCAGTATAGGTCTTATCACTGCTATCATTTTCTATGTATACCTCTGATAATAAACATTGGATGTAAAACGTTTTGCAGACAAAAACAATGTTGTTTTGGGCTTTGTCTGCTGGTACGACAACATATTTGTCATGTATAGTAGACAATGTTTTTGCTACATTGGGGTCTTTGAAAACTGATGTACCCTTGGCACTCATTGGCCTACTTAAAACTTTCATTCGTTTCAAAATTAAAGACCTCACGGCCTTTAACCACTGTCAGAGAATCAATGTCTTCTTGTTCTCGTTTTATCCATTTTCTTGCATAGTCCTCGACGGCGTCCATAAGAACTTTAAAGTTATAATTCCAATTTATGGAGCGTGGTTCACGGTACTTGGGACCTTAGAAAGGATATTACGCAGAGATTCGTTTTCGATAATGGTTTAATCTCCCGTAACGACGTGACCAGAAGAACCATATTTGAATGGAGAGGTTTTGCAAGAACAGTCAGGTGGTTTAGCTTCGAAGTCCTCAATCTCGAGGTTCTGCAATAGCCTTTTATAATTGAAAATTTTAGATTCAGTGGGTGAAGTATAGGAATGTGAAATGATTGGTATGGATTTGTCTTTGAAATATGGGGGAATTTAGTTGGTAACGTTCTTGTGATAGAGGATGTTAGCCAAATTAATTGCATCTATACCTTTGTTGACAAACGGTAGTGGAAGAAATGATCGTTTTTCTTCATCTTGACTTTTCACACAAACTGGTTTAAAGAGTCTTTGGAAATCAATATCCAAAATGATGGCAACAAGTCTGTATAATGATGAGGTGGGGTCAGAAACAGGAGTGTCAAGACTTATTTTGTAAAGGGAGTGTAGTAGAGTGAGAGGTATAGAATAAAGTTTGTTTCTAATGTGATGAAGTCCAAGAGGTTTTTGTATGAAAGGAAGGAGACCATCTATAGAGACATCATGTAACTTAGGTGACGTATAGTGGCGATGGCCATGACTCCTTTCCCGTCTTGGATTTTTTTTTCTAAAATACGAACTTTCATGGAGAGACGTGTTTAACTATTAAAACGCTGAACCTGGATAGCCAACGAATGTTAATATCATTGAATAATGACGTCACCAAATTAAAATCAAGTACCTACCACACCGATGTCTGATCTAACAATATTAAATTTATACAAACAAATAAAGAAACAAAAAATAAAAACTGAGCCACTGTATGTGAACTAAAAATTGTGGAACATCTTACATTCATCGACATGGGACATCGAAAAGAAAGAAAAAGGTGTTAAACAAAAAACGAAATCTTGACCAAACTTATTCCCCTGGAATTCAATGATGAAAATATCGTTTTAAGAAACAAATTCATGGTACAATTTTAGTATACAAGCCTATGATACAATATCGATCGAGCAGCTCGTAACAACATATCAATCGACGCATTCATGACACCATATGCAATTAAATCTCTGTTTTTTGTTCATGTGCCACACCATAAATATTTTATTAGACAAAGAAGTATTGAAAACACAACTGTATGAAAACTAACCTATGGCAAGCGAAAGTGGACAAAAATCAATATTTGTAATATTAGAACTTTTTAATATCAGAAAATATTTTTTAATATAGTAAATTCATTTTGTAATATTAAAAATGCATTTTCTAATATTAGCTTAAGCATATTTTATTTCAACGAATTCATCATTATATGAAATGACGATATTATAATACAACACAAAGATTCGGAAACAAGCTGAAGCTTATGCTAATCCGTCTCCTAATAAACAGCGAACAATGTTAAGATAATAATAGCATGTTCTTATATACGTATCTATTGAAAATGTAAGGGTTGAATAAAGAATATGTATTGAAATTGAAGAGAGATAGATAGGAAAGGATACAAAAAGGGTATTGAGGAGTTGACATGCACAGACAATAACACACAACACAAAGAAATGTATGTATATACACAATTATGCATTGACAAATCGTTTACTTTTTTAAATGTCAGTTTGCACTTTTAAGAATAAATCTGTATTTTGTTCTAAAGTTATAGCATCAGACCCTTTGAGAAGAATGTCAATATCGATATCAGTATGTATATCTATAGACAATTGTTACATTCGAGTAAGAAGTGGCTGTTTGTTTCTCTTTGTCCCCAGATCCTGTTCGGACTAGCCACCAGACCTCGCCTGTACAGATGCTCATTGAGAGAGCAGCGGTCTATGCACAAGACCTGACCGATCTACTATCAATATTATAGGACATTGGTTTTTTACAACCGTTCGCAATATTAATTAGCGTTTTGAATATATTAAAAGACCTGGAATCAAGAGTGGCGACTGGAAGGTCGTTCCACATTTTCATAGTAGACGGCAGAAAATAACTGGAGTATAATGACGTCCTAGTACGTAACTCGGTTAAGATATGTGATTGGCTGGTAAAATTGTTATGGATGTACGCCCGCGCATTGGGCACCACGGTACTCAAATACTCGAGGGTATCACCATTCACCATCCTATACCTCAACACAAGTCAATGTTTTTCCTTCCTATCGGAGAGTTTTTCCCAACCGGTTTCGCGATATACCTCGTTCAGCCATGTTAGTTTGGTACCACCTGTAACAATTCGCATGGCTGCTACTTGAACTCCCTCGATCTTGTTAATCAAGATTTGTTAACCGTTATCCCACACAACGTCTCCGTATTCAATGATCAGTCTGATAAACGACATATATATTTTCTAGTGTAAAACGATCAAGAACCAATCGCACGCGTCGTAGAATTTTAATCATATTGTATGCCTTTTTAATGATATATTCAACATGGTCATGCCAGGAACCGTCGTCGGAGAAGTAGATACCGAGATTCTGGTGACTGATGACCTCTATCTAATATTAACAATTTATTTTCTAATATTACAAATTCATGATTTAGTATTTTACAAAATATCACACATTTTAGTAATATTACAAATTGTATTTGTAATATAAGAAAATAAATTGGTTATACAGGGAAATGAATTTGTAATATAGAAAATGAATTTCTAATATCACTTTGCACCTGGTCCATTCTCCCAGTTTTTAATGGAGTCCGAGTTGCGCATTTGCTTTTGTTGCTTTGTGTATATGATTTTAGTTGTTTTATGGTCTTTGTTGTGTATGTCTGTTTTCCATGTCTGGTATTTGTTCCTGGATTGCATTCTTTTGATTACCGCTATAACATTGGTTCCCTTGATTACTCTTGCAATATTGTAGTCAGTCACATTTTTAAAAAAATTATTTTCTAATATTAAAGAAACTGTAAATGAATACACCAAATCCAATTTCTAATACCAGAAAATCAATATTTAATATTAAAAAATCATTTTTTAATATTAGAAATTCAATTGAATTTTTAATTTCAAAAAAATGATTTTGTAATATTAGAAATCAAATTTGTTATATTAAAAATGAATTTGTGATATAAAAAAATCATTTTTTGTAATATTAGAAAACACTCATGTTTGTCCACTTTGGCTTGCCATAATAATCATTTATGGAAGGACAAGACAATCCATTCCTAAAACTAATCAAAACCCTTTGAGCGACTCAGAATTCCGACCAAATAGCCGAACGGAATAACATGACATTATCATTCTCCAAACGGAAGTTTGGTATTGTTTTTTTTCATTAAATATAAAAAAGAAAATCAATATGAAAACAAGTCGTTTCAAAACCAACTACATAAATCTTTATTCGAACAAATGCGTCTTTCATTTAATTAACAGTATCCTCAGCTTTTATTTTCAAAGGAAGTGACGTAGGGCT
This sequence comes from Perna viridis, assembly GCA_037379345.1. Lineage (NCBI taxonomy): Eukaryota > Metazoa > Mollusca > Bivalvia > Mytilida > Mytilidae > Perna > Perna viridis. The sequence goes on along the minus strand of CM074525.1, from coordinate 373,542 downwards.
GAAAGAAAGGTACGTGACGCAACACTTTATATTTACGTTGTAAACGAGCAATCAGTGGCAAGTCATAAAGGTATGCCCTGGATGTGAGATCATCCTCATGTGGCAGTCGGTCTTCATCTACACCACGTTCTTTATCACTACCTGAAATATTTGTTTTTCATAAAAGCATCAACATTTCTCATAGAGAAAGTTTAATAGAAAAATATCAAAAGACAATTGATTCTAAAAATCCGAAACGACACTAACATTAAAAAAGTAAGCAAGTCCATAGTTAAAGTAAATGTCGTCATTTTTGTCATCGATTTTTATTGTTATATTATTACGATTACAGACACATGGATATTTACATCTGATGGTTAAGGATAATCTCTACAACAAAGACCACGAATTTTGGGACATGTGTTCCAGCATACCACCGGAAGACCGATATGAACGAATTATGTGCCACTCTCGGCAAATCTCTTCCAACATTCGTATAAAGCCAGATTTTTACAAAGGTGTCTACAGAAAAATGAAAATCGAATATTCCAGTCCTTCAATTTCAGTTTCCGTTGTATGAATTATGTATTATTTTTTTTAAATCCTAGTTTCAGCGATTACCTACATCTAATCCACCCAACTGAACTTGATGTTAAAGAGACAGCATATACGCCTTAGTCTTTCTCATACTTCGATCTTAATTTGAACATAAATTGTACAGGACGTTTGAAATCGAAACGTGATAATTTTGACTTCCCAGCATCTCCAACCTATGATGTATTGAGTATTCCTTTCACAGTTGATTCATTACTGTCGAGTCTGTGATCTCTACATGGACTTTGTCTGTATAGCGCAGATATGGTCAAATAATTTTTTTTGTGGTATACCTTTGTTAATATCACCACTACAGAAGTTTAACGTCGACAGCACATCTGGAGCACGTAAAAGGTCATATGATTCACTACGGTTCCAAATTATAAATATCACGCTATCATCGTGTGTTCAAATGGCACAGAGATATATTACATTTCTTTGAGTAAATTTCGGACAGTTGTTTATCTTCTTCGCATGATTTACCGCTTTGTTATATCTAGTTGAAAATCAATTCCTAGATTTTTTTTGGATTGATTGATTGATTATTTGGGTTTAACGCCCGAGCAGCAATATTTCAGCTATATTCAGGCGATGAACATGAAATGGGATGATAAAATGAACACGTAATAATGATGAATTGAAAATAGGGATATGACACAAGGATTATAGGGTCGATAAATTTTCATTGCCACTAGAAAAAGGGAGGGATGGGTAGGGTCGGGCAATTTAGCCTCCTGTGTCGGAGCGCAAATGTTCCTACTCCTATCGAATACCACAGCAGGGTTCTTTAACGTACGAGAAACGTGGCATTTTTCCCCAACACGGTACACCACTATCGTTTGCGGTCAGGTTTTCTGTTTTCTGCCTGACAACTGCAGCATGTAACACGCCAGGGGTACCCAATTCCATCACATGAGGAACATAACCCAGTTGCTCTGTGGGCAGAGCGCCTAGCCCCGGCTAGAATTCTGAGCACTACTTAGTCGCCTTTTACGACAAGCTTAGCGCTGCTGCAGGCCTATTCTTTTGACACCCGCCCTTGCACGGGGTGCTTTTTTGGAAATACAGTTGGTAATAACCCATGTTTTGGTGGTTTTATCATCCTAATTAACACTGTTAATTTCTGACAATTTTGTCTTTGTTTACATCATGAAACTTTATTTAATTGAATAATATCGCCAAAGTGTGTAGTGTGATTTGTTTTGACGGGACCCTTTTGTGTCGGGGTGTTGCATTATTGTTGTTATACTATTGCCGGATTATACTCATTTGCAATATGTCGGGTGCCGTTGACCTAGCAGGACATGCTTACTCTTCCGGCGCACATCAATTCACTCTCAGATTTTGCGGGAGGTCATACCAATAGTGCTTTGGTTTTTGTGTGACGTCTTGTTTCCCATGTCATGTCAGTTTTAATTTAATATTTATTTTTTATTTGCTTCGTAACAAAGTATCTGTAGGTCGTCCCCTTTTCTGTGTTCACGTTCTGGTCATGTTGTTTGGGTTCTGAAGTAGTTGTAATGTCATGCACCAAATAAATACCGCACTGAGAATGGAAATTATGATCACGGACAAAAAAATACTCTATCGAAAATGTAATTATGAGCATGGATTAAACAAGTAAAACATTGAAAATTTAAAGTTATTAAGTGTATATTCTTAATTAGTTGCTGTCCAGAATCAGATATAGAATGCACACGACATTCCGTGGAAGGAAAGATTGTACTGAAATACTATTGTTGACTGATTTTGTAACATTATTTGTGTTGTTTTAAATTAAAGCTTTGACACTTCGTACTTAGTACTATACCTTTGACTGTATTTTATATGGACCCTAGAATAATACACTCTAGAATAAGCTAGAATATATACATTACCTAGAGTTACTTTACATTTGACTATATTTTATATGGACCCTTGAATCATACACTCAAGAATAAGCTAGAATATATACATTTCCAACAGTTAATTTACCTTTGACTGTGATGTCTAGTAATTGGGATAATTTAAACTCTACATAACATTTCCAGATATCGGCAAAAAATACCGAAGCTTCAGCAGTGTGATGATTCAAATACGACAAAATATAAAAACGTGAAAGAGATGATCTACATACATAATGCAGCGAATCGAATAAAGAACAAAAAATATTACACAATAAAAGAAACAACAAAAAACTGAAGACAAGAGAAACAAGACATCACACAAAAAAGCTAAAGCACTAGCGATATGAACTCCAATAAAAAAAGGTGATCCGGCATAGTAAGTGTGTCCTTTGTCAGTGGCACCTGTCATATGGCAAGTGGGTAGGCAGTTACTTTACCTTTGACTGTGTTGTCCAGAATTAATGATAATATAAACCCTATAAACATGGCATTACCAACAGTAACTTTAACGGCCTGGTTCAACTGGTCAGAGTCTGTAAGAAAAGAATGTTGCATAACAAAATAACTAAACAAACAATATGGTGTCAGTCGGTATAAAATTCAGACTCTGCCAATGGCAGAGGTGATTCAAGAAATACAAAACCCACCAAACAAAAATTCTATGCTGTTCTATATTTGTTATATTTTATACGTTACAATACTCCCTATCGTACTCAGATCTGCATTCACCTCCCACATACTTTAACCAAACCAAACCAAATCAAGAATAATAATTCTTGCATAGTGCCAATTTCATTTTGATAAAGATTGCTACCAAAGGATGAAAAAAGGTGTAATTGAGCATTTCGAACTCCACTAAAAATTAAGAGGACGGACCGGGTACACAAGTAGGGAATGGCGTATGCTTTTTTGTTTCGTAACACACCCGGAAATGTTCATAAAATCTTTCGCCCAGGGTAGACGAAACAGGAAAGTAAAACTATGAACAAATCGGTGTTTATTGTAAGATGGATTCTTCGTCAGGATTCAAGTCCATAGACCACGGATTTTTTTCTGCAACAAACGTTTATGACTTGCAGTGCCCTCTCCAAAGAGGTTTTTTTCTGAGGAATGAAACAATTTTGGTGCTTTTTGAACTACTTTAAGGAGGTAGACCTAGGATAAAGAACACAACTCTTACAAATCATTTGAACGTTTGTATTCAGCATTTGACATCAATCACATGTAAGCATCAAAGTAACTTGGATTGATTTCATTCTATTTCAAATGAAAACGTGAGAAGCTTTGATGAAATTGAATATGATACAAATATATCAATGATTTCAAGAGTTATTTCCCTTACCGTAGGTCTACCTCTTTAATGAATAACAAGTAGTGGTGCGACTGCAGTCAACGCAATCAGCGTTATTTTGGTTTATATTGAAATACAGATTGTCACAATAACAAAACAATTTACAGGTTTTAACAGAGGAAAGAATTATAGTTTATATTACCTGTTCGTAGAGAATCAGGAAACTGTCTTTGCCATTCTGCCATCACTATGGCAACAAATATTGAAATTCCAATGACTGACATATTTCTACTAGATCTAAGTTCTATACTCTGAAAAGCTGATATGCCAACTGAACATAGTACGCCAACCATTGCAAGAACTGTTCCACCTAAAGCTGGAGATGGTACAGATGTCAAAACTGCTCCAAACTTACCAATAACAGCAAACATTATTGTTAATAAACCAGCAATTACCAACACAATTCTACTATGTATCTGTAAAGGAAGTGACTAATGAAGAAAAAGGCTGACAAAGTAATTATCCTTGATAAAGGTTATAACACAATTACCGAACTCATGATAATATACCATAAAGGAAGATAATTAGTAATAGGCAAATTACAGGATAAATCAGAAAAAAATTAAGTGCCAAAGATGAAATGAAAATTAACAAGTTTATTTAGTCATACAGCCATCAAATTTTGTCAATTTGTTAACAAATAAAACAAACTGATAAATTTCTGTTATGTCCAGTATCTCAGTACGACCCCTACCTTCGTTATTCCTAGTAAAGAAATCGTTGTGCTATATGACGTAGTAGCATGTCCTGTCCCTAAAAATCCCGATAAAACACTGAATACTCCCTCAACAGCAATACCACGATTTATAGCATGCCTTGGAACCGGATATGCTTTACAAACCCGTGACGTAGCTACATAATCCCCAACAGATTCTATAACGGAAGTAACGACAGAAATAAAGAATCCAATGAAAATTGCGGTATTAAATCCAGGTATTCCAAACTGACCTACAAAAACAATATGTTCAAGCTTATTAAAGGGACAGTACAAAGTTCGTTACAATCATCGTATGATTTATACAACATTCGTAAGAGTAATAAAGGGAACCAAGGTTATAGCGGAAATCAAAAGAATGTAATCCAGGGACAAAGACCAGACATGGAAAAAAGACATACACAATAAAGAACATAAAATAACCAAAATAATACACTCAAAGTAACAAAAGTAAACAACTCGGGCTCCACCAAACACCGAGAGTATGGACCAGGTGCTCCGGTAAGGTAAGCTTCCTCTGTTTTTCTTGAAGCACCCGCCGAGTGGCTCATAAAAAGTCAAGTCTGGGGTAGACGAAAGAGGAAAGGAAAACTATGACAAGTTGAACGAATCAGTTTTCATGATGCAGATGGATACACCGAACGATAAAAAAAAACTTATCTAGTGATGACTCCAATCTTGTAAACCTGTTCCAGAAGCCGAATTGTAGGAATCTAGTGCGATACAAAAAGTCTGCGTAGTTACGGCAAGCTCTAGCATAACGTATGAGTTGTGATATGAAAACTCCATACGCAGATGCTGAAGGGATGTTGCCACCGATGAAAGGAAAGATGCGATGTATCAAATCCCGGAAACTAGGCCTAGCCAAAACGTAGCTAACATATATTCCTTCTTTTAGATCAGATTAGTTATAAAGTCATTCTCATAAGAGTGAAGGAATAATTATTACAATAAAATAATGATACTGTTTCGTTGTTCTAAGTACGTAATAACAAAATGAAGATGTTCTCGAAACTACGAGCATTTCATACCAATACTGTTTCGGCCGTTTTGACTTACTTTATATTGATTTTACTATCTTGAAACATATTTTAACGACGTCTACGTCATGACGTCAGTGATTACCGTGCCGTATATGATAAACTCGTGAATAGCTTGATGCATGAAAAAACAGTCTAATTGACAAATAGATAATACAGATTTCAAAGAATAATCTAGCACCGACAAGTTCTGTCAAAATATGTATAATGAGTTACAATATTGTAAATTACATGTTTAACACAGGGGATATGCCTCGGTGATAAATTCGTATGTATGTGTGTTTTAACTTCACAATTTTGTTCCCTGTCGCACCGCGGAAGGGCAATAGAAATACCGGTGACCGTCCGTGGGTCACACTTGCCATTTTAGATACAACTCCTCCGAAGCAGCTCGTTGCATTTTATTCAAACTTTGTATGTTAATAGTCACAATATGTAGTTGATCATTATTGCATTGCAATTTTTATTAAACAAATTTTACTGGACTTTATTTGACTTTTGCGTTACAATGTCCTGGTGGCGACAGGGTGACATATGGCTACGCGTAGCAACCTTGTTTGTGGGTGTTTATGGATAGTGACATCTTTATTGAGTTAAAGAGGCTATAAAAACACTAATATTCTACGAAGAATTCGTACATGTTATAAAAATGGAGATGGGTTCTATTCAGGTATATATTACATGTACCTGGATAGGGAACCAAAATCCAAGGAGTATCCCTAATGATTCCGGTATATATTACATGTACCTGGATAGGGAACCAGAATCCAAGGAGTATCCCTAATGATTCCGTTTCTTACATCCGTCCTAGCCTTATATGTAGGATGTTGAGGGTCGTCAGAGAAAATATTCAGCTCAGTACAGATAGCACATGTAATCCACATGACGGCTATTGTAATGAAAACCTAAATAAGAAAAAAATCTTTATCTGTTTGTCAAATGCAACTTCACTTCGATTAGGTTAGATATCATTTTAGTACTTCAAATAAACGACAGATACTGAAACGATCCTTTCCCCCCCAAAAAAAAGAAAAAAAACCATACATGAACATACATTTAAAACATTTCAACTACACAGGCAAATGTGCCACACATGAAAATCATATGGTTTGTATCAAATGATTATCATATAAGTCGAGCACCATGTGATTTGGTTAACATATGATAATCGCATGATTATCATATGATAATCGTATGTTTTTTTTCACAAACATGTGATTGTCATGTTATCAAGACAAAATTAATATATGAGAATCATATATATCATATCATATTTTAATTCATAATGTCTGGTGTTGAAAGCAATCACAACTGAAGGCCGATTTTATTTAGGCTAATATTTTTGGTATGCTGGTTTATTTCGTTGTACGTGACTTCAGGCCATAGTTTTCCTTTCCTCGTTTGTCTACCCCGGACTTGACTTGTTATGTGCACCTGGTCCATGCTCCCAGTTTTTAGTGGAGTCCGAGTTGCTCATTTACTTGTGTTACTTTGTATGTATGATTTTAGTTACTTTATGTTCTTTGTTGTGTATGTCTGTTTTCCATGTCTGGTCTTTGTCCCTGGATTACATTCTTTTGATTACCACTATAACCTTGGTTCCCTTGATTACTCTTTCAGTTTTCGAGCACAATAATTTGTTATAAAAAAATAGTATTTGAGTGTCATATTTTTATCGTAGTATTTTCGCATAAAATGTTGTAATCTTGACTTAATAAACAAACACATCGCGAGTCATTGTTGTAAATTTAGAAGGATCACGTGATGCAACATAAAATTTCTGTTCTGTTCTGTTTCGCACTATGAACATCTGCAGTATTCCAGATTTGTTATATTTAATCGCCTTAATTTTCATCCCCTGCTGAGTGGAATGTGTCAACTTCATAAGGAATGCGCACAACAAATTATGTGGAATTCATTCCAGTATAATGTTTTTTTTTATAGAAATAGATCAGGTTTAGTAGTAAGCATAACAGAGCTACGATACGTACCGGAAATACCTGAAATACAGGAAATGTTTTCCGTTTCTTCTTCGGTTTTCGGTTGCATTGTGGTAAAGGTACTCTGATATGAGACATGTAAACTGTCAACAGAACCATGAGAGTGGCACCTCTGTAATTTGAAAGATAGTTTGATATTCAGGTGATCCTAGAAAAGCAGATGACACTATCAATGCATTTCAGTGGAGCCCAGATTGCTCTTTTACAGTTTCTTTTCTGTGTGCGTGTCATTTTGTTTATTTCCTATTTTTTGTGCGTGTCATTTTCTTTATTTCCTTTCTGTGTGCGTGTCATTTTGTTTATTTTCTATTTTTTATGCGTATCATTTTGTTTATTTCTTTCTGTGTGCGTGTAATTTTGTTTATTTCCTTCTTATCATTATCATTTCAAATCAGTAAAAGTTTGCTAGTGTCAGGCATCTATGTGATTCTGAAATTTGAACAAATTAAATGCCAACATCATATTGCCATTATAACCGTACTATATGTTTGGTTACTAATGTATGTCTCGTCTTTTCCATCAGGAAAAATTATCGCCAATTTTATTTCAATTGAAATACTTCCCTATCATTCAAAGTATGAAACAGAGTAAGTATGAAGTCCTTAAATCTATAAAAAGCTTTTTTTCATGACATTTTTATTACTGTAGATGAAAAACCGAAAAAAATCATTTTTTTTGCTGACACTTTAAATTCAAGCATTCCTCCGTTACATAACAGTTGTGACCAAATATGATTTTTGAAACACAACTATTAAACATTTCATCTGTATAATGAGTATACAGTGCTAACTTACGCAATGCCTATACCCCAGTGCGCCTGACAAAGAATTATTACAACAGGATATAGAGAATATCCCAAACAGAAGATTGTAACGCCAATTACTATTGGTGAAATGAACTTCATCATGATCCCTATTAAACCAGTCAAACCAATGAAAACCTCGAAAACAGATGCAGCTATCAAACTTCCTTGTGTCTGTGAAAATATGAAAATGCATTTTTTTGTTGCGTAAAATATCAAGATTAATAAAACATGCATATTTTGTATATAAGATTTACAAATTAAATGTGGCGTAATGAGGTCAAATGGAAATAGCCCTTGTTAGGATTCATACAGTTATCCAACCTGAAAAAATTGCATTTGTACATAATATCTGATTAAACAAAGTGGACAAAGTTCCGGCTAAGATCTGACTTAAAAAATGGACAAAGTCCTTTCTAAGCGTTTGTACACACTATCTGGCTTAACAAACTTAATTTTACAAAGCCCAGTCTTAGCATTTGTACATAATATCGGTCTAAATTAAGTGGATAAAGTTGCGGTTAAGATCGGACTAAACAAACTGGACTAAGTCCTTTCCAAGCGTTTGGTTTGTACACAATTATCTGACTAAACAATCTTTACTTGACAAAGCTCCACCTAGATGCTAGTTAATAACATCCGTTATTATACATATTATAGCTGACCTCATTTTTGGAATAAATTTGTTACAGAACATCTGTTGTTGGATACTTACTGAGCGTGATGTACCTTGCTTCGACCAGGTGTTGGATAATGTACCTTACTGAACCATGATGTTTCCTCACCTCGGCCAGGCGTTGGATGATGTAACTTACTGAACCATGATGTACCCTACCTCTGCCAGGCGTTGGATGATGTACCTTACTGAACCATAATGTTTTCTTACCTCGGCCAGGCGTTGGATGATGTACCTTACTGAACCATGATGTACCTTACCTCGGCCAAGCGTTGGTATACTATATTCGGTGTGACTAAAGATAATTCGTGCGTGTTGTTACTTGTAGCATTAACTGAAATGGTTAAATATATAAATGGTAAATTTAGACAATAATTATGATAGCATTAGTCCTTGCACCAGGGAACTTAACAGGTTTAGATTTAATGATAGCAGTAGTCCTTGCACCAGGGAACTCGGCAGGTTTTAATTTTATGATAGCAGCAGTCATTGCACCAGGGAACTCGGCAGGTTTTTATTTTATGATAGCAACAGCCATTGCACCATGGAACCGAGCAGGTTTTAATTTGACGATAGCAGCAGTCATTGCACCTGGGAACTGAGCAGGTTTTAATTTTATGATAGCAACCGCCATTGCACCAGGGAATTGAGCAGGTTTTAATTTTATGATAGCAGCAGTCATTGCACCAGGGAACACAAGGTTTAATTTATTTAATAGACAACGTAAAAAAAAAACGGAACAAAATTTGCTTATAATATTTAGAGTTATATTATGATTGGGCACCGACCATTTTTATACTGAGGGAGGTGGGGGCTGGGATTTTCAATGCTGCTAAATATTTTTTTCTGCTCTTTTTAAACTTACTTTACTATTTTTTTTTAGCACAGGAATTAATTTTTTTTTCAAGAATATGGCAGATTTTCTTTTTTTCTGCAAGTCAAAATAACGATAAACAAGAAAATTGGAAATATTATATGAATATCAACGGAGTAAAGATTAGGATCAATTAGATATTTTATTCTTGTTAAGACTAAATAAAATTAATCAGTAGATTTACACCTCCGACTTCTAAAAAATAACTTTTTAAATTAAAAAATAGGACGGAAATTTCAAAATCAGGATTTTTAAATCAGTTTCTTGTATTTAGGCACTATAATGTTTAAATCTTTCATTTGTTTGGTTACCAAAATAATGTTTCCTCTGTGACACTGATGTGGCTATGGATTAACAACATGTCTATACATCAAATAGCTAAAATAATGCTAGCAAATATAAGGTCAGCAATAAAAACCAAAAAAAAAAAATCCTTCCTAACCATTCCACATTTTGGGTGAGGGTTGGATGAAATTAACTTGGCCTAAACAAGACATGGCTTTGTCTGTAGCCAGGAATTGGATGAGGTTCTGCTCTTTCTTTCTAAACAATAACGCATCATGAGAAAGTATGGGACTCATGCAGACGGGTAGCTTCCCTGCAAATTCTGCAACAGCACGAGACAGTTTGGGACTTGTGCAGAGAAGCAGCCCGTCACAATCAATTATGCATGGCGAATCTATAGTGATCAACTTGTGTAGCACTCCAAAATATATCAATTAGATCAAGAGCAGTCTATGATGTAATTCATGATTGTATATTATATCTAATTAAAATTCTTGCACACTTGTATTTAAAATAAAGGGTGACAGGAGATAACCTTGGCGTTGTCCTGTATGTACACCGAAAGATGGTGAGTGTGTTGAATTGTAAATGACTTGGGTTTTTGTGTTTTTGTAGAATCCTTGAATGATCTTTACCATTTGATAGGAATTCTATAGTGTCTTAGTACCCTCCAAAGAGTATTTCTGTCAACTATGTCGAAGGCTTTCTTGAAGTCCACGAAGTTGATGTAGGGAGTTGATTGCCATTCTATCAACTGCTCGATGATGACCCGTTACGTGGCAATTTGGGCAATATATGATCGGCCGCATCGGAATCCGGCTTGCTCATCACAGATGTTTGTATATATTGCTGTCTTGATTCTTTCCAGAATGACTCTTGCTAGGACTCTACTTGGAAGTGAGAGTAGCTGAATTCCTTAACAGTTTTTGGCAGTTGCTCAGGTCGCCCTACTATGGAAGCTCAATGATGTAACCTAAACTCCACTCATCAGGGATTTCCCAGATGTTCTCAAACAGCTTATGCTAGATGCTGTAGGACTCTGTGCGGGTCCAAGTGTCAAAGATATAAACATGACCAGTTTTATATATTATAAATTTCGATATGCTGTACACAAATAGGCCCGCAGCAGCGCTAATCTTGTCGTAAAAAGCGACTAAATAGTGATCAGAAACCTGGCGGGGGCTAGGTCCCACTGCCCACAGAGCAACTGGGTTGTGTGTCCCAGGTGGTGGAATGGGATAACCAAACCCGATCCTGGGGCTTTTCCAATCTTGATTCTCCGTAGGGCTTTTATGACTTTTGATTGGGCCAGTATGTACATCAATGTCTTCTGAGGGGGTAGATCAGGAGCATCTGGTTTTTTTTTCTCCATTTAAAAGTGGTCGATCTAGGTTTGTTACATGTATCACATTACCATCTTTGTCTTTTCTTGGTTTGGATGTATTGGTCATGCTACTTGCGTGTGATGTTGTACGCAGGTTTGGTGTCATTTCTGGCAATTGCATTATTTGCTTTTGAAGCGAGCTCGTTGGTGTTTCTCTTTACTCCTTTTCTGATGCTTATGTAATACCTCGTCAACTATTCTTTCAGCAATCTTGTTTTAACCTCGTCAGGTTGTATCTTAATAGACCTACACTTTCTCAGTTGTCTCGATTGTATCATTAGATACACATGGCTTGTATTCCTTTGAGAATCAAAGTTCTGTTAAGCATGTTGTGTTATATGTCTCTCCCATTGTTTGTCTACTGCGCCTCTTCCTTATGTTATACAAATCCGGGGTAGACAAACGAGGAAAGGAAAACTATGACCCGTTGAATATATCAGTTTTCATGATGCAGATGGATATACCATAACGATCCACAAGTTAATGATGACGACCATAAATCTTGTAGCAACATAACCCTGTTCCAGAAGCCTATTTGTTAGAGTTCTAGCGCGATACAAAGTCTGCGTAGTTTCGGCAAGCTCTGGCATAACGTATGAGTTGTGATATGAACACTTCATACGTAGGTGCTGAAGGGATGTTACCACAGATGAAAGGAAAGTCGACAATTTTGAATGAAAAGTCATCACGTTTGTCAAGTTTGGTCAATAGTTTTGCTTTACCATCGATTTCTAAGTGTAGGTCAAGATATGAGGCTGACTTCACAGTGTCTGTAGTATCCTTTACCTCAAGTTCTTTGGGGTAGATGCAATGTATCAAATCCCCGAAATTATGATTGTTTAAAAATAATACGAAGATAGTATGACCGCTCCGGATGATTTCCATCTAACTTCGTTCCAAAATATCAAGGTTGTAACCCCCATTGTATGTCATTTTAAGAACTATTTCTAATATTAGAAGCAAGTTCTCATTGCTCAAATGTATGGCATAGTCTTCTATAATCGGACCATCTGGTATTCTTACCTCTTCTCTGTCATAATGTTTAGTGGTAGTTCGTGTACTTTTATATATAGAGTCTCTGGATATTGATATTCATTTAGTTGCTCATTATAACATCATGAATTTTGACACTAAAAACCATAAAATTTTAGTACAAAAGACATTTGTTACACACTTCCTCATACATTATTTATTCACTATATGTACATGAGATTTTAATTTTTTTTCTACCTAAATTTTTTTTTATAAAAAACAGAATACAGCATTATTTTTTTTTACCATTGTGGAACTTAATTTATTTTTTTCTAGCCACACAAAAATTATTTTTTTTTATTTTTTATTAAAGTGAAATTAATATTTTTTTTAAAAATATGCCCCCCCCCAATATAAAAATGGTCGGTGCCTTAATTAAAAACTTATTTACTTTAAGTATCGGTGGGTGTTTCTAGGAAAGCAGAGGACGCTTACCCTACCAATGCCCGTAGTACATGCTTCCAGATTTCAGTGGAGTCCGAGTTGCTCATTTACTTATGTTTCTTTCTATGTATTATTTTGGTTACTTTATGTTCTCTGTTATGTTTGTCTGTTTTCCGTGTCTGGTCTTTGTCACTAGTTTACATTCGTTTGATTTCCGCTAGAATCTTGGTTCCCTTGAATATTCTTTTAGAATACACCTCAGATGTCTGTTTGCAGACAGTTCTCTATAGAAATAGGCAGGTCAATGTATTTATTGGTCTGTAGACCTGTTATATCTTGGAATCGTTTTTATTTTTAGCGTCGTCTTTATTCCCGCGACTTTAATCACGTTTTACATCTCTGTTCTCGAATATAGGGGAGGAATTTACGGACCACCAGGTACAAGTACTAGTATTGACTAGCGTCTAATGGCGTTCTGTAGACAGTTTCGTGTGTTTCACGCATTGTAACTTACATGCAGTGTCATGAGGGAAGTTCCTCGTATCTTTAAAAAATTAAATTTATTTGTAGTGATCCACGAAGTCCTTAAACAGTTTAAATTAAATATAGTGTCCATGTCCTTATAGAACAATTCCATCTGACTTTAGAGAGTTTAACTTACACATAGTGTCCTGAAGACAATTCCACTTACATGTAGTATCCTGAGGACAATCCCACCTGTCTTCAGGCATTGAAATATACATGTAGTATCTTGAGGACAGTGCCATGTACATGTCTTTAGACATTTAAACTTACATACAGCATCTCAAGGACAATACTACGTGTCTTTTGATGTTTAAACTTACATGCAGTATGTTGAGGTCAATGCCACTTGTCTACAGACAATGAAATGTACATGCAGTATTTCAGGACAACGCCACGTGTCTTTAGACATTTAAACTTACAGGCAACCTCTCGAGGACAATGTCATGTGTCTTTAAACATTTAAACTTACATGCAGTATCTTGAGGGCAATGTACATGTCTTTAGATATTTAAACTTACATGCAGCATCTCGAGGACAATGTCCCTTGTCTACAGAAATTGAAATGTTCATGCAGTATCTTGAGGACAATGCTATGTGTCTATAGACACTAAAACTTACATGCAGCATCTCGAGGACAATGCCACGTGTCCATATCTTTTAGAGCAATCAGGGGTATCAAAAACGAAGAAGAAGGTCCTTGGAAAACTGGAAGTCTGTAAACAAATCTTTCTTTTAAACAAATAATCTCAGTGAAATGGTGTTGACAAGTTTATAATCAGTGTTAACATAAAATAATGAATCACTGTAAAATATTGTTGACATGTTTATAGTCAGTGTTAACAAAAATTTTGAAAGTTGGCAAGTGTATAGTAATAGTTAACAAAGAATATTTAATCCCGGTAAAATGAATTTGATAAGTTTATTGTAACGGTTAACTAATCCCGGTAAAATTTATTTTACAAGTTTATAATTAGTGTTAACAAAAATATTTAATCCCGATAAAATATTGTTGACAAGTTTATACTTAGTGTTAACAAAAAATATTTAATCCCGTTAAAATGGATTTGACAAGTTCATAGTTACTTTTAACATAAAATAATGAATCCCGGTAAAATTTATTTGACATTTCATTCATTCATTCATTCATTCATTCATTCATTCATTCTTTAATTCCTCAAAATAGAGATTGCAATTACATAATTACAAATTAATTAACACACAAATAGGAAGTATTAAATAATAATAATAATGAATTGTATTATTAATTCATTACTATATACAAGTAAAGTGAGGAAGATATGTTCGTGTACTAGTGACATTACATGCATTAGCTACAAAAATGTATTGCAACAACGTAAGCATCTTAAATATTCGCCTGTTGACTTTACAATATGGATGTAGCAGAGTCGTCTGAATTCTTCTATATCGGAATCACAGAGTTCAATGGAAGTTTTCCTACCGAGGAGAATTCGGACAAGCGATTCATCATCATACTCGCTTAGTTCTACGTACAACTCTAGAGGAAAATGTTCAATTATAAGGTCCATCCGAACATTAAACAACTCTGAAGTACTTGTACAGTTTTGGGTAGCATGGACAAGCATGTTGGTGAATATTTGATCACATAATTTACATGATTGTTCGATTAGGTTTGGTACAGAGGAAATGTATTTAGCAATAATGTGAGCGGTACGCAGATCAAAGCAGTTTGCAGGGTACTTCCAGATGTCAGCAACAGCAATGGAATTGTGGATTTCTCTGAATCGACTAAAGCCACTATGTGAGTCTATACGTGTTTTCCAGTCATTATAATGTTTTGTATGAACCGCATTTATCACCATGTGTTTCCATTCTAATTTGCCAGGAAAGTCACCGTCTCTGATAAAGATCACAAGGCATTCGTACAGGTTATATTTGATTAAGATATCTAAAATATCCGGGATAAAGCCTATGCGATTTCGATTGTCTGTTAGGCATGTAAAAAGTCTATGTGGGAAGATAGTTTTCGCCAAACAGCTATTATCCAACTTGCAAAGTTTGCCGAAGAAATAAAGTTTGCGTTTTTCGATTTCACTTGTTATGCTGCGTAACCCAACCATACTTTTGCAAATGTCCGATCGTGTGAGTGTGCTGAACTTTTGTGCACGTTTGACAACAAAATGTTGAAATCTATTTAGAAGTGCTAGCTCGGTATTCGTTAAATTGTTCCATACTTCACAACCGTATAGAACGGTGGGTATAACAACAGATCTATATGATTTCATAAGCACTGACGGATTTGTATTTCGACATCTGATATTGGCAATTGCAAAATAAATGTTTCTACCTTTCCTACAAACGTTCGTTGTCCTTGAGAGAGACTTAAATTTACCATTGAGTTCAATCCCTAAATGCACATGGCTTTCTAAAATTGGAATTATTTCCTGGCTAACTGTCCATTTTAAGGCTGATTTTACGAACGATTTAGAAAATTGTATCACACCACACGATTTCTTGCCATTGAGCTGAAACCGCCACTTATTCGCATATTCGGTGCACACATCAAGCATTCGTTGTAATGCTCTAGGTGTTGTAGCAATGCATGTAATATCGTCAGCAAGCGAAGGGGCACAACATTTTATACTATTTACACCTGTTACCTGATTAGAATTACACAGCTCATTGATTAAATCATTAATAAACACAAGGTATAAAAAACCAGATAACACACCACCTTGCCTTACACCTTCATTTACTTCAAAATACTTCGATTTGCGTTGATTTACAATAACCGAACTTTGTGTATTACTATATAACATATTTATACAGGACCAAGCTTTACCTTTAACACCTAAGTCACAAAGTTTGACCATAAGTGCTTTGCGCCATACCGCATCAAAGGCTTTTCTACTGTCTAGGAATGCGGCAAATACTTTACTGTGTTATTCAATGTTATTATAAATTGTTTCAAGAAGACAAAAGGACGCAGTCAGACAACCCAGACCTTTCTGAAACCCGTGTTGCAGTGGATTTGGAAACGATCCTCGTATTATCACGAATGTTTGTATACGTTGGAGTAGGAGTTTTTTTTAAATGTTTTCAACACACTGGACAAGAGACAAACGGGTCGGTAACTGTCAGGGTGTGACTTAGGCTTGCCACCACCTTTAAATAACGGAACCAAAAGACCCTTTCGCCAATCACTGGCTACTTCACATTTAGATATCATAGTATTTAGAAAAACTGTGAGGCATTCAATTAGTTTCGGTCCGCCAAAAATTAAATGTTCATTTTGAACCAAGTCATTTCGACTTGCTTTTCTACGTTTTAATTGTTTGATAACCGCCGCAACATCTTCGTCGGTTATGATACCACCGGGTAAGTATTGTTTTTTAACAACGTCACACACAGTTTCAATGTCGTCATACATTTTATTCACTTCACGGAATGTTGATTCGTCAAACATAGAAGTATCGGACGGTGTATATAAGTCTTTGAAGTAACTGGCAAACACATTACAAACCGATTCGGGGGTATTATGAACAGTGTTATTAAAGTTTATCTCATGGCACACGTTTGACTGTTTTGGTTTCTGTCGCTTTATAAGTTTCCAAAACAACCTTATATCACATTCAGCTGCATTGTTTATATCATCGTATGTCTCTTCCGTATATTGATCATGAGCAAGTTGCTGTATATTCCTGAAATTACGTTTCGCTCGTTTATAATTAAAGTAAGAGGGATATTGCATACTCCTTGATCTACCATCCTGCAACCATATTTTACGCATTTCACGTTCTTTACGATGCGCTGTTTTAACGTCTGCATTCCAATACGGTTTCGTATATGGATTGAATCTGTTACATGGTATTGATTCTTTTGCCGCATCAAGTATCGTAGTACCAAATCCGAATAAAAGGAATCTATGTCTTTGTCGTTGTGTTGAAGATCGTGTATAAGACTATTTAACGGTTCACGAAGACTGTCTTCGTATTTACGCACATGCTGATCGGTGACTTTGTGCCACGATGCAACTTCGAAAATTTGTTTGACTCAATATGAATATTTTCTTCTTGCACAACGGATGCAATAACGGGCAGATGATCCGATGTCGAACTGAATGTTCCTTCTTCGAGAATTTCGTATTATCTTAATTGTCTGACTAGCGTCTCTTCAAGTAAAATATAGTCTAACATGGTGTTCTTTAAGGGAAATGTAAAGTCTGGACCTTTTCGCAAAGCCTTAAATGAATCAGTAAATGGGTGATATAGAAAATGTTTTTTTACAAAATTTTGTAGTTCTTTTGATTTTACTGTTTGTAAGATTCATGTGTTTACTGATGCAACTAGAGTTTAAGTCTCCTGCAACAATAATTTTACCATAATTAGTGTAAAACGAACACAGGTCATCAAGGGCATTTAGCTCTTGCCTATAATTATCAACTGAACTATCTGCAGGTAAGTACACGCCAAAAATAAAAATTGATCTAGAATTTTTGCATTTCACTTCAATACCTACAATTCTATCAGAGTTCGTATCTACAATTTCTTTAACTGAGAATTGTAAAGTAGATTTATACATTAGAGAGATACCACCTTTTCCATGTGTATAGTAGTATGGTTCATGTAGCTTGTCAGTTTTTGATATACTACGATACCTTTTATCAAAACTTTCCATATACGAAAGAAAGTTTGGTTTAAGTTAATGCTCACATATAATTGCAATATCACAATTTGTATGATTAAGTAAATTTGCCAAGCACACAGTGGATGACATTATACCTCTCACATTCCATGTTAATATGTTAAGGCTCATTATAGCAAAAGCAACACAACTATTATTAAAAATAAACATTATGAACAACATGGGGACTAGTTTATTGTATATACCAGACTAATTCTCTGGACGACTTTCACTCCATTTCTGTTGCCAGTCGCGGTTGCTTAACCATCTTCTACATCGTACACCGGACGGCCAATGAGTATTGTTTTCAATAAGGTCAGCGCAATCTTCTGATACGTTCAATTCTGCGGAAATACGAGACGATCCATATTTGCCATGGAAGAGTTGTAAAAATGTAGGTTTTACTCCTTTTAATTCTTTTTAAACCTCGTGGACTTATTGTCAATTCCAGATAAATAGAACATTGCCGAACGTTTTTCTGGGAGACACACCAACGAATACATCAGAGTTGGTCGGTTTTGTTTCCTCGGTATTACCATGCACACGAACAGAAATTCTAAAATTTACTTGGTCTTCATTCGTATCAATTATATTTATATTGTTCGATTCGGAGTTTAACAAAGTTTGTTTAACACCACTTGATTCTATGGTAGCATGTCATCGTTATAACTTGAAACTCGATTCGTACCGTTACTTTCGCCGGAAGATATTCTTGTGTCTAACTGTTTATTGTTCTGCGGCGAAACTGTACTCACTTTTTCGTGTGTATTTGCCGACGTGTTTTTGACATTTAAATCCGTAGGGGCTCGCTCCGGGGACAACTTCGAAGCATAAGACGGCTTGTTCAACACTTTTAACTCGTTTAATGTTTTTGCATCATAGCTTGTAGCTTGACATGTCTATCCAGATCTGAGTTTATAAGATCTATGTCCGTTTTAAATTTGTTTAAGTCAAAATCATCCAGTGGTTTGATTTGTTGTGAGATTAATTTAAATTTAGTGTCATTTTGTATTGACTTTCTTTCACATTCACTCAAATGTGTATTGAATCGATCTTTTAGATCGCACAATTCTGAACGCAGCTTACTGTTTAACAACTGTAGATTCTTAATTGTTTTTTCTTTCAATTGCTCGGATTTTTCTAGTTCTGACACCCTTTCCAAAAGAGCATGTAAAGTAATACGCATCTCGATAATTTCAGTATTAAGGGACTCGCTAAAAGTTTCGGTAACAATGGATTTACTGTGACCATCGTCTTTTCTGAAAACTTCTTCAATTTGAATTTTATCGCCTTGTAGAAACATATATAATATATGACAATCTCTAGCATACTTTGTTAATGAAGAGCTTTTTGTAGTCGTTTTTCTTGCAAATAATTTCCCCGTGGGACACCCTTGTAGTGATTTTGCTCGACTAGCAGGCGAACTTCGATACCATGTAAGGCAATCTTCCGAATTATTTGTTAGTTCAATAAGTTTTATTATGTATGCATCTTTAGGGAGATCTGCAAGATCCCGATCTAGTTTTGCAATGAATTCTTGTTGAGGAACATAATCCCTTTGAAAAGTTTGGTTTAAGGTAGAGTTGAGTTCACCGTGGCCATTGTTTACCTTTTGTTGACTTGTGGTACCAATTTCGGTGAAAACTCTGATAAAGTCAGTGTTTTGGGGTGAATACTCTCCTAAAGTTCCATTTCACTGAGAACTATCAATAACGCTCTGATCCATGGGAAGAACAGGCGATGAATCCATAAATACATCCATAGTTTGACTGATTTCAACACCCGGGCAAATAACATGTCCACCACTATCGGTAGCCATCTTAACTTACCATTTGACAAGTTTATAATTAGTGTTAACAAAAAAAAACTAAATCCTGGTAAATGTACTTGACAAGTTTATTGTTTGTATAAACCAAAAAAAAAACTAAATCCTGGTAAATGTATTTGACAAGTTTATTGTTTGTATAAACCAAAAAAAAAACAACTAAATCCTGGTAAATGTATTTGACAAGTTTATAGTTTGTATAAACAAAACATATTTAATCCCGGTGAAATGTATTTGACAAGTTTATAATTAGTGTTAACAAAAAATGTAAATTCAGTTAAATAATGTTGGCAAATTTAAAGTTAGTGTTAACAAAAAATATCAAATCCCAGTAAAATGTTGTTGACAAGTTAATTTACTGAATCACGGTACAATATAGCTCTCGCGAGATTTTGTGTCGAGGAATCATGAATCATATTAAGCCAAACCATCGGTCTAAAAATGGAAGTCATTTCCTCTTTTGTCTACCTGGACTTGACTTTTAATGAATAACTCGGCGGGTGTTTCTAGAAAAGCAGAGGACGCTTACCCTACCGGCGTACCTGGTCCATGCTCCCAGTTTTAAGTAGAGTTGCTCATTTGCTTTTGTTGCTTTGTGTGTATGGCTTTAGTTACTTCATGTTCTTTGTTGTTTATGTCTGTTTTCCATGTCTGGTCTTTGTCCCTGGATTACATTCATTTGATTATCGCTATAACCTTGGTTCCCTTGATTACTCTTTAATTAGTATAACTATTATTATTATTATTATTATTATTATTATTATTATCCTGTGCTGTTGGTATATTCACTATTTCAAACCTTTGCACCTCTGCCACACAATGTACTATAAACCCCGCTTTTTTATGCAAATGAGTATGGTACAACGAAAGTAGCTTTGTGGATTTGTTATGAGTAATGATCATGCGTTGTCGATTTTTTTTTTCACATCCTATATAACAGAGCCTATATTAAAGCTACCGGAATGATACGTGGTAAATTGGGAAGAGGTTATAGGTTGGGGAGGAGATTACACTCTTATTTACAGCGTTTTTCTAAATGTATACAAATTTGTCTACAATTTTATTAATATTGGCCAATTGAGAAATGTTCGTCAAAGCATAAAGTTACATCTCTATCTATTGAAACTTTGAAACATAATCAAAACACCAGCTAGACAAAACATTTCAAAGACGCGCATGTAATTTGTTCGAAACTAATCGGACATTTTCCTAAAACCTACTTCCGGTTGTGATAAAACAAGGCTATCCTCGTAGATCCCGTGTCCAACAAAATTACAAATTTGCCGGCTTCCACAGATTTTTTTAATTCTAAATTTAAATCTAGCTGAAGTGGTTTAGGACATGAAATTTACTTTCTTTAAAAGGGAATCTACTATATGCTTAGGCTCGCACTTACGGCAAATGTCTTCCCCTCATATTAATCATATATATTAAAGTAATTAATATGAGGGAAAGGCATTTGCCGTAAGTGCGAGCGGAAGTATATAGTAGGTTCTCTTTTAAAGAAAGTAGATTCTATGTCTTAAACCACTTTAGTTAGATTTATATATATAAATCTAGCTAAAGTGGTTTAGGACAAATTTGACAGTTCTAACATCGTTGGGAATTTTTCAGACCTGTCTATACGTTTATATATCTCCCCTGTATCACTTTGATCAAATGAAGCAGTGTAGCGAATAGAGTCGTCACATTCTGAAACGTTTATACATATATATGTCTAACTTGGTAGAACTGTCAAATTTGCGAATCAAATTTTTGGTCGTTCCCTCCGCGGGACTCGAACTCGTACCGCTGGGACATCTATGGTGACACCGCCTGCACTAAGTTCAGCGCCCTTGACCACTCGGCCAGCTAGGCTGTATAAAAATATAGCTTTCGATGCCCTGGTCATTCCTCCTCGTAGGATTAATCTAGGCTCTAACTTAACACACGATGTATGGTAGTACGGGACAGTTCATCTAGATGTTATGTAGGATAGAGGATCAAATTAATGATGCATGTCACAACAAATTAATATTATACTAACGTCTCAGAATGTGACGACTCTATTCGCTACACTGCTTCATCGAATCAAATTGATACAGGGAAGATGTATATTAAATAAACCATGATAACAGTCTCCTTTGTTCTTTGGTTATTATGCTCATGTGATGCAAAGGATATTCAACGTATACGAAGCCTTGTTTCTATTTTTAGATATTTTGACGCTGTTTCAATTTATATGTATATTGACGCTATACTACTAAATTTAGATCCGGATGTAGACCATTCCGTACCGTAATTACTCCCAATCATGGCAAAAAATGACAACACTCAAGTCCATATCCAAAATACATTTTCACATATGTAATATATAAATTAAAAACTAAGTCAGTCAATACGCTATATATGGACCTGTTCGATTATATTGACCTCGGACTTGGATCTCAGTCAATATAATCAGAACAGATCCACATATAACTTGGCTTCGTTAAAAGTCCGTAATTAATCAATATTACCTGAGACCAAAGAATGATTGCACAGCCGTAGACAGCCCAATAGATAAAACAGATGAGCTAAACAGTACAGATCTGACAGGGTCGTTGATGTCAGCACACACTGTCTCAGACAACACAATCATTAAAGTTATCACAGAACCTATACTTAGAAATGTGTGCTGAAATTAAGAAAAAAGCAAATATGTGTTATTCTAAAGTTTGAACTCTTCCACGGACTCATCTATTCGAACATTTTCATAACGATTTCGTTTAAAGAGTGTTTGAATTGAATATTTTTTACCAATGACTTATGATACAATATTTTATCATACATTACAGTCATACTGTTGTATAGACCCTCGGCTTTGTGCCTATACAGCTAACCACGATTCAATACGAACTTAATATTGGCTTTATATGAAAATTATAACCATTGAATAGCATTGTAAAACAAAATTTAATATAACAATTGGCCATGGACAGGTCAGCTATGTGTAGAAGTTTCTATGTGGACCTATAAAATTACCTGTCTCAGACTATAACGGTTTATGATAGCTTTGTGTAAACTTTGGGTCTACAATGGGACAATTCAAATCTGGACAATTCAAATACGTCAAATTCAAATCTGTGACTTGAACGTGAAAACAAAAAACATACAAAAAGTTAACCGAATAAAAAATCTGAAGATAAGGAAAATAAGACGCAACAAAAAAAACTAAAAACTCTAGAGAGCCTGAATCGCTCATCTGGTCAAAAATAGTCTTTATACTTTCTAAAGCTGGACTCTTGACCTTACCGTACTATTGTTACATGAATCATTTAATCAATACAGAGCATCTTACTAATTCACCCGGTATTTATACTATAAATTAGATTGTTAAACATTGTTCTACATAAAATTCATACAAAGTTTTGTTTCAATCCATCCAGCAGTTTAAGAGGAGAAGCTTTTAGCTAAACCCAACTGTTTTTGAGTTATTTGCATAATTTTGCAATATGGACCCCTATGGTCCAATTTAAGTAACAGCGACCATGTTATTCGGCAGATCAAAACTCCCCACACAATGGTTGTTAAAATACCTTAAGGAACATTCATGCAAAGTTTGGTTACAAACTGTAGATTAGTTTCAGAGGAGATGCTTGAAAAAAATCTCAGACGACAGACGACGGACACATAGTGATGACAATAGCTCACATGGCCTTTCGCCAAGTGAACTAAAAACTAAAGCTCTCGAAATATGAACTTTCGCACTAACAAATTAAACCGTGCGGTCAGGCTATGCATGTTTGCCATTAACGAGGGCGGATCCAGACACTTTGAAAAGGAGGGGTGCCAGCCGGTATTCCTCAGAAAAAGGAGGGATGCTAGGAGATTATTTTTACGTGTACAGAGCGCTTATATCATAAAACATATTGTTTCTCATTTCTAAATTTCTCAATGTGTTATTTTAGGGATCTTCATTCATTCTTAAATTAAACTGTCATCGACATCAGAACAGTAAAACTTCTATTAAACACAATTAACTGAATGTTATCTAGACGATGTGTATGGCTTACAACACCAAAGGATTACTTAATACTACTTCTCTTTAAAGAAGTTTAATGTTAATAGCGTCATAAAATTTGTCTAAATTTGAACACAATTGATAACAGTACAATTGACAGCTGACCATAAATCAATTTCATTACATTCTTTACCCTTTTGTCATATTTACACATAAAAATGACAAATTTTCCAATAAAAGGAAAGGTGCCAACCCCCCTGCACCCCTCTTGGATTCGCGACTGCATTAAATAAAAATGCTTATAGTCAGATCAGTTTTGCGTATCCTTTTAAAAATAGTTTTAGGTGGACCTTGTTTATATCAGTATACCAAAAAATTTCACATGCAATATATTATATTCATTTATTTTTGTACTATCAAAAGCAACTGTATTGCATAACAATTGGAATCACTCTACCTTTTTCGTTGTGAACACAGAAGGAAAATCTCGTCTGCGGAGCTTGTTACTTTTGGAACGGAAGGGTAGCGGACACGTAATTTTTCAGCGGAATTTTGAAATATTCTGTTAGATTCCGGTTTTAAAAATCGTTTCCGCTCCGTTCCGTTCCAAAGGTAACAAGCTCCGCCCACTCTCTATTACGGTTCAAAATGTCAACAAAACAGGGTCTCTCGTGGAAAATTATCGAAACTTCAATAATAAATGTAATTTTTGTAGCAAATTTGGTATCAGCATACAGGAAAATGATTTCGGAATCGAACTAGGTAGGTGTGACATGCACAATTTCAACTTGAAAGTCGTTACAAGCGGTTAGAGGGCGGTACTCCGCGGTACCGCTAAATCTCCAACTTTTTGTATGGCACATCGTTCTGACCCCAACCCGACATATCAGTATCCAAATAAAAAAGAGGAGGGTTGCAGGGTCAGAGGAAATTCGGACTAGTTTGCACTGTGGAAGAAGCCCTCAGGATAAGAGTTGAATTGGTAGAAATTTTTACCATTACATTTTTTCTCTAAATAGGTCGTCTCTTTGTACCAAAGTTGTCGGTAGTGATATTGTTATTTTACTAACCTTGAAGAGACATATGTTGAATGCAGCCACTCTAAACAGCGGATACATTCTGGCAAATAATTCAAGAATTCGTTCCTAATGCATCTGAGATATTTTTAATGTAGCAGAGTATTGCACTAAGCATGCGAACATATCAGATTATTCAACTACTTTACATAAAGAGGTGTGGTTTAGTGTCAAGTTCCGTTGAGTTCATCGTGGTAGCGTATTTACTTCTGCACCATCGATTGGATGTTTTTAAAAATTATTTTACCTGAAAAGCAGACGTAAGAGTAACAAACAAAGGGGGCGTGTCCTCGACGTCGTAACCAAATTGTTCTTCATCCCCATCCTCTATTACTACTTCAACTTTGACCTTTCGTAAATCAAGTAAACTTTCAGTTTGATCTGAGTGTTCCATCCCGTTCTACAGACTAGAAGAGGTTAATAAAATTGCTTTACTGTTTACTGTAGCGGCAAATAAACAACTAAATAAACAATCGACAATTTCATGAATAGAATTCTAATTTTCAAAACTTTATAACTTTGTTATTTTAAATCCAATTTTGGTTCCGTAAAATGTTATATTTGTATGGGAATGTATTACTCTTACTTGAAAAATAAATTTGAAATGATATTTATAAACCTCCATTTTAAAATTTTATGCTCATATTTTCTAATTACTGAATATTTATTTAAAAATTCCATAGACCAAAAGAGTTTTATTGACAGTATTCCCTACTTGCGGATCTTGGGATGCAGCCATATTTTATCCTGTTTTTGCAGAGTTACCTCCTGTAAGAGCAGGTATAATTTCGAAGTCTCTCTAATCGATGCTCGGATTTGGGTGCAGAAAAAAGAGGTAACTCGAATGAAAATGGAATCCCCAGCAGACAAACACAAGAGTATTTCTAAAATTTACAGGGTGTTTCATTTTCTTGGTAGGTTACATAAGGATGATTTTCATTTGTATCTCGGGTAGAGAAAATTTATGGCATGGTCAGTAGAACGAGAAATTCCCTTTTGACTTTCGAGATTTTCTAAAGTATCGTCGATATCGGATGGAAAACCTTACGTGTTCCGAATAGACACCTGCTTCAAGGGGAGATAAATGTTGACAAAATGTTGGTCGGCAAGTCGGGAATAGAGAACCAATGAAAAAGTTATGATGATTTAAAGTTGATGCCCCATGCCACTCAATGGATTTTTTGCCAACCAAAACCAAACCACCGGTAAGTGATGACATCTCTCCTATACGTATATACATGTAACTGTATTAACACTAACACGTTTAATTATGTGAATAATATTTTTTTGATTTTAGTTAAATTGTACTTTGTACAAACAACAAACAATGGCTTCGGCTTCAAACGATTCCTCCGCAGAATTGATTTATTATGTTTCACTCAACAGGTTGTTTACTGCACTAAATTTACCTTTAGAGAGGTTTATTTCTTTACAATGGAGAGTTACGTTCCCCGACCGGAACTACTGACTTTCCCTGTTACACAGAAGAAAACTTTGTACGGAGCAGTCCGAAGAATCTGTCTGAAATTTGCCTGATCCGACTCTAAATTTAGAGCTAAGCTGTTTTACCATCGCACCAAAGTTATTCGTCGAGTATAAACTGTTCTTTTTTTAGTTTTATCTAACTAAAATTTTAGCGCCATCTGCTGGATGGAAATATTTTGATCTGCCTATCACTACAATTCTGGCAAATAACTCAAGAAGAAATTCTGCCATCTGCGTCTCGGAGGTTATCTTTTAGTTAAGCAAAAAAAAAAATGCCGAGTTGTTCGGATTGATAACTTCCCCGATTCATTTAAAAATACATATACAGTTTGTGTGTGTGTGTTGCTTAAGCTTTCTTATTCTGCTCATAAAGATAAACTGCTTCATTAAAGATTGATAAGGTCCGTTTAAACTCTACGTAAGTGTGCTTTTGTATCGAAACTTTTTGTCTTGGAACCATTGAATTATTTTGTGTGTCAAGGGTTTATATTTATTAGTATCCATATGTCTTTGTCCATTTGAATACAGTGAAATCTGTTTTACTGTAACCTTTTTGTACCTAATATTTGTTCAGAAAACCTGTGTTCGCTTTATTAAGGTTCAAAATACATTTTAA
The DNA here is from genome assembly GCA_037379345.1 of Perna viridis. Lineage (NCBI taxonomy): Eukaryota > Metazoa > Mollusca > Bivalvia > Mytilida > Mytilidae > Perna > Perna viridis. The sequence continues at coordinate 346,369 of CM074525.1, read as the reverse complement.
TTAATGTAAAGGGACATTGAAAAGTGTCTGTATGAGTGAGATTTGCTGATTTTTTGGAGTTTGGTTTAGACATATATTTCTGTATAATTCCTGTTACGACAGAGCAAAATGTTTAAATGTTTCACTTGAACAGTCATCTGGTTACGCCCTTAAATAACCATCCTTATTGCAAATATAAACAAAATGGGGAAAAGCAGAAATGAAAACAAAATAATGTGCTAAATAAAATGGTTGCTCCTGTGATTATTAACTCAGCAAAGTGACATTGTTTCTGCAAACCTTATCATTTATACATAAAACACTAACCTGCTAGTTGAGGTGTGTACCAGAATTAAACCGAATTGGACAGAGTCCTACAGTTCACAAGGTGAAGAGTGTACCAGTATTGGACCGAGTCCTACAGTTCACAAGGTGAAGAGTGTACCAGTATTGGACCGAGTCCTAAAGATCACAAGTTTTAAGTGTGTATCAGAAATGGACCGAGTGCTACAGTTCACAGGTGTATCAAAACTAGAGCAATTCACAACAATCACAAACAATGTGGTTAGAATTGGATTAAGTCCTAAAGTTCACAAGTTGAAGTTTGTACCAGAACAGCTAGATCGCGTCCTTAAGGTCACAAGTTGAAGTGTGTACCATACATAGATCGAGTCCTACGGTTCACCAGTTGAAATGTTTACAAATTGGACCGAGTCTGTTTGTAAAGGTATACCTATATGTGAGACCCGAGCCTGTTTGTGAAAGTATACCTACATGTGAGCCAATTTCTGTTTAATTCGTAGCAAAACTTTGTCATACGTACGTTCTGAATCCTGACCAATAATTAAGTAAGTTGTAATTAAGGCTAAATCTATTTAATTCTTTTATTGTACCGGTTATCAAATCTGTTTTCCCTTGTTTCTCGCACTGACCACCTGACGACACGAAGAAAACCCAAGGGTGTCGGTAGATTTTTCTGACCAAAGTCCGTCGCTCGCGCTTCCTTTGTTTTCAAATAACAGGTGCGACACTGTATTAACAATAGGTATTGCCTTTCATAGCTAACAACAGAAAAAAAATATGTTTGGCCTTAAAAGAAATAATAAGATTGAGAGTCGTGATAATGATTTAATAAGCTAAACTCAGTGTTAGATAATGATGGGTATTCAGGTATCCTATTTAACCATGTTTATTAGCCGACCATGTGAGCTGTTGCCTTCACTTGGGGTTCGATTTGGTTGAAATACAGGGGAAAACAATAAACCTTAAGGGTGAAATCCATTGCTTTGAAATGGACAAGATAAGATTTAAATGAAACAGGACCTATATATAAAATTCGTCAAAAAAAATCGGAACGACTATTTCAATAAGCTTACGTATAACAAAAAAATTGTTAAGACTGAAAATGCAATGAAAAAAATTATACATCATGCACACATATACACTTTGAGTCTCTCATAACCCTTCTCCAAAAAATCAAAACGGTAGGTTGAGTTCACATCATAATAATATCCATAGGTTATTCCTCTTGGTGCGTTATGTTAGCCTGCGGCGACGTGGGAGGAAGTCTGTGTTGCTTAGCAACGACAGAAGTGGGTCATACTCTAGCAATATCTGGGGTCTGTATGCCTTACTCTGGACAGGAATCAATGTCTGGGGTCTGTATGCCTTACTCTGGACAGAAATCCATGCCCTGGGTCTGTATGCCTTACTCTGGACAGAAATCAATGTCTGGGGTCTGTATGCCTTACTCTGGACAGAAATCAATGTCTGGGGTCTGTATGCCTTGCTCTGGACAGAAATCAATGTCTGGGGTCTGTATGCCTTACTCTGGACAGAAATCAATGTCTGCAGTCTGCGTGCCTTGCTCTGGACAGAAATCAATGTCTGGGGTCTGTATGCCTTAATCTGGACAGAAATCCATGCCCTGGGTCTGAATGCCTTAATCTGGACAGAAATCAATGTCTGGCGGGGTCTGTATGCCTTACTCTGGACAGAAGTCAATGCCCGGGGTCTATAGGTACGTCTTGCTCCATCAATGCCCGGGGAATTTGCTTCTTACCTGTGCGAGCAATGCCTGGGATCTGATTTACTGAAGCGATATAAGGGGTATACCCATCTTACTCCACGAATGCCTGGAGTCTGTATGCATTACTCAAGCAATGTCTTGCTTCTGTGTTACTCCAGCTCTATATGACATTGAACTGCACTTATATTCTTTGTTATTGAAATCGACGAAATAAGAACAACTGCTTACAAAGAGCTTTCGTTTTCAACGATAGAATCGCTTGTATAGGTGACGAATATTTGGATAATATTATATGATATTACTTAAGTATTGTTGCCTATTGAAAAATTGTACTATTTATGAAATAAAATATATAATATATGTGGTTGGAGGTTCAACTTCATTCTGACCAAATTCAGAACATCTATCAATCATGGGCAAAGCTGGAATATATACAGACAGAAAATTACGTACAAGATCCACTTTTCTAACACCTAACGCAGGTTCTACGGTTTCAACAGCGGATTCACGGTTTTGGAAAACAGACATACACAACAAAGAACATAAAGTAACTAAATTAATACATTCAAAGTAACACAAGCAAATGATTATGCGCTGTTTAAGCCGTTTCGATTGGTTGTCTACAGAGGTAAAAGTTTACCATTCGTGAAAAGCAAAGCGAATCTGATCTTAATTTTGCTCTTTTCAACTCAAAATAATTTGTTAGGAAGTTCAAATAAATATCGGGCACTCCATGAGTCATCATTTAGTCTTCGGAGTTCTAAAATTTCCCATAACTAAAGTTTTCGGTCCCTTCTGAGAGCATTTATGGGAAATTTGAGACTAAATGATGAAAAAAGGAGTGCCCGATATTTAGAGAAATAGAGAATAGGTACGGCGGGTGCAGAAATTTGAAAGGAGGTCAACAAACAAAAATGTCTCTTGGCTCACTTGCGCATGACAATATATGAAACATTTTATATTAGAAACATACAGGAATTTGTAGAGGGGTTTCTTTAGACTCGCGGTGCTATCGACTTTAATAGTCACAAATCAAACAAAATTTTGAATAGTGCTTATTTGTTTTTAAGGGGAGGGTCTTAAGAACCTCAAGAACCCACTGGCAACACTTGCCTAGCTACGAGTGTGACATATATCATTTCATGTAATTCACGTGTTTAAGATATAGAATGAAAATGTTTGTATGTTTAAAAAATAGTAAAAAAAAATATTATTACCGCTATAACCTTGGTTCCCTTGATTACTCTTTAAAAATAACAATTTGATAAACATGGTTTTTAAGTAGCACTCCAGCTAAGGATCATGCAAAATGTGATTCATGGGTAAAAAGCCTACATATTTTTATTTCTGATATTTTGTTTGAAATGTCATTGTAAACAGAAATTAACCCGTGCTCTTAGGAGATAAAAATTGTATAGAATGCACTGTAAATTTCAAAATTAAGGGAGATAACTCTGTAAATGGCACTCAAATACAATAGAATCTACTGGATTTTCAATGTGGATTATCTCCTAAGAGCAGTCAGATTTGAATGAATAATTACACATTTCATAGTATAGACTCATAAAACAACCTAATTATAAAAATAAAAATATGTAGCCTTTTTTGGGGTGTATCACAATTTTCAGATTTTGCATGGTTCTGCAAAGACAGCTACTTAATACGTTTAATTTTATAAAATAAATTTACGTTTTTGAACATTTTTAAAATAAGAAGCATTGGGTAAAATGTTTTAGCATACTCTCAATTAGTTAAAAATGGTTTATTGACAGTTAGTCGGAGATTGCTCAGGCGTTCAATGGTCGATTAGTCAGGCACGGCCCAAACTTGTCTGGGAAATCAGCCATTGGCGTCACATCATCCCTGCCTAACTCAATAAACCATTTGTCGCCAATTTTTGTCCGAACTTTGCAAGAAATTAACAAATTTCCAAAAAAGAGTGGAACCCTCCCCACCAAACCAAAAGGTTCACGCTTTAAACTCTCTATATAATGTTATATTCATGTTTTAAAAAATGCCCCTTCAAACATCATGGCAATGAATATTTTCAGTGTGGAGACTCCAGTTTTTAGTGGAGTCCGAGTTGCTCATTTACTTTTGTTACTTTGTATGTATGATTTTAGTTACTTTGTGTTCTTTGTTGTGAATGTCTGTTTTCCATGTCTGGTCTTTGTCCCTGGATTACATTCTTTTGATTACCGCTATAACCTTGGTTCCCTTGATTACCCACAATTCCGTTTCATAATAAATGTAAAACGTGGCTTCCGGCTTCTAAAGTGAAACGAGCCACTTCTGCGGAAGCCGGTCAGAGGTTTATCTGCTAATAGAACGGTTTTAGTGCAAAAATGGTTGATTACGGCTCAGGTCCCATAAAAGAAAGTATTGACAATACAGTATTTATAGTACCTGGCATCATAATTGGATGTTTATTCGGTAAGTTGTAGACAGGTGTATTTGTTTACACCTGAAGACTTTGACACTTGACAAGTACAAATGTACACGTGGAATATTGTTTTATGTGGTACGCATCGAGTTAATCACGCGTGGGTTTTTAAGTATATTATAATTCGTTGTTTCTGTTTATCTCATTCAATAAAATGCATGCCATCTTTCCATTTTATCCGCTCAGCATGATATTTTATTCCATATGTTGCATTTTCATTTTATTCATTTTCTCCTTCATGCCAAGGACGAAGCTAAGAAACTCTGGGACTGTGGTTCATATTTCTTCAACAAAAGTTGTCTAATGTTTACATCATGTATAAGTAATCTATGATTATGGTAAAACATACATTTTTGTACATGTAGGCTCAGGCTGTTAGACTTGATCCTTTGACAAAATGTTGTACATATATGACTAGTCAAGATAATCATGACCTCTGCCATTATGTTTGCTGAGGCATTGGGTACCAATTTTTGTGGTTTTCGTGGTATACCATGAAATTTGGTTCCCAACAAAAGGAAATTTCTCATTTGTTTGTGTGATAGAGTTGTCAAATCCAAGTATTCAACAATCTGTGAATTGATATTTTTTCCCTAAACCAAGAAAATTGGTACCAACGATTAAAAGTACATAATAAATGTACTTTCACAGTATTTTGAATGTTAAATGTGAAAATGTTCCTGCAAATCCTTGAAACTTACAAATTAAACTGCCTTGATAGTAGAAGTGCTGCTTATGATTCTTTTTACAGGAAATAAGGAAATAAAAGCAATTAGTTATCACAAAAAGCAAGAAAGAATAATCAAAACAAACATTATGATCCCTAGAAAGCAAACTTTTAGTAAGTTAATGAAATTAATATGCTTTCATTGTCCTTATTTTAATGTAAGCTTGGGGAACTGAGGCAAGGGATGTGATCAGGACTTGAGTTGTGGACCTCTAAAATTTGTAAAGCCAGTTATATATATTCCAACAAATTGTGTGTCTTTCTTTAAAATGGAGGAAGCCCTAAACTGGAAATCCTGAATCATGCCCCTGGTAAAATATTGTACGTAGCAGATCTGAAAATTTGTGCACATTTGATTTAAAAAAAAAAATACAGAAACAATAAAATTAAAGATATCCCAATAAACTATGCTGATGATTGATCACATTTCAGGTATAATTTTTGATTTCCCTATTTGTGACATATGGGGTTTTATATTTTTATGCAAAGTGAATCACTTTGATGATCAAAGAAATAATTGCATCTTTTTTCCTGATAAAGCTGAATATTTGTTTTTTTTTATGTGGAGTTTGATTTGGTACTATGCACATGACAAATACCAAAAAATTGAAAAATGAATACTTTTGTAAGAATTGCTGCCTGGCTAATAAATTGCCAAACAGTGGATACAAAATAACTGTTGCCTGACTGTTGAGAATCTTTCTGTCCTTCTACATATTTTTTTTATCTAATTTGTCTTGCACAGTTGTTTGTAGTATAAACTCCCTTTTTCAAATATTGTGTTTCACAACCATGTGACTTCAAGTCCAAAAACTGGAAAAGAAGTGTACATGCTACTCGAATAATAATAAAGAAAATCTGGCATTGTTTTGTTGAACTATATCTTAAACTACCAAACTGATAAACTCTACACAATAGTCAAAAGGGTAAAAAAAGGAAAGTCTGTATAACAAATGACAAAATCAACATAAAACACCACATGGCCATTATAAAAATTCCTTGATTCTCATCCAACATTTTTCATAATTAGGGGTGGGCAAGCAAATTTTATTTTTTACCAATTTAAATGGAAAATGCTGTCAATTTTAATGAAGAAATTGACCTTAATTGGGATAAAAAATTAAAAATAAGGTTAGGAGGGGATGAGCATCTAGGACTGGATACTTTGTTATCTTTTAGCCAAATGTTAGGGAAAACCAGGTTTTATACTAAACCTCCTGCTTCCATTACAATTAATTTTTTCTTCTAATTGCAGCATTTTTTGCCTACAAATTGATTAAAAGTCTACGTGACAAAGAGAAAATGAAGCAAGAAAAGAAACTGATGAAAGAAAAACGGAAAGAAAGAGATCATTCCAAAAGATTGAAGAAAAGATGAGTTTTCTCCCCTTTAGGAATTTTTGAAATTATTTTCATTGGATGAAGAAAATCATGTGATTGAATGGAAGATTTAAACCAAGTGCAATTTGTATAAAAGACAGGATCCTAATTCATCTTGTATGGAACATTTAAAATTATTGTTCTGTTGTAGAATTATGTACATGTATGATATTCTTTGGACAATTCTGAAATGGTCAATTTGCATTCACTGAGGTCACTTTTTTTTTAATTGAAATTGAGTTAAAGTAAAACCTTTCAATATATTCCCTTTTTGACACATTTGTTTGGTTAAGGCAGATTAAAATAAAACAAAAATAACAGTTTAATGATGGACATATTTCTTGTTTGGTCAGGGTTTGGTGTAGACATGTCTCATGTTATATTTATTAATGTCCAGGTAATGTCATATTTGGCCAGTCATACCCACCTACCAGTTGTATTCTAATAATTTTCTAATGTAGAATATTTGAATAAGTTCTTAAGTTTAATGTATCAGAACTCCTATTATTTTATATTTATGTTGAAGGTTATATAATGTTGGGGCTGTACAAACAACAAACAGATTTTATTTGTATGTAATGAATGGCTGAATTTTGCCAACTTGTGGTTATTAGTCATAATTTGGGAATTTTGATTAACCTGCTCTAAAGGAAGTAACTCTATAATCAGACATTTTTGGACTATCAAAAGCATTGTATGCTTTCTTTTCTCTCCCTCTCTATAAGACATACAGATAATTGTGGATAGTTTATACATTGATTTTTCCTTTCATGTTTAACCTAAATTTCCCATTTCTGAAGTTGGAATAGTAAACTAGATAAGTTTCCTTTCTCTACAATAATGTGCCAAAACTATTGTCTCAAAAACACCGATAAACTTGACACTTTTTAAAAAAAATTTTAATTCTAAAATTTTTGAGTAATCATTGAAAAATAATATTTTAATTTTATATAGCCATTGATTGACTTGACTAAAAAATTAAACCTGTAGCCAAGTCAATTAACTGGGGATGTAAATCTCATTACCTTCTACAATTCAGGTAGGCAGTCTTCCTTGGCTCATTTGATAAAAATGAAATAAAGGGAACCAGTTCATCCTACTAAATAATAACTTCCTGTGCAGTTTAAAACCACAAATTAATGACAAATAACCAATTATTGGCAAATGGATTATTAAGTTGTCTATCTTTGTCTACTTATACAATCTCCCACCAGAGGAAGATGGTGCTAATATGTACTAGTAGCCAGGACCAGTAGCTGGTGTCAGAGGATTCCAAATATATGAATTACTACACAAATTTATTTCCCTAAGTATATTTTAATCATTATTTTCGTAATTCAAAACCTGAGAAGTCCAAATTATTTTTATGATAAACTCTGTACTCTTTATAATCCCTCTACTGTTTCTTATATAAGACTTGTCACAATTTTTGAAATAATGAAAATATTATATTTTATGAGGGGGTCTATTAAACGTAGAAATCTTGAAGGGGTCAAATAGGTGTAGCAATTTTTTTGGGGTCAAATAGGTGTAGCAATTTTTTTGGGAGGGTCCTCTATTATGTAGTGTGTCTTTATTAATATAATGTATGTATATGTTGGTTATTAGGTTGTTTTTCTGTTCTATACAGAATATCACAGAACACATGTCCATTCAGCAGCTATCAGTTACATTCTAGTCAGTATAGTTTCATAGCCATTATGTTCAATCACTCCAAACTATTTATCTCTTTTTTTTTTATTTTGAGGTTTTGTTTTCACAATTTTTTTTTCTTACAAAACAAATCTTGCATCATAATTCTGGTATGTAATTGAAAAATTACCAAAAAAAGAAATAGTAATTTGATGTAAATGTTCATAGCTTAAGTCACTTTGAGTTGATCTTGTTTAAAAACTTTAAATGTGAAATTTCCATTTATTTTGATTATACAATGTTATGCCACATAAAGATCGGTTTCTCATTCTTTACTGGACAATTTATCTGAATGTACAAGTTTGTTGCGTTTTACTACAATATCATCTGTGCTGACTTATTTGTGTTTAATTTTAAGAGAAAGGTTTATATGGCATTCCATTTTTCTTAGTGTTTACCATGAGTTACCTCCCTTTGCACAAAGTGCCAGAACTTAGCAAGACTTGTTAAAATAAATATTTATTATTTGGTATAGCTAATAATCAAAAAATTTCTTTGAAAAAAAATGTAAGCCTTGCTCTTTTTGGTGTGCAGGGTCCCAGTATGTAAGAAGAATATAGTGCTGTAAGCTTACAAGGGTAGATAACTCATGGTTTTCCACACACATGAACAGATGGAGTATTATCATGTATTATATACAATACTCACAAAGCTGATGAATGTAATTAAAATCATTTTATCATGTTATGTATTATTATTCAATCTCTCTAGGTGGCAGTTTTAATGAGATGGATTCTATGTTTAAGGGGCCAACTGTAAATAAATTCTTAAAACCTATGTGTCATAGTTGTAACATCTTATATAAAAAGACAAATACATTTTAAGTCTAGTAATTAAATTTATCAAGTTTTGTAAGAATCAAAAATACATCAGAAAACCCACCAATATGACAATATAATTTCAAGGATTTATTTGAAAAGACTATTAGAATGGTGGTTGTTTTACCCACTGCCTGATTCTTACAGGAAACTGACAACTGAAATATTTGACCACAATATCAAAGTCAATTAACTGTGGTGTGCATTATATTTACTCAACACAATTGTTAGGTTGCTTTGCAAGGACATGGTGCAATCCAAAATAAATGTATTTTAGATGTTGTTACTTTTCGTTTTTTTTTTTCTGTGTTGAGTAACTACCTTCCAGTGTGGTTTGTTAAGTTACAGTCAAAGGAAAGATTTTGTAATCACCGCTTCTTCATCAAGTACAGAACGTTTTAATAAGATACATGTAACTTGTTAAATCCAAGTCAGAATAATGTTGGCATTGGTTGACATGACTGGAGACTCTCGTTTCTATGAGCAACAGAATAACACATAAAAGATAAGGCTAAAAGTGTCAGAGTAGTAGTGCATAAAAATGCTTTGCAGGGCGAAGCTAATTATGCCTACAGAGGTTGAACACTGAACAGATGGGGCAAGTACAAATGCAAATTCAAGCTTGATACAGCTCTCTGAATTTGTGATCAAATATTTGACACAAAATAGTAATTATATAAACATTTTAAAAAAAGCTTACATTAATGAAATAAACAAAATTCAACAAAGTATCATGAAAATTGAAGTTATTGCCCACTTAACTAATTTCTGCTCCTTTTCTTCTTAATACAATGTAGTTACAATCCCTGTGGTATCAATGACACCCTGAGCTTCAATTTCAATGAGATCAATTCACTTTTACAAGACTTATACATATTATCCAGACATCAGCAAAATGTTATTTCTGGCCCCTTTCAGGTCCTTAGTTATAAACTCCCCTCAAACTAACTTCCAAGGTATTGCACTTTGTGGTGCCATTTTATTTTCCTTTAAGAGTACACTTATACTAAAGTCTCTACAGATGATGCCTGAGGACACCCAGGATTTAATACCCGAGGACACTCAGGATATAATACCCAATGACACCAAGGATTTAATACCCGAGGACACCCAGGATATAATACCCGACACTCAGGATATAATACCATTATGTAGCCATAATCTTATCTCTATTAGTGGAATGATTCTTCTGTTACTATAGATTTTATTACTTTTGTTGTCTTCCAGAGCTTTAATAGTTAAGGTGTGTTTACACTTACAGAAGACTTTTAGATGATCTCTCTATTTTTATTTTTTGTTGCGTTTTGTCATCTGTTTCCCTTTCTATTAACTTGCCAATTTCCAAAGTATTTTAAAACTGGAGGGACACCGTGCCCTGACCCACTCTTCCATTATGGAATACCCATTATTGTCCATTTACAATTATCTGAATGTCCCTTTAAGACAACACTCTTGCTAATAAATTACCACAAGCAAAATAAGAAGTGTCACCTTCATTAATTACATCCTGTCATAATCAACCCTCAGGTAATTATCAGAAATCAATCAGCTGATCAAGGTTTTCGGATGAATGAAAAGTAGAAAATGGATCCCAATTGGATCTATCCCCATTTTATGGTAAGCCAATCATTGGTTAATATTTACTTCCTACTACACAATTAATTTCACAAATATTTAAAAGTTAAGTAGCATTCAGGCTAAGAATCATGCAGATGTGATACACCATCAAAAAGGATACACATTTTTATTTTGGATATAAGTTGCTTTATAATTCTATGTGACAAAATATGTAATTATTTTTTCCTGTCTGTCTGCTTTTAGAAGATAATCCCCATAAAAAATCAAATAGTTACTATTGTATTTAAGTGTCATTTACTTTCTGTTTACTATGACATTTTAAACAAAATATCAAAAATAAAAATATGTAGAATTTCAAACCATGAATCCCATTTGCATGATTCTTATGTGGAGTACTACAGCGGGGCTAGGGGTGGGGTTAGAACTCATATCAACAGTAAAGGTCATTTTCCAAAAGTTGTGATAGCAATAGTTATAGAAAATAATATTCCTCCTAAATAAATTGGATTTTGAAATTTTATTGAATATTTATTATATTTCACCTCATAGTAGGTAATAAATGTAAAGAATCACCCTTACTCAACTAAATTGTGTGACAGCCACAGCTATGTTAATAATCATCATCATTCTGATAGTGTTCCCAACTCAGTAAAAAGGGGGACAAATCATTTCAAGTGCTTATTTCATGTACAATCTATATAAATTTTATCTCAAAAGCACAACACCCAAATGAAAAATGTTTTATGTGATCTGTAACTAATTCTGAATAAGAAATAAAAGTGCATTAGGTAGAAAGAAGGGGCTCCCAGGATCCTGAATTGCTCATCTTGTTGAATTTTGCCTTTCAAAAGGCAATAAATTTAACAAGAAGTCCAACAATTTTGACTCAAGAAGACTGCGGTAGGACTTATCATAAGGACCATTACAAGGCTTATTCGATCAAAATGAAAATTTAACCACAGATAGATCTCGTCATGCTGAACACTTTTATCCCTGTCAGAATTTGGCTAAACATAATGGTTATAGAGATGTATGTAAAAAACTACTTTCTGACCTTTATGTTCTATTTTTAATAACAGCGGCCATTTTTTTTACCGATCAAAAATCTAAACACAACTCTAATGCAAGATACCCCAAGGAACATTCATACGAAGTTTGGTTCCAATTGGTCAAGTAGTGTCAGAGGAGATTTTTGAAAGAAAAAAAATTAAAAATACATGTGTAGCAAAAAATGTCCATAACTTCAACATGGCTTAACAGATTAAAATGAAAATTTTACCAGATAGATCTCATGCTGAACATCTTCACCCATGTCAGAATTTGGCTTAACCCAATGGTTTTGGTGATACATGTATATGCAAAAAACTACTAACTGTCCCTATGCTCTATTTTTAGTAACATTGGCCATGTTTTTCAATGGATCAAAAATCCCCACAAAACATTTTTAAGAACATTCAAGTGATGGCAATAGCTCACATGGTCTTTGGGCAGGTGAGCTAAAAATGAAGAAAGATATTCCTGACCAAATGCAAACATAAATCTTACAAAAACTAAGATCAATGTCCATTTTTAGTTGAAAAAAAAAACATGCTACATCATTTTTAGTTGAAAAAAAACATGCTACATGTTAAAGTGCCCTCTTCCCTCTATTAAGGTATTTTCCTAGAAAACTGTAGTTAATACTAAACATTTGAGGATTTTTTTCTTTGTTTTTTGTCTGCAATTGTTTCTTACAGTTAGGATAATTGGCTAGTGGAGTAGATTTCTGAACAGTATTTTTGTTTTCTAATTTTAATACAAATCAAATGTCAGCAACACAGTCTACAGTTCTCTACTTGGATGGTGTGGTACAACTGAAATTATACAATTAATTTTTATTAATCACAGCTGTGTGTTATAGAGCAAGGATGTATATTTTGTCATGGATCAAAGTACATGTACTTCTCCATCTAAGAATCAGGCAAAATTGGTAGATGTGGCACATGCCAAAAACAAAATTGGTAGAAGATGTAGTACATGACAAAAAAAAACCCCAAAAAAAACAGATTTTATGCATTGTCCAATATTCATATCTCATAACTTCAAGAAATGTCCATCAAAGATTTGGTAATTTTGCCTTTTTAAGATATTGATAGATCAAATTTAGTTGAAATGCACTTATAGAAAAAATGCAGTAAAACAATCCCACACTCTTTTAATATATAAGCAGTATAAAAGTAACTACGTCACAGTGGATAAACTGAAAAGGTTTTTGTTATCCAAATGTACCGAATATATCTGAAGCAAATAAGACTAATTTGAGAAAACTGATGTGCATCCATGCCTGATTCTTACACAGAATGGTACTTCAATAAATTGCTTTGGTGGTTGTGATATCGAAATTCCCTTAAAATTATTAAGTCACTATGTACTTGAAAATGACTGGCCTTGAGCTGTTATTTTTCATCCAGTAAGCGTTGTTGTCTGTTTGACATACTGACCATATCCACTCTTATTATATTTCATTTGAAAATAAAATAGATATGTAAACATCTAGCATGAAGATAACCATCACAGAAGGCCAAAACTTTCTAACAGTTGATCTTTATCTTTACCAACAACATCGCAGAGATGCTTTGCTTGTAACAATGGCATTGAATACAAAACTTAACTTGCAAGTTAAAAAAAAAAATATACATTCTTATTAGCTTCTGGGTGAAATTACAACAGATGTCTCAAATTGCTTAACAATAGCAAACGCAACGAAAAAAAGGAATTACTGTGAAAAATTTCTTAAAAGAACATCTATTTAGCAAATAGTTCATGATGCTAAGGGCCATATGACAATATGCTTCTCATGAGCTACTCACCTCAGTCCTGTAAAACGTCTAACCCTGGTACAAGCAGTATCGTCTCACGAGCCACTCACCTGTAAATGTTTTACTCTGATACAAGCAGCATGGTCTCATGAGCTACTCACCTGCAAATGTTTAACCCTGGTACAAGCAGTATCTTCTCATGAGCCAGAAAGGAAAGTTCAGTGCACTGGATACAAAGACAATGTAAGCTAATGTGAAGGCATGTCTGTGGGCCAAATTTCCAGGATTAAAATTCTGGAATCCAGGTAGAGTCTGTAATACAAAAAAAAAGGTTAAAATTTACTTTAAATTTTCCTGTGCTACAATGTAAATACAATGTATATCTTGCTTTAGTAGTACCTTTAATACAGTTAAACCTGTCTATAGTGACCTTTCAAAGGCCACTGACAAAAGGTCACTATAGGCAGGAGCTCCTTATACAAAGGTAATCAAGATTTTCAAAACAAAATATGTTTCCTCATGTAGACTAGAGTATTGAAAACATGGGTTGTGTCATTACACATCTTTCATTTTTAATATGCTGTTGTATTTGTTAAATTTTCCCATATCCTTTCTTTTTTTCAATTACATTTTATAATGAAGTTTTTAAATGCTTTACCTTTAATGCATGAATAAGCAATGTTTTTATTTAAAAATTACATGTAATATTACCAACAACATTAACACATTAAATTCTTTGTCATCAAAATGTCTTTTAATTTTATTGAAAATGGATGGTTTTCTTTTCTGATCTATCCCGAGACATTGTTCTCAGTGTCATCTAACACCTAGTTTTCATAAATTCTGAATCTTGGTTTCCCGACGCCAAACAATACTGCAACTTCAGTGCCTGAAATAAGGGCCAGCCCTTATTTTGAAAATTTTTTTGGTGCGAGTAAAAATTTAGAATAACTGGCCCAAACTGACTATTGGTGGCCCAACTTTTTACTGACAGAAGAAACACAAAAGAAGAAAATCTAAATCTGTTTCCAGAAGAACTTGGGTCTAGACATTGAAAAAGTACATACATGTACCAGTTATCAGTAAAATATTTTAAATTGATACAAAAGATTCATTAGGGGGTTCTGATCCCGGATCACAATTAGTATTTTGCTAGAATCCCGTGTCAAGATTGTTATATTTTCATTTTCCTATTTCCCGTGTTTTTACATATGAATGAATACTTTTACTATATACTGGCATTTGCCAAAGGTATTTTGGGTTGGTCGGCATTCTTCATTATAAGGCACGGGCTGGCAGGACCATTTGATTTTCTGGAGGTGGCCTGGGATTTGTTTGAAAAAAAATCTTGACCCTGAATTTTACAGATAAAAATATTCTGGTCAGTACAGGCTTTGAAGAAAATAATCTGGCTTTGATTTTGGCCAATGTAAAAAAAACAAATTTTCCAACAAAAATTTCTTGTATTAGATGTATTGGAAACAAAATTAATCTGGTCTGCAAAGTGGGCGAAAAAAATTCCCAGCTCAGGTTAAAATCCCAGGCCACCCCCAGAAAATCAAATGGTCCGTGCCTTAAGTGTACTAGAAAACAAACTAAAAATTGTGTGTTGGCTGGCTCTAGCTAAAATACGTTTTCCCGATTTCCCGCACAAGATTTTGATTAATCCTGTGTCACGATCAAACTATTTTCCGTTTTTACAGAACTTTTTTTCTGCTTTTCCTGCGTGTCACGCTTAGACCCCAATGAGACCCACCAGAAAAGACCACGGAGATTTTTCCCTTTCAGCCATGCCGGTGCGCTACGTAAGAAAAACTCTGGAAAAAAATAAAATCTGAGAATTCCGATGTCATTATGCAAACTTGATTTCCATTGGTCAGTGAGATATTTTCGACCAATCGCTGTGACCGTATTATATTTGCTATGGAAAACTGATACTGATCGCAAATTTCTGTCTTCGCCGGAAACCGATGGCCGATTTGTTTATTAAAATGATTTTTCATCTGTTTTTCTGCAGTCACCCAGATAATTCTTTTTGGGCTAGCATCTCCATTACTTTGGACAACATTTAATCGCCCCATAAAGGTTTCACTCGCCATTGGCGAGTGGGCGACCGTCTATTTCAGGCACTGAACTTTCTATGCAGGCTTCCCACAGGAGGTCGTTCTAAGAAGGGGGTGGCTAGTACAAATTTTACAGTAATAAAAACAAGATAGTACCATACGTGCAAAGTTTTTTTAAGATGTAGATTGCAGTAGAATTTTGTAGACAACAGATTGATATTTTGTAATTTTTTTCTGCTATTTTTGTTTATGTCAACAACCGCATGGGTCGTGAAAACGCTTGGAACAGCTGATCGATATACATGTATGAGTTTCACACGAATTATCTTTGTTCCATCAAAATAAATAGAATGATTTACAATTGGATGGCTAGTTACATCTAGAAATGATCAAACTGTGTGGCCGAAACACAACTGCCTGTTCCCTGTGGCTAATCATTTAACTGACTTGGTAAAAAAAAATATCCTAACAGTACAAATACAGAGAAATTTTCATGTTAATGGTCTAAATGCACCAAAATCATAAAGCAGGCTATAGCATCAAGTCTTGAGGCTACAGAACAGTGACTGAAAATTGTGAACAGAACCCAGTCAGTATTTCATGTGAAGAAAGCAATGATAAAAATGCCATCAAGTTCTCTACAACTCTTGCAGGTCCATCAAAACCAGATACCCCGACATGCCAGTGATAACATTAAACAGTGATTTTGCCACCCTTTGTCACTTTCGACATTTTTTTGGGTCATTTTCGTCCCTTAAAATTTACCTTTGGAACGATTCGGAGCAGAAACAATTTTTAAAATCGAAATCTAACAGAATATTTCAAAATTCTGCTGAAAAATTACGTGTCCACTACCCTTCCGTTCCAAAGGTAACAAGCCCCGCCTACTCTCTATTACGGTTCAAAATGTCAACAAAACAGGGTTTCTCGTGGAAAATTATCAAAATTTTAATAATAAATGTAATTTTTGTAGCAAATTTGGTATCAGCATACAGGAAAATGATTCCGGAATAGAACTAGGTAGGTGTGACATGCACAATTTCAACTAAGTCGTTAAAAGCGGTTGAAGGGCGGTACTCCGCGGTACTGCTAAATTTCCAATTTTTTGTATGGCACATCGTTCTGACACCAACCCGACATATCAATATCCAAATGAAAAAGAGGAGGGTTGCAGGGTCAGAGGAAATTCGGACTATTGCTGACTGTGTTAACTGCCACTATCACTGAGAAACTTGCACATACAGAAGACTCCCGTTACACTGTACATAGCTTTCATTCAAAACAAACCCTGAGTGGCATTCCCATCTGTGCATCTTGTCCTGATTTCAGAACTCTGCTAGTAGAGAATTGGCGTCTACTAGCCGATGTGAAAAAACGGGGAACTGTTCTTACAACCGCCGCCATGATCGTTCAATGTAACCTTGAGACGAAAGGACGAAACAATAGACAATTCGACACTTACACTATCTGTCGTCCCTTTTGTCTTACCTGTAAAGATTTCATATCGATCGGTATCCTAGCGCAGCTAGTGAATCCGTCCCCAAGTGGATCCATCCCAAGTAGATCCGTCCCCAGTCATCAATTCGATACATAAGGAATTCATATAATTAACATATTATACATCTTATCATTTTCCTACAATGAAATTTTACAATATACATGAATAGATTATAAACAGAGATTCATAAGTTATGTTATCAATATTAGAGTATGATTATTACATTACAAAATGAAAAGTAATTAGTAAATTCGAGTTATTTTTTTATCATTAAAGGGTTATTGTTTTTCATTTACTTGTTTTTATTAAAATTTTTACAAGTTCAAAGCAGTCATCCAAGCCTATACCCCAAGCTTGATTTAACGAAATAATGAACATCAAACAGTAACTCAGAAAGAAAACGTTGTTTGATGTTCCGCTCCTTTTTCAATGCTTTGGGATGAGAGCAATGCTCCCACAGGCAACATCGCCTTTGTAATACAGGTAAGTTAATACTAATTTTCTATATTGGACAAAAAAAAAAAAAAAAAAAAAAAAAAAATAACTGAAAAATTTTCTTTTCTTTTTCTTTAAAGTTAAGTCTATACAAACACTGTGAAGTCAGCCTCATATCTTGACCTACACTTAGAAATCGACGGTAAAGGAAAACTATTGACAAAACTTTACGACAAACATGATGACTTTTCATTCAGAATTGTCAATTTTCCTTTCATCTGTGGCAACATCCCTTCAGCACCTGCGTATGGAGTGTTCATATCACAACTCATACGTTGTGCCAGAGCTTGCCGAAACTACGCAGACTTTTTGTATCGCGCTAGAATTCTAACAAATTGGCTTCTGGAACAGGGTGTGTTGCTAAAAGATTGAAGTCATCACTACAGAAGTTTTATGGTCGTCATCATGAATTCGTGGATCGATATGGAGTATCCATCTGCGCTATGAAAACTGATTTGTTCAAAGTGTCATAGTTTTCCTTTTTTCTTTCGACTACCCAGGACTTGACTTTTTATAAACTACTCGGCGGTTGTTTCTAGAAAAGCTGAGGACGCTTACCTCCCGGTGCACCTGGTAACTTGGCTCCCTTGATTAATCTTATTTAAGTATTCAAAATCTGATAAGTTGCAGTCGTTATTTTGTCGTCAACATCGTAATAAAACGAATATCAACAATTTTATAGTTTTTTTCAACTCACGCTTAATAAATGAAGTATACTTCTGAGAACATTTTTGTAAAGTTATGCATTATTAGTACAATTGCTCCCAACTTGCATTTTCGTTACAGGAATTTCAGCCCAACATACAGGTCTATCTCGCATCAAGAAGCAGAGATGTGGTCTTTCAATGCATCAACTGCATAGAAACACCATAGTTTGAATGTTTGTTTGTTTCTGAAAAATATACAAAACCTAGCTTATAGTTGTTTTTTGTTTTTGTTTTGTTTTTTTGTTTTTTTTGTTTTTTTTTTCATTTCTTAATTATAAGAATTTAGATACCTACCTTGAAAGTGTAATGACCGCAGTCCTAAATAAAATTGTCTGTAAATAACAAGTTACGATATATGAAACTAAACATTTATACACATCAATTCTTAAAATATTATTATCAGAGTGGACGGATCAACGTGGAAGACGGAAAAACCCGAGGACGGACCGACTTGGGGATGGATCAACATGCTACTTCTGTAAGTTAATTGTTTGAAAAAATGAATCAAAGGAAAACACAATTTCAATTATCTTGAAGGATACGTAAAAGTGTTTTCTTTTCCCCAGCATGTAGACTTCACTCCCTTGACACTTTTTAATAAACCTATATATGGTGACATGTATTTTAAGCATTTTTTTCAAGATTAGAACCACAACAGCCTGCTCCCACTAATGGGGCGGAGTAAGTTTTGTTTGTAATCGGGTACGGGGTGCAGCTAGAGCTGGAAAAGCACCCCCATTCATATATTTGTCTAGCAAGAAAATCCCATTCATATATTTATCAGTGGGAAATACATACCCATTCATATATTTTGGGCTAGAGAAATACTTATCTCAAGTAAATTTTGAGCAAAGGAGAAAAATTACAAAGCTGCGCATTTCATCTCATAGACTAGAGATAGAAACAGGGCGTTATCATGGCATTCCTAGACAAAATAGATTATGTCGCAGGTGTGCCTCAGGAGAAGTAGATGATGAAGTACATTTTCTTTTTTCATGCTCATCAAATAAAAAAGAGAGAGATATACTATATGAGTTAATAATATCTATATGTCCACATTTTATTAACCTCAGTGATGAAAACAAATTGATATGGATCTTAAATTGTGAAAATTCCATTGTTTTATCTGGTTTAAGTGATCTTGTTATATCAAGTGGTGTTTAAATTATAATTTTTCTTTTTTCTTTTTGTATATGTTATTTATAATTATTTTTTTTATCTATCATTAATATCTTCCCATATCTTTTTCTGCTTATATTGTAATATGTAATGTAAGAATTTTGGGTAATTAAAAGCCCAGTATATGCTAATTTGATCCTTAATTTTCATACTTGAAGCCAAGAGCACCGTCCCTTGGTGTCCTTTGTCTTGAAGCAACTCAAAAGACTTGCATCTCTGCACTGGGCACAAGGAGACTTCTAGTGAGTATTATGTACACTGCACTTATTTATTTATTTTTTCTTTTCTTTTTTAATGCATCATTATCACTATTGCAAATAGATATGCCCTTAAGTGAATATACATTTACATTCTTCATTCATATAATAATTAGGTGATCATAATTATAATCTCCATTATCATAATCCAATTTTGTAAATGAAACTGAGGTGTGCCAGTATGATAACTAAACACTATGTGTTGATTACTATGATGTATTACTCATAATGCAAGTAAAAGCTAAAAAAAAACGTGACAATTATTTAGTTTGTAAATTAACTGTTGATATTATATGTTATTATATATGTTCAATCAAAACTGTTATATTAAAAAAAAATTGTATTGTAATCATGCCCTTTATGGACCCTTAATTGGTGAATAAACAGTTCTTCTTCTTCTCCTTCTATATTCTACTACATCAGTTTGAATTAAGAGAAGATATAGGAAGACACTAATTGAAGATTGATTGGTGAAAATTGTAAAAAAAAAAAATGCCTTAGCAATAAATTATACATTTAAATTGTAGAAATATGACCCATTGATATAGTACATATTAGAAATGGTAACGCATAGGAAAGTAGAAAATTTATGACCCAATCATATATTTCAACTCTAGACAAACAGACCTATTACAGCTGCACGTCTGTATTTACTGCTATATAGGAAGTGCCCCACCCCGTTTTCTCACTATAATAAGTAATAAATAGAGTCGACATGAAATTTAATTATTTATTACAGTGGGACATAATAAATACATAATCTCTGCAAAAACTGCATGAATTGATGAAAATTTTTATTTCAATGCATTATAATACATGTACGAGTCAGAGATTTATTTATGGTTTCTATATATTTCTATATTTATTTATATCTATCTTTATTTAATTTAAAAAAATAAAGCGATGTTGATGAATTCTTTATTGAAAAGAGTAACTGATTTCCTCCAGCTAGAGATTCTTTACGAGATAAAATTATGAATAAGTTATAATTATGAATGAGGGAAAATATTGATATCAAAAATAAAGTACGTAGAGGCAGACGGCTAGTGTCACGTGTACCACGCGTTTACGTTAAAACACAATGTATCTCATTTCTGTATTTCTCAATGGGTTCTTTTAGGGATCTTCATTTACTCTTAAGTTAAACTGTCATCGACGTCAGAACAGTAAAACTTATTTATATTAAACACAATGATATAACTATTCTCTTTACTCAAAATTAATCTAACTAAATCAAAATCAATTCAATAGTGAGAAGTTTCTATTAAGTGTTTAGATATTATACGTAATTCTATTTTAACTTAATCCTTATAAAACACAATTAACTTAATGGTATCTAGACGATGTCTATCGCTTCGCGCGAGACTCTCGGCAAAAGATTACTAAATACTAAATATTACTTCTCTGTAGAAGTATCCTTAATATAACACAATAATCTTATATCGCAATTTAGACGATGTCGATCGCTATGCGAGACTTTCGTCTCAACTCTGTGACCACCAGAACTAAGCGACAATTAAGGATTGCAACGGCTTTTATATGCCCAGGTCACCTGACTTAACCATATGACTGGATCAGTTCATTAACGCCAAAGGGGTGTTTACAAATTGTCGACCTTACCATTGTATAGAAAATGATGGATTTGTCCCCCTGTCAAATAAACCAGTCCAACTTATCGTATGCAAACAATACAGCTAGATACCAATTGAAATTGCCAAATATAAACGTACATACTTTAACAATGACATTGAATCAACCATGTACATCACAATGTATCAGTGGACTTATTTCAAAATTGTGCACTACTGTGAAAGTACTATTGTTCATGGGGTACCAATTTTTGTGGTTTTCATGGGTAGGCCAAACCACGAAATATGGTGACCAACGAATAGTAGATTCCCATTTAATGTATATACTGAAACTTTAAAACAACGAATTCAAGAATCCACGAGAAAATAAAGAACTTGTGTTTGTTCCCTGATCCACGAAAATTGGTATCCACGAATAAAAGTACTTTCACAGTATTTCTTTCAATGACTGTATAAAGAATGAACTATATTTAAATCTCCCGTGATGGTCAGCGTAATTGTTTACTTAACAGATTAAAGAGTTTCAACTGATGTATTTTGTTGATAATAGCGTCATACAATTTGTTTGACAAAGAGTAATCAAGGGAACCAAGGTCACAGCGGTAATCAAAAGAATGTAATCCAGGGACAAAGACCAGACATGGAAAATAGACATACACAACAAAAAACATAATGTAACTAAAATCATACATACAAAGTAAAAAAAGCAAATGAGCAACTCGGACTCCACTCGCACAACATTGTAATTTGCAGCTGATCATAAATCAATTTCATTACACAACCAACGCCTCAATTTTCATGCGTCCCACATGAGACTTAATAAAAAAAAAGATAACTACTTAAACAACATATTACGGTTACTCTCATTCATTGTGAACCAAAAGCCTTGGTAACATATTCTAAATTAGTCTCATCATTTGCATGGCCTCCTTTATCTCTACAATTGTGATCTCTCTCTCTCTCTCTCTCTCTCTCTCTCTGAAAATTCAGAGGTAGTCATCACTCCTTTTGATAAATGATGTCTCACACTCTACCTAGTTCAACATCGACCTGTTGGATCATAACCCAATACCAACCTTAAACTCTTTTCTTGACATCTAGCGATTTGTGTCCTCTTTCCTACCACGCTTCCTTGAATTGTTCGGTCAATTTTATTCTTTTCGGTTCAGAGTACTCATTCATCAATCTCACAGGTACACCATCTTTTATATTTACAAATGCCCTTGCTATCAAAAATGAGTCACTTCCTAATGAGTTTTCATCACCTTCAACTATTGGTTTCATCCCTGGTAGTCTCTGAGCTTTCGATTGATTGATTGATTGATTGTTATCTTTTAATGTCGTTTCGGCGACTAGGGCCATATCACGGCAAGAATATTGAATGAAATGGAAATATAAAAAGCAAGATCAAAGTCTCTTAATAAAATAATGAAATTAAAACAAGCAGCTATTTACATATAAAAGAGTACATAAAAGATGAACCTAAGACATAAAATACATATAGAAATATAACTTCGATAAAACATTTAAAATATTGAAAAATCAAGGAAGGTATCTAATTAAGGATCACCAACAAGCAAATGGCCATGTGTAGATCTAGAATGTCCAATGCGGCATCTAGTCATGACCACTTGCTCTTTGCGATTGCCCGACCCGGATTGATGAACACCTAGATCGGGTTTTATGGAATTGAGTTTGTTGTGTTCAAGACCGTCCCATCGGTGCTGCCACATCTTTAAAATATATTTCCTTATTAAAGGTGTAAATTCGGTGTATGGCAAACTAACGCCCTTTATTATTTCATATAATGCCTTCTTGGCAACCCTGTCTACAACTGAATTCCCCTGAATACCAACATGACTGGGTACCCAGAGAAAAACAATCTCTATATCAAATTTCCGAAGTCGATGAATAAAGTATAAAATTTGTAAGATAAGAGTGTTTTTCAGTTTGTGATTCTTAATTGCCAAAAGACAGCTCAAAGAGTCAGAACAAATAATAAACGGTGACAGATTACATTGTTTGTTTGTTTGTTGGGGTTTAACGTCCGAGCAGCAATATTTCAGCTATATTCAGACAATGAACATCAAATGGATGATAAAATGAACATGAAATGAAGAAAAAAAAAAGGATGGGTCACAAGGATAATAGGATCGACAAATTTTGATTGCCACTGGAAAAAGGGGGGATGGGTAAGGTAGGGCAATTTAGCCTCCTGTGGCGGAGCGCGAAGGTTCCTACTCCTATCGAATACCACAGCAGGGTTCTTTAACGTGCGAGGAACGTGGCATCTTTCCCAACACGGTGCACCACTATGGTTTGCGGTCAGGTTTTCCGTATTATAGCCTGACAACCCCAGCATGTAACACGCCAGGGGTACCCCATTCCACCACCTGGGGCACACATCCCAGTTGCTCTGTGGGCAGAGCGCCTAGCCCCCGGCTAGGTTTCTGAGCACTATTTAGTCGCCTTATACGACAAGCTTAGCGCTGCTGCAGGCCTATTCTTTTAACACCCGGACCTGCACGGGGCCAGATTAGATTGAGTAATCAATTTAAGTGCTAACAATATTGCTCGAGCTTCAGCTGTGAATATGGAAGCGCTTGATGGCAACCGTTCAGTTACAGTTTTGTCACCATGGACAGCAGCACATGCAACGCTATCGCCATCTTTTGAGCCATCTGTATACACTGTCGAAAAATCTGGAAAATTTGCTTCAATTTCAGAAAATTTTTCTTGTAAAAATAAAGGATTTGTATCGGACTTTTTATATTCACGCAGATCAAAAATGAAAGAAGGGTGTGGAAGCTCCCATGGAGGGCATTTCGAAGTAAGAACAGGTGTCACTGCATTGGTCTCCAGATGAATTGCTTCCAAATGAGGTTTTATTCGAATTCCAAAAGGAGGGGTTTTGCTTTCATGTTTTCGATAAATGTCGACATAAATAGGATTAATGACACAGTCGTAGGCAGGGCTATCTGGGTAGGCCATAAGTTTACTTACATATTGAAGACCTAATTTCAAACGTCTGTCTCCAAGGGATGGTTCATTTGCCTCGGCATAAAGGCTCTCAATAGGAGAGGTTCTGAAGGCACCAAGGCAAAGTCGCAACCCCTGGTGGTGAACAGCGTCTAAAATTTTAAGGTAAGATGTTTTGGCGGAACCATAAACAATAGATCCATAATCAAGTTTAGACCTAACCAAAGATCTATATAAATTTAATAAAATTGAGGTATCAGCACCCCAATCGGTACTGGACACCATTTTTAAAATATCTAGTGCCTTAAGACACCTAGATTTAAGTAATTTGATATGGGGAAGAAAAGAAAGTTTACTATCAAAAAGTAATCCAACGAATTTTGTTTCTTCTACTATTTTGATTTTATAACCATAAAGAAAGAGATCTGGGTCCGGATGCAGCTTTCGCTTTCGACAAAAGTGCATATCAACAGTTTTAGATGTAGAAAACTTAAACCCATTCTCCAAAGCCCATTTCTCAATTCTTTTGAGGCAAAGTTATAACTGCCTTTCAATATTACTCATATTGTGTCCCCTGTAGCAGATCAAAAAGTCGTCTACATACAAGGAACCGTCAAAATTGTCCTTCAAAACTTGGGCTAAACTATTAATTTTAATACTGAAGAGAGTGACAGAAAGAATACTTGAGTCCCTGAGGAACTCCCATTTCCTGTTCCTTCTCCTCAGAAAAAGTCGAATTTACCCTCACATTAAAATGACGATCTGACAAAAAATTAGACAAGAAGAGAGGAAGTCTTCCTTTCAACCCCATATCAAATATATCTTTTAAAATACAATATTTTCACGTCGTGCCATAGGCTTTTTCTAAATCGAAAAAGACCGACACAACATGTTCATTTTTAGCAAATGCATTTCTGATGAGCATTTCAAACCGGACTAAATGGTCAAGAGTACTTCTGCCTTGCCTAAAACCACACTGAATATTAGTGAGTAAGTTGTGCTTCTCAAGGAACCACACAAGGCGATCATTGACCATTCGTTCCATTGTCTTGTAGACGCAGCTTGTCAATGCGATCGACTACTGAAGCCGTTTTCCAGAAGTCCATATCTCGTTCATTAACGCAAGAAGTGTATGTAGAGATAGATCAGGAAGATGTTTCAAAAGTTGATAGTGAATATTATCTAGCCCACTAACTGTATCGTGGGCTTTAGCCAGTGACGATTTTAGTTCCTCTATAGAAAATTGAGAGTTGTAGGATTCAGCATTATTTGACTTGAAGTTTAATTTTTTCTTTTCTGCAGATGATTAAATTTTTTGAAAATCCGGTTTGAGTTAGTTGAGGATGAATGTTTAGCGAACGTTTCGGCTAGCTTATTGGCGATATCTTTTCGGTGGTTAGAGTGGTATTACCAACTTTAAGGTGTTTCACTGAAGAATTCGAATTTTTTCCTTTTACTTTTCTAATAAAATTCCATACTTTATTGAGGGGAGTGTGAGATTTAATACTAGAAACAAAATTTTTCCAAGAGGTTCGTCTGGCTTGTTTACATGTACGTCGAGCTCGAAATATTCGGAAGTTTGACAGATTTGCTGGTGTAGGATTTTTGTCAAACCGGCGATGGGCCTTGTTGCGTTCTTCGATCGCTTTGTCGCACTCATCAGTAAACCATGGTTTACTAGGCCTTTTTGGATTTGTCGAGGTTTTAGGTATTGTTTTATTAGCAATTGATGTCAGTCTTTCATTAAATAATAAAATGGGATCTTCAACATCCTTCATCGTTTCTAATCGTAATTCTTCAAGACAGTGGGCTTCAAATGAAGCCCAATCTGCTTTCTCAAGTTTAAAACGAGGTTGACGTTCCTCCGTTTTGGAGGATAAATGCTCCAAAATAATTGGAAAATGATCACTCCCGCACAAGTCATCATGAACTCGCCATGTAAACTCTGAAAGTACGAGAGGATCACAAATGCTTAAATCAATAGAAGAATACGATCCATTGCCTGAATGAAGGAACGTTGAAGATCCGTCATTAAATATGCACAAATCTTCTTGCTGAAGGAGCTCCTCAACTTTCTTACCTTTATCATTCGTATGATTACTTCCCCATAAAGGATTATGAGCATTAAAGTCACCCAAAATAATAAATGGTTTGGGCAACTGTTTAACCAAATCAACTAATTTATTTCTGCACAAAATTGAATTTTGGGGGAATGTAAATGGAACAAACGATTATAGTTTTATCAAGGGATAACCGAACGGCCACTGCTTGTAGATCGGTAGTTAAAGGAACTGAACTATGTATTACTCTGTCCCTAATAAAAATGGTAGATCCACCAGCAGCTCGTAAATTTGCCTCAGCAAATGTACTATACATTGTATATCCTTTTACGGAAATTTGATCCGTTTCTTTTAAACGAGTCTCCTGGAGACATAATGCAACTGGTAAAATAGACTGAACAAGAAGAGTTAATTCCAAAATATTAGCCTTTAAACCTCGACAATTCCATTAAAGTAATTTGGCCATTTTTATGGGTGACGAATGGGGGATATTTTCTCTGACTTGGATCCGCGACCACGACTCGATGGCCTTCTAGTACGAGTGCCACCATTAAGGTCAATTCGATTGACTGAGCGCGCTGCTCCTTGCATTTTTTCATGGCAACATGATCTGTTTGGTCAATCTGATCAAGGTTGGGACCCAGCCTGTTTTCACCTGAACAAAGTCCATGATCTGTTGTTTCTATGTCAGACTCGGAATCCGAGTCCGACACCACAGGCGACACAATCTGTCGCCTAGACTTAGATTTCTCCAAATCCTCCACACGGAAACTTTTTTGGGGGATGGACATTCTTCTGTTGAGATTTGGAAGACGATGACTGTTGTGATGATGGAGATGATTTTGAAGATGATGCTGAATTTTGGGATGACTGAGTCTGTGAACATTGGTGAGATTTCTTAGCTCTGGCCTTTTTAATTTCCTCTAAACATTATTTTGGTGGATACCTCAGTGGGCAGTTTGGCAAGACCATTGATATCCATTTTCCAACTCATGATCGTCTGCACCTCAACAGTAGAGGACAGACAAGTACGCTTTGCAACACTAGCATAAGATATTTTGCCAGATGCAAGAAAATTGTTGGAAAGGGACAACTTCTGGCGAGCTTCACTATATGAAATTTTGTTTTCAGTTTTTATCTTTAAAATATCTTTTTCTTTCTTATAAAGAGGGCAATCTTTAGATGATGACATGTGAGCTTCCTCACAGTTTCTGCATTTCAGATCTTTTTTGCAGTCGATTCCCTCGTGTCCTTCTTCAGAGCATCGGAAACAAAACAGTTTTCCTCTACACTGGCTCTTTCCAAATTTCTGGCATTTAAAACCCCATAGGGTTAGGAATATACAGACTGACAGCTGTCCTGTATGGACCAATGTAGACATGAGACGGCACTGAAGTGGAACTACATGTTAACAGGATTGTTCTCATTGGTGTGGTTGCATCTGCACGTCGAGAAGTAAACCTTTTCACTGACTTAACGCCTTGTGATTTCAGTTCCTCACAGATCTCTTCATCAGTCAAGGCGTCGAGGTCTCGACCTCGGTATTTAAGGACACCCTGTGACTGATTTAGTGACTTGTGTGCAGATGAAACCACATCAAGGTCACCAATCCTGGTTAATTTTAACAAATTTGATGATTGGCCAGGTCTGAGGCATTCAATTAAAATTCCTGATCTTATTTTCTTTGTATCTTTAACATCACCAGCTACACCCTTGATAGTTTTCTGTATTAAAAAAGGAGAAAGGTCATTAATATTTTTGTCTTTATCTTTTGCAGAAATTACAATAAATCTTGGCCAGTTTTTATCACTTTCGTCAGAAGAATTGCAGACATCAATTTTTCGTTTTTTTTTAATAAGAAACATTGGACTCCCCGTTGTTTTTTGTCGCCATGTTAAGTTTTTATAAGTTTCATCGTCTCTGTTCCCCACCCGTCACCGAGTGCCAACACGGGCGATGCTAGGACTCTACGGATTTCCAGCAGATAGTATCAGGGATTCCAGAGACGACATACTCGAACAGAGCGTATCTATCAATGGCGCATAGACAGCGTACTACTCGATTGACCCATGAGCCACCGCCTTCTTCATTTGCCATTTGTAAGCTTTTGAAAATCTTAGAAACATTGGATTAAACAAAATGCCATCAGTAAAGCAAGTGGACAAATGAAGGGCATGGCGTGACCAGCCGATTGATCGAACCGGGTCCATCCGATCTCCCGTTTAGATGACCTAAGAGCCGAGTGGCATATACAGCCATATCCTCGATCATCCAGCCATCGATGACACGGGGGTTACGTCACGACTGGAGTCTAGATACGACCTTCATCCACTAGGACCTCCTCGCCCACCAATAACTCACGGGTTGCAACTCATGGCAAACAAGTAGGTGAACCCACTTTTTATTTTAAACACCGGGCCCACGGTCGATGTTCGGATCGCTTTAGTCTAGCCTCTAACCTTTGACCTTTCCAGCATGGGTAACCCTACCAGGAGAAAAAACTCCAGCTGGCATAGCTCTTAGGATCACTGAGGCACGCAAGCCCCCCTACCAGGACAAGGATAGCGATCCACAGGGGGGGGGGCGAAAAATCTGGATAATTTGCTTTAATTTCAGAAATTTTTTGTTGTAAAAATAAAAGATTTGTATCGGACTTTTTATATTCACGCAGATCAAAAATGAAAGAAGGGTGTGGAAGCTCCCATGGAGGGCATTTCGAAGTAAGAACAGGTGTCACTGCATTGGTCTCCAGATGAATTGCTTCCAAATGAGGTTTTATTCGAATTCCAAAAGGAGGGGTTCTGCTTTCATGTTTTCGATATATGTCGACATAAATAGGATTAATGACACAGTCGTAGGCAGGGCTATCTGGGTAGGCCATAAGTTTACTTACATATTGAAGACCTAATTTCAAACGTCTGTCTCCAAGGGATGGTTAATTTGCCTCGGCGTTTTGTAGAGGAAGAAGACACGTTATCAGAGGACTTAGCTCTCTGGACTAACCAATTTCAAGTCAATCACAACGCAGTAGACTCACTTTAAAAAACTTTGAAAACTATGGTCGCTCAATATTACCGTCCACATGTCGTACAATATTACAAACAGCAAAGGAGGTTGAAACAACTTTTATCTCTGGCATGGAATACTTTTATTTTGGAATAAGTGCTGAATTATAGAAGTATAAAAGTTATAGAATTGTATCCAAAAGAAATGATTGATAACCTCAACACTTTGGAAATCTCTCTCAACATTGATGGTCACCCTCTTTTCAAAAGCACAGACACCACTCTCTGGCCAATTTTATGTGAAGTTCATTTGACCCCAGCAAAAGTATTTCCTGCCACACTAACAACTGGAGCATCAAAACCAGAAAACTTAGACTTCCTCAATTATTAATGAACTAAACTTGATTTTGCAAAATGGACTTAACATAAATGATAAACATACAGATATCAATTTAAGATGCGTGGTATGTGATGTTCCAGCTAAAGCAATGGTAAAAGGAATTAAATTATATAGTGGTTATTATGGTTGTGACCGATGTAATCAAAAGGGACATTGGTGTGGTCGCATGACATATCAGGAAATTAATAATCTGCAGTTAAGAACTGACCAGGCATTCCGCAATCAAGACCAGGAAGAACAAAGTCTAATATAAATGAAATGCTGTGTAGAGTTTATACAAGGAGTCAACCCCTCTTCCAAACACCATGTGATTCAAGGATAATAGGAGCCTATAATTTTGACAAACGGTTTACGTCCATACGACGTTTGAGTGCAAATAACTTGGGAAGGAAAGCTATTCTAATTGAAAAAGAGGATGACAACATGTTTATCCTATTGGCAATTCTGCATGATTTTTAACCTGGTAAGCATTATCTAACACCTTAGTATTTAGTGAAAAGTCTACACAAAGAGCATGTACACACAAAACTTAATCTTAGAGTGAATGTAGAACATAGATTTCCACATGACACACTGGACGTAGAATTTGTTTTAATATCAGTCCACATCTCAGCACATTTACATATACATTGTATCCCCACGGGGAAAAAGATTAACATTTGCCCACTTGCCAATGGTGACCAGAAATGTGCCTATGCGACCTTTTTCTCTACTTTAGTAGCCTAGCTGGCAAATTGCTTGAAAACAAAGTAGTGTAAAAAAAGTTGTGGTCGGAGTTACCGGTTACCATTTGATTGAAAATGTAGCGTCCCTAGTAAAATTTTATCAATAACCAGTTCTAATAATACGGAAATCGTTCATTACCAATGTGGTTTCTTATTTAGCATTGCTTATTAATTTCCGCATTCAGTGTTGCGTAAAATGTGAAATTTTATTTCTGAACTAATTTTGTCCGATTAAGTCTGGGCTAGTTGATTTTATAGTATAGTAGCGCAGGTGGCTAATGGCCTCAAAAAGTTAATCTTATGTGCACAAATATAGATAATACATGGCAAGCTAAATTTGTTGTTCATCCCTATCAACTTCCAGTTAAAGGGGAGGTGACTATTTTTGCAAACATGTAGCTATCATGTGTAGGGACTAATGAATGAGTGTATACCAAGCACGACAGTGTGTGCAACCACATGTCTATCTTTGAAATTACCTTGAGTGCATACTCATGGCAATAATAATAACTTTATCTTGTTTGTTTTTTTGTTTGTTGGGGTTTAACGTCCGAGCAGCAATATTTCAGCTATATTCAGACGATGAACGTGAAATTGATGATAAAATGAACATGAAATGATGATGAAATGAAAAAGGGATGGGACACAAGGACAATGGGATCGACAAATTTTGATTGCCACTGGAAATAGGGTCGGGCAATTTGGCCTCCTGTGGCGGAGCCCTATGGTTCCTACTCCGGGAGAATACCACAGTAGGGTTCTTTAACGTGCGTTTGTTTGTTGGTTTGTTTTGTTTGTTTGTTGGGGTTTAACGTCCGAGCAGCAATATTTCAGCTATATTCAGACAATGAACATGAAATGGATGATAAAATGAACATTAAATGATAAAAAAAGGATGGGTCACAAGGACAACAGGGTCGACAAATTTTGATTGCCACTATCCAATGTTTATTATCAGACGTAGACGTATAAAATAATAGCACCGACAAGACCTACACTGCTACCATTCTTTCCAAAGAAGAGATTGTGGAAAACCATAAATCTGTACTATCCTCTTTTGGTCTCTCTACCAAGGACGATCATTGTGATTTACCGTCTATGTACTGGATTCCTAAACTTCACAAGAATCCATACAAACAACGTTTCATAGCTGGATCTGCAAAATGTACCACCAAACCTCTTTCAAAACTTTTAAATTCTATACTCACAACTGTCAAAGAGGGTCTACAGTCCTACCACAACACTTGTTACTCCCGTAGTGGTATTAATTCAATGTGGATCCTGAAAAATTCGAAAGATCTTTTGGAGACACTTCAGTTAAAGACTATTATCTGAATACAATAGCATTAAAACCAATTATTTTTCAACACTGTATACTTCTATTCCCCATGCTCAGTTAAAATCCCGACTTAAAAACATTGAACATCGTTGTTTTTCCAAAAAAGATGGTATACCTAGATACAAATATATAGTTCTTGGTAGAGATTCCTCATACTTTGTAAGAAATAATTCCAAATCATCTTCCAAATATACAGCCCCGTGTAGGTCCGGGTGTTAAAGAATAGGCCTGCAATAGCGCTAAACTTGTCGTAAAAGGCGACTAAATAGTGCTCAGAAACCTAGCCGGGGGCTAGGGCGCTTTGCCCACAGAGCTACTGGGATGTGTGCCCCAGGTGGTGGAATGGGGTACCCCTGGCGCGTTACATGCTGGGGTTGTCCGGCTATAATACGGAAAACCTGACCGCAAACCATAGTGGTGCACCATGTTGGGAAAGATGCCACGTTCCTCGCACGTTAAAGAACCCTACTGTGGTATTCTCCCGGAGTAGGAACCACAGCGCCCCACCACAGGAGCCCCGTGCAGGTCCGGGTGTTAAAAGAATAGGCCTGCAGCAGCGCTAAGCTTGTCGTAAAAGGCGACTAAATAGTGCTCAGAAACCTAGCCGGGGGCTAGGGCGCTTTGCCCAAAGAGCTACTGGGATGTGTGCCCCAGGTGGTGGAATGGGGTACCCCTGGCGCGTTACATGCTGGGTTTGTCAGGCTATAATTCGGAAAACATGACCGCAAACCATAGTGATGCCCATAGTAAACCCCAACAAACAAACAATTCATCGACTTCGGGAATTTTGTATAGAGATTGTTTTTCTCTGGGTACCCAGTCATGTTGGTATTCAGGGGAATTCAGTTGTAGATAGGATTGCCAAGAAGGCATTAAATGAAATAATAAAGGACGTTAGTTTGCCATACACCGATTTTAAACCTTTTAAAAGGAAATATATTTTGAAGATGTGGCAGGAACGATGGGACGGTCTTGAACACAACAAACTCAATTCCATAAAACCCGATCTAGGCGTTCATCAATCCGGGTCGGGCAATCGCAAAGAGCAAGTGGTCATGACTAGATGCCGCATTGGACATTCTAGATTTACACGTGGCCATTTGCTTGTTGGTGATCCTCCACCTGAGTGTATCCCATGTGATTGCCCTTTCTCTATCAAGCAATCTAGATTATTGATTGATTGATTGTTGGGGTTTAACGTCCGAGCTTCTATGTTCTAGATTGTGTGGATTTTGCCAACACCAGGCAAAATTATTTTGACTGCGCCAATATGTTTGATTTGTTCAAGACCGTTTCATCTAAAAACATTATCGATTTCTTGCGGGACATCGGTTTATTTAATAAAATCTAAATTGGATACCTTCCTTGATTTTTCAATATTTTAAATGTTTTATCGAAGTTATGTTTCTTTATGTATTTTATGTCTTAGGTTCACCTTTTATGTACCTTTTTTTATATGTAAATAGCTGTTTGTTTTAATTTTATTATTTTATGCCCCCCTGTGGATCGCTATCCTTGTCGTGGTAGGGGGGCTTGCGTGCCTCAGTGATCCTAAGAGCTATGCCAGCAAGAGTTTTTTCTCCTGGTAGGGTTACCCATGCTGGAAAGGTCAAGGGTTAGAGACCAGACTAAAGCGATTCAAACATCGACCGTGGGCCCGGTGTTTAAAATAAAAAGTGGGTTCACCTACTTGTTTGCCGTGAGTTGCAACCCGTGAGTTATTGGTGGGCGAGGAGGTCCCAGTAGATGAAGGTCGTATCTAGACTCCAGTCGTGACGTAATCCCGCCCCGTGCAGGTCCGGGTGTTAAAAGAATAGGCCTGCAGCAGCGCTAAGCTTGTCGTAAAAGGCAACTAAATGGTGCTCCGACACCTAGCCGGGGGCTAGCCGCACTGCCCACAGAGCAACTAGGATGTGTGCCCCAGGTGGTGGAATGGGGTACCCCTGGCATGTTACATGCTGGGGTTGTCAGGCTATAATACGGAAAACCTGACCGCAAACCATAGTGGTACACCGTGTTGGGAAAGATGCCACGTTCCTCGCACGTTAAAGAACCCTGCTGTGGTATTCGATAGGAGTAGGAACCTTTGCGCTCCGCCACAGGAGGCTAAATTGCCCGACCTTACCCATCCCCCCTTTTTCCAGTCGACCCTATTATCATTGTGACCCATCCTTTTTTTATCATTTCATGTTCATTTAATCATCCATTTCATGTTCATTGTCTGAATATAGCTGAAACATTGCTGCTCGGACGTTAAACCCCAACAAACAAACAAACAAACGTGACGTAACCCCCGTGTCATCGATGGCTGGATGATCGAGGATACGGCAGTATATGCCACTCGGCTCTTAGGTCATCTAAACGGGAGATCGGATGGACCCGGTTCGATCAATCGGCTGGTCACGCCATGCCCTTCATTTGTCCACTTGCTTTACTGATGGCATTTTGTTTAATCCAATGTTTCTAAGATTTTCAAAAGCTTACAAATGGCAAATAAAGAAGGCGGTGGCTCATGGGTCAATCAAGTAATACGCTGTCTATGCGCCATTGATAGATACGCTCTGTTCGAGTATGTCGTCTCTGGAATCCCTGATGCTATCTGCTGGAAATCCGTAGAGTCCTAGCATCGCCCGTGTTGGCACTCGGTGACGGGTGGGGAACAGAGACGATGAAACTTATAAAAACTTAACATGGCGACAAAAAACAACGGGGAGTCCAATGTTTCTTATTAAAAAAAAACGAAAAATTGATGTCTGCAATTCTTCTGACGAAAGTGATAAAAACTGGCCAAGATTTATTGTAATTTCTGCAAAAGATAAAGACAAAAATATTAATGACCTTTCTCCTTTTTTAATACAGAAAACTATCAAGGGTGTAGCTGGTGATGTTAAAGATACAAAGAAAATAAGATCAGGAATTTTAATTGAATGCCTCAGACCTGGCCAATCATCAAATTTGTTAAAATTAACCAGGATTGGTGACCTTGATGTGGTTTCATCTGCACACAAGTCACTAAATCAGTGCAACCACACCAATGAGAACAATCCTGTTAACATTTGGTTCCACTTCAGTGCCATCTCATGTCTACATTGGTCCATACAGGACAGCTGTCAGTCTGTATATTCCTAACCCACTTCGGTGTTTTAAATGCCAGAAGTTTGGGCATGGAAAGGGCCAGTGTAGAGGAAAACTGTTTTGTTTCCGATGCTCTGAAGAAGGACACGAGGGAATCGACTGCAAAAAAGATCTGAAATGCAGAAACTGTGAGGAAGCTCACATGTCATCATCTAAAGATTGCCCTCTTTATAAGAATGAAAAAGATATTTTAAAGATAAAAACTGAAAACAAAATTTCATATAGTGAAGCTCGCCAGAAGTGGTCCCTTTCCAACAATTTTCTTGCATCTGGCAAAACATCTTATGCTAGTGTTGCAAAGCGTACTTGTCTGTCCTCGACTGTGGAGGTGCAGACGATCATGAGTTGGAAAGAGGATATCAATGGTCTTGCCAAACTGCGGTATCCACCAAAAAAATGAAACCATCCAAAAAATGTTTAGAGGAAATTAAAAAGGCCAGAGCTAAGAAATCTCACCAATGTTCCCAGACTCAGTCATCCCAAAATTCCGGATCATCTTCAAAATCATCTCCATCATCACAACAGACATCGTCTTCCAAATCTCAACAGAAGAATGTCCAACTCCCAAAAAAGTTGGGGAATTTCCGTGTGGAGGACTTGGAGAAATCTAAGTCTAGGCGACAGATTGTGTCGCCTGTGGTGTCGGACTCGGATTCCGAGTCTGACATGGAAACAACAGATCATGGACTTTGTCCAGGTGAAAACTGGCTGGGTCCCGATCTTGATCAGATTGACCAAACAGATCATGTTGTCATGAAAAAATACAAGGAGCACCGCGCTCGGTCAATTCGAATTGACTTTAATTGTGGCACTCGTACTAGAAGGCCATCGAGTCGTGGTCGCGGATCCAAGTCAGAGAAAATATCCCCCATTCGTCACCCATAAAAATGGCCAAATTACTTTAATGGAATTGTCGAGGTTTAAAGGCTAATATTTTGGAATTAACTCTTCTTGTTCAGTCTATTTTACCAGTTGCATTATGTCTCCAGGAGACTCATTTAAAAGAAACGGATCAAATTTCCGTAAAAGGATATACAATGTATAGTACATTTGCTGAGGCAAATGAACGAGCTGCTGGTGGATCTACCATTTTTATTAGGGACAGAGTAATACATAGTTCAGTTCCGTTAACTACCGATCTACAAGCAGTGGCCGTTCGGTTATCCCTTGATAAAACCATAACCGTTTGTTCATTTACATTCTCCCAATTCAATTTTGTGCAGAAATACGTTGGTTGATTTGGTTAAACAGTTACCCAAACCATTTATTATTTTGGGTGACTTTAATGCTCATAATCCTTAATGGGGAAGTAATCATACGAATGATAAAGGTAAAAAAGTTGAGGAGCTCCTTCAGCAAGAAGATTTGTGCATATTTAATGACGGATCTTCAACGTTCCTTCATTCAGGCAATGGATCGTATTCTTCTATTGATTTAAGTATTTGTGATCCTCTCGTACTTTCAGAGTTTACATGGCGAGTTCATGATGACTTGTGCGGGAGTGATCATTTTCCAATTATTTTGGAGCATTTATCCTCCAAAACGGAGGAAAGTCAACCTCGTTTTAAACTTGAGAAAGCAGATTGGGCTTCATTTGAAGCGCACTGTCTTGAAGAATTACGAATAGAAAACGATGAAGGATGTTGAAGATCCCATTTTATTATTTAATGAAAGAATGACATCAATTGCTAATAAAACAATACCTAAAACCTCGACAAATCCAAAAAGGCCTAGTAAACCATGGTTTACTGATGAGTGCGACAAAGCGATCGAAGAACGCAACAAGGCCCATCGCCGGTTTGACAAAAATCCTACACCAGCAAATCTGTCAAACTTCCGAATATTTCGAGCAAAAGCTCGACGTACATGTAAACAAGCCAGACGAACCTCTTGAAAAAATTGTGTTTCTAGTATTAAATCTCACACTCCCCTCAATAAAGTATGGAATTTTATTAGAAAAGTAAAAGGAAAAAATTCGAATTCTTCAGTGAAACACCTTAAAGTTGGTAATACCACTCTAACCACCGAAAAAGATATCGCCAATAAGCTAGCCGAAACGTTCGCTAAACATTCATCCTCAACAAACTACAAACCGGATTTTCAAAAAATTAAATCATCTGCAGAAAAGAAAAAAATTTAACTTCAAGTCAAATAAAGCTGAATCCTACAACTCTCAATTTTCTATAGTGGAACTAAAATCGTCACTGGCTAAAGCCCACGATACAGCTAGTGGGCTAGATAATATTCACTATCAACTTTTGAAACATCTTCCTGATCCATCTCTACATACACTTCTTGCGTTAATGAACGAGATATGGACTTCTGGTAACGTTCCGTCCATCTGGAAAACGGCTTCAGTAGTCCCTATTCCAAAACCAGGAAAGGATCATACGGATCCTTCAAACTATCGCCCGATCGCATTGACAAGCTGCGTCTGCAAAACAGTGGAACGAATGGTCAATGATCGCCTTGTGTGGTTCCTTGAGAAGCACAACTTACTCACTAATATTCAGTGTGGTTTTAGGCAAGGCAGAAGTACTCTTGACCATTTAGTCAGGTTTGAAACGCTCATCAGAAATGCATTTGCTAAAAATGAACATGTTGTGTCGGTCTTTTTCGATTTAGAAAAAGCCTATGACACGACGTGGAAATTTGGTATTTTAAAAGATATATTTGATATGGGTTTGAAAGGAAGACTTCCTCTGTTCTTGTCTAAATTTTTGTCAGATCGTCATTTTAATGTGAGGGTAAATTCGACTTTTTCTGAGGAGAAGGAACAGGAAATGGGAGTTCCTCAGGGACTCAAGTATTCTTTCTGTCACTCTCTTCAGTATTAAAATAGTTTAGCCCAAGTTTTGAAGGACAATATTGACGGTTCCTTGTATGTAGACGACTTTTTGATCTGCTACAGGGGACAAAATATGAGTAATATTGAAAGGCAGTTACAACTTTGCCTCAAAAGAATTGAGAAATGGGCTTTGGAGAATGGGTTTAAGTTTTCTACATCTAAAACTGTTGGTATGCACTTTTGTCGAAAGCGAAAGCTGCATCCGGACCCAG
Source organism: Perna viridis (assembly GCA_037379345.1). NCBI lineage: Eukaryota > Metazoa > Mollusca > Bivalvia > Mytilida > Mytilidae > Perna > Perna viridis. The sequence goes on along the minus strand of CM074525.1, from coordinate 308,435 downwards.
ATCTCTTTCTTTATGGTAATAAAATCAAAATAGTAGAAGAAACAAAATTCCTTGGATTACTTTTTGATAGTAAACTTTCTTTTCTTCCCCATATCAAATTACTTAAATTTAGGTGTCTTAAGGCACTAGATATTTTATAAATGTTGTCTAGTACCGATTGGGGTGCTGATACCTCAATTTTATTAAATTTATATAGATCTTTGGTCAGGTCTAAACTTGATTATGGATCTATTGTTTATGGTTCCGCCAAAACATCTTACCTTAAAATTTTAGACGCTGTTCACCACCAGGGGTTGCGACTTTGCCTTGGTGCCTTCAGAACCTCTCCTATAGAGAGCCTTTATGCCGAGGCAAATGAACCATCCCTTGGAGACAGACGTTTGAAATTAGATCTTCAATATGTAAGTAAACTTATGGCCTACCCAGATAGCCCTGCCTACGACTGTGTCATTAATCCTATTTATGTCGACATTTATCGAAAACATGAAAGCAAAACCCCTCCTTTTGGAATTCGAATAAAACCTCATTTGGAAGCAATTCATCTGGAGACCAATGCAGTGACACCTGTTGTTACTTCGAAATGCCCTCCATGGGAGCTTCCACACCCTTCCTTCATTTTTGATCTGCGTGAATATAAATAGTCCGATACCAATCCTTTATTTTTACAAGAAAAACTTTCTGAAATTAAAGCAAATTATCCAGCTTTTTCGACGGTGTATACAGATGGCTCAAAAGATGGCGATAGCGTTGCATGTGCTGCTGTCCATGGTGACAGAACTGTAACTGAACGGTTGCCATCAAGCGCTTCCATATTCACAGCTGAAGCTCGAGCCATCTTGTTAGCACCTAAATTGATTACTCAATCTAATCTATCACAGTTTATTATTTGTTCTGACTCCTTGAGCTGTCTTTTTGCAATTAAGAATCACAAACTGAAAAACACTCTTATCTTACAAATTTTATATTTTATTCATCGACTTCGGGAATTTGATATAGAGATTGTTTTTCTCTAGGTACCCAGTCATGTTGGTATTCAGGGGAATTCAGTTGTAGATAGGTTTGACAAGAAGGCATTAAATGAAATAATAAAGGACGTTAGTTTGCCATAAACCGATTTTAAACCTTTAATAAGGAAATATATTTTAAAGATGTGGCAGGACCGATGGGACGGTCTTGAACACAACAAACTTAATTCCATAAAACCTGATCTAGGCGTTCATCAATCCGGGTCGGGCAATCGCAAAGAGCAAGTGGTCATGACTAGATGCCGCATTGGACATTCTAGATTTACACATGGCCATTTGCTTGTTGGTGATCCTCCACCTGAGTGTATCCCATGTGATAGCCCTTTCTCTATCAAACATGTTCTTCTAGATTGTGTGGATTTTGCCAACACCAGGCAAAATTATTTTGACTGCTCCAATATGTTCGATTTGTTCAAGAACGTTTCATCTAAAAACATTATCGATTTCTTGCCGGACATCGGTTTATTTAATAAAATCTAAATTAGATACCTTCCTTGATTTTTCAATATTTTAAATGTTTTATCGAAGTTATGTTTCTATATGTATTTTATGTTTGTTTGTTTGTTAGGGTTTAACGTCCGAGCAGCAATATTTCAGCTATATTCAGACAATCGTCCGAGCAGCAATATTTCAGCTATATTCAGACAATGAACTTGAAATGGATGATAAAATGAAAAAAAAAGGATGGGTCACAAGGACAATAGGATCGACAAATTTTGATTGCCACTGGAAAAAAGGGGGATGGGTAACGTCGGGCAATTTAGCCTCCTGTGGCGTAGCGCAAAATTTCCTACTCCTATCGAATACCACAGCAGGGTTCTTTAACGTTAGAGGAACGTGGCATCTTTCCCAATACGGTGCACCACTATGGTTTGCGGTCAGGTTTTCCGTATTATAGCCTGACAACCCCAGCATGTAACACGCCAGGGGTACCCCATTCCACCACCTGGGGCACACATCCCAGTTGCTCTGTGGGCAGAGCGCCTAGCCCCCGGCTAGGTTTCTGAGCACCATTTAGTCGCCTTATACGACAAGCTTAGCGCTGCTGCAGGCCTGTTCTTTTAACACCCGGACCTGCACGGGGCATGTATTTTATGTCTTAGGTTCACCTTTTATGTACCTTTTTATATGTAAGTAGCTGCTTGTTTTAATTTCATTATTTTATGAAGAGACTTTGATCTTGCTTTTAATATTTCCACTCCATTCAATGTTCTTGCCGTGATATGGCCCTAGTCGCCGAAGCGGCATTACAAGATAACAATCAATCAATCAATTATTTTATGAAGAGACTTTGATCTTGCTTTTAATATTTTCCTTGCATTAAATGTTCTTGCCGTGATATGGCCCTAGTCGCCGAAATGGCAATAAACAACAACAATCAATCATATGTAAATAGCTGTTTGTTTTAATTTCATTATTTTATGAAGAGACTTGATCTTGCTTTTAATATTTTCCTTGCATTAAATGCTCTTGCCGTGATATGGCCCTGGTCGCAATCAATCAATCAATCGCACGTTAAAGAACACTACTGTGGTATTCTTCCGGAGTAGGAACCATAGGGCTCCGCCACAGGAGGCTAAATTGCACGACACTACCCACCTCTCCCTATTTCCAGTGGCAATCAAAATTTGTCGACCCTATTGTCCTTGTGTCCCATCCTTTTTCATTTCATCATCATTTCATGTTCATTGTCTTAATATAGCTGAAATATTGCTGCTCGGACGTTAAACCCCAACAAACGAACAATACTTAACTAGTTACTTACTAACCTTTTTGTAAATGGTATAGAGACTTACTTGACTAGTTACATACTAACCTCTTTGTAATTGGCTTTAGATACTTCCTTGACTAGTGCTCCGTGCAAGTCCGGATGTCAAAAGAATAGGCCTGCAGTAGCGCTAAGCTTGTCGTAAAAGGCGACTAAATAGTGCTCGGAACCCTAGCCGGCGCTAGGATGCTCTGCCCACAGAGCAACTGGATTATGTGCCCCAGGTGGTGGTATGGGTATCCCTGGTGTGTTACATGCTGGGGTTGTCAGGCTATAATACGGAAAACCTGACCGCGAACCATAATGGTGCACCGTGTTGGGAAAGATGCCACGTTCCTTGCACGTTAAAGAACCCTACTGTGGTATTCTCACGGAGTAGGAACCATAGGGCTCCGCCACAGGAGGCTAAATTGCCCGACCCACCTCTCCCTATTTCCAGTGGCAATCAAAATTTGTCATCGTTTCATCATCCACTATATGGATGAATATAGCTGAAATATTGCTGCTCGGGCGTTAAATCACAACAATCAATCAATCAATCATACATGACTAGTTACTTACTAAGCTCTTTGTAATTGGCATTAGATACTTACTTGCCTAGTTACTTACTAACCTCTTTTAGCAATGAGTCACGTTCATTGGAGGTTAATCTATATCCCAGTCAGTTAGAAATAATTCATTAATAAATTCATGTTCATAAAGAGTCTTCAACTTCAGACGTTTCGTTTATTAACAATTTCATTTGAATTGGACAAAACATTATATCATCAATTGGTTAAACAATATACACAAAATTGACTGATGGCAAGATAAAATCTCAATTAACTATTGCTAGTACAGTTACGGATACCATTAAAGTGTTCAGGTACTGTGAGAGATACGACTAACTACAATACAAATCTTAACATCATAGAGGCAGGTAGATAATAATTTTAAAGTTCCCGTAAAAGGAAAAATTAGGCTTAAATCTGGGACTACAACACTGCGATATAAGGTTGGTATATTTTGACATAATGATGATATGAATGGTATAAATGGTATAAGGATCTTATAAGTTGTATTATTGACCGTTCAATATTCATCCAATGCTGATAAGCTGATGCATTAGTGTACTTGAAACATGCCTTTATTTCCCATTCTCTTACAGCTGAGCAGAAAAATTTCTTTAGAATTGTGCAGGTGTTGGGCTAGTACTTTTCCATTAAATTGTTGAGTGTAGGTTTTTTTATGTAAGAATCAGGCAAAATGGGAAAAATCAGAAACATGAAATGCAAGACCCACGAATCTGACAATATAATTTCATTCAAGGCTCCTTTTTCTATATGAAAAGACCTCTATTTGATCTCTGCATCACTGGATTTGGTCAGATTTTTTTATTAGAATGTTAGAAAAATGCGGGTTTTGACCAAGTTATCTGCCCTTGAATTGTTCATTTTCAGTGCATTTCAATGAAAACAAAACTCAATTTACCGAAATGATATGGAGATTCTAGTCTTTTTTCTTGATTCTGATGGTGCAATTAGTCAAAACGCACTATCAAAACGATGGGGTTTGATACAATGTTTCATCCACTGCCTGATTGTTACAAAGACTGATACTTAAGAGAGAATGATAGTCATTATTGGTAGTATAAAAAATGAACAATTTATTTTTTTAAATATGTATTCTCCGTTATCCTACCGGTGAACCTGGTCCATGTTCCCAGTTTTTAGTAGAGTACGAGTTGCTCATTTGCTGTTGTTACTTTCTATGTATGATTTTAGTTACTTCATGTCTTTGCTGTGTATGTCTGTTTTCCATGTATGGTCTTTGTCCTTGGATTACATTCTTTTGATTACCGCTGTGACCTTGGTTCCCTTTGATTATTCTTTCGTTACAAACAAATTACTGAAACATATTTGTTTTATAAAATCACTAACAGTTTTCTTGGTAAATTTTTGTTTATTATTACAATTATTTATTTAGTACATAAATTCAGTGACACCTGTTGTTACTTCGAAATGCTCTTCTTTCATTTTTGATCTGCGTGAATATAAAAAGTCCGATACCAATCTCCCCGTGCAGGTCCGGGTGTTGAAAGAATAAGCCTGCAGCAACGCTAAGCTTGTCGTAAAAGGCGACTAAATAGTGCTAAGAAGCCTAGCCGGGGGCTAGGGCGCTCTGCCCACAGAGCAACTGGGATGTGTGCCCCAGGTGGTGGAATGGGGTACCCCTGGCATGGTACATGCTGCGGTTGTGAGGCTATAATACGGAAAACCTGACCGCAAACCATAGTGGTGCACCGTGTTGGGAAAGATGCCACGTTCCACGCACGTTTAAGAACCCTACTGTGGTATTCTCCCGGAGAAGGAACCGTAGGGCTCCGCCACAGGAGGCTAAATTGCTCGACCCTGCCCACCTCTCCCTATTTCCAGGTGCAATCAAAATTTGTCGATCCCATTATCCTTGTGTCCCATCCCTTTTTCATTTCATCATCATTTCATGCTCATTTTATCATCAATTTCATGTTCATCGTCTGAATATAGCTGAAATATTGCTGCTCGGACGTTAAACCCCAAAAAACAAACAAACAAATAAATATTTTGACTGCGCCAATATGTTTGATTTGTTCAAGACCGTTTCATCTAAAAACATTATCGATTTCTTGCGGGTCATCGGTTTATTTAATAAAATCTAAATTGGATACCTTCCTTGATTTGTCAATATTTTAAATGTTTTATCGAAGTTATGTTTCTATATGTATTTTATGTCTTAGGTTCACCTTTTATGTACCTTTTTATATGTAAATAGCTGCTTGTTTTAATTTCATTATTTTATGAAGAGACTTTGATCTTGCTTTTAATATTTTCCTTGCATTAAATGTTCTTGCCGTGATATGGCCCTAGTCGCCGAAACGGCAATAAACAACAACAATCAATCAATCAATCTATGGAGCACAGGGGAGGGAGAGAAAAACGAATAATTCCTGTCATGATTGCAAGAAATCCCAGATCTTCAACAGATGACGATTGAAAGAATGTATTTCTTCCGTTTTACAACCCAAAACAATGGAATATTAATCAAGGTCAATGAGTATTTAATAAAAATGTGTCGTATCACCGGACGCCTATTAACCACGTGCATCATAAATCCCCCAAGAAATTCCGTTATATTGCTCTTTAATTCTTTAATCGCCTTCAATCAAGTAACCTTTGCAATGTCACTTCGGTAGTACTAATTAGTATCAATTTACATGGTAAATACAGTTCACCCAACTGATGTACATAGATCATATTACATAGGTGCGTTTTATTGAGTGAATTTTACGGTGTGTGTGTGTGTTCCAGCTTGTTTCAACTTATTTTTGATCTGACTGTTAAAGGGGTGTTAAAGGCCTTATAAAACTAGTACAACCCGATCGCAGACATGCGTCTGTCCATTGTCAGGAGATATTTGACATTGATGTGCCTTTGTGCCGTTATATAACGTGTTAGTTTGATTTTGAAGAATTGACATTATTCTGTTACATTGGATTGTCGAGCCTTAAGAAGCTTATTTTAAAGGTGTATTTATGCTTGTTAAAGAGTGTGAAAGTATTTATTATTTTGTATTCAGGTTTAACGCTGATGAATTTGATACATTCCATCCGTGCTTTTTTCTGTTGTTTAATAGCATGACAATTTTTTCTCCAACTCATAATAGAATATTGTTTAATACATGAAATTGGAAGGCAAATATATTGATGATTAAGAATGGGACAAGTCGTTATAGTTCAATTATGAGACAAGTCGTTATATCTGAATTAGGGGACAAGTCGTTATACTAAAATTATAACTCCACAGGAACAGAGGAAACAGGTGGTCAACCAATGAAGAATTTATGACTTTATCGATGTTTTTAGCATGTTTCCTAAGTGATACATAGAAATAATAATAATTGTTATCATAAGCAGTTATCTTTAGAAAAGGCTGTCAGTTCATTTAACCGATTTTGACTTATGATAATTTTATGCTTCCTATTTTTGTTGAAATACACAGGAAATGATAAATGGTAATGCTAGCGCGGTATGAAACCTAGTTTAACCACCTTTCGCTTGTCAGGAATTATTTGGTTTTTAACCTAATATTGCTATTTGTTATATGGAAATATCCTTTGGATTACGGCTTAGATTAAATCAGTTTAATAATTTTGTTATTAACCTTCATTTCTTCACTGTTCAATTGACACAAAAACATGCAAAATAAGTCCCATGCAAATTATATTTTATAACTCAGTTAAAGTTTTGCAAAGATTCGTATACACTTGGTCCATGTTCCCAGTTTTTAGTGGAGTCCGAGTTGCTTATTTGCATTTGTTACTTTGTATATATCATTTTAGTTACTCTATGTTCTTTGTTGTGTAGGTCTGTTTTCCATGTCTGGTCTTTGTCCCTGGATTACATTCTTTTGGTTACCGCTAGAAAAATGGTTCCCTTGATTACTCTTCCACGAGTATCTATTGAAGATCTGGGATTTCTTCCACGAGTATCTACTGAAAATCTGGGGTTTCTTCCATGAGTATCTATTGCAGATCTGGGATTTTTAATATCAAACTGTAACTCATTCAGTTATACAGATATATATTTTGATCATGGGATAGCTATTTATTCTATTTAAGTACCAGTCTATATATGATTACTCTTTATATATTTAGCAAGAGAGTAATCAAGGGAACCAAGATTCGAGCAGAAATAAAATGAATATAATTCAAGGATAAAGACCAGTTAGGGAAAATAGACAAACACGAAAACAAACATGAACTATTAAAAAAAAACACGTACATAGAAATAAAAGCAAGTATGCAACACGCACTCCACCAAGAACTGGGAGCATGGACTAGGTGCACTGGTAAGTTAAGACGCCTATCATATCTTTACTTGGGTAATAAATGATAAAATCAAACAAAATATACCCCGACAAAATCTCTTCTTCTCACCAAATGTTTCAGTTTCATCCGAGTATTCGAGTACACGCGAGTATCATGGCCGAGTACTCGATTTTCAAATCTTTTGCCATTCCTACTACTCAGGTGATAAAATGGTTGTTGGTTCGGTCGGAATTTTTTGTCTGGTATTCCATAGAATCGTTCACAAGACCTAAATGTCATACAAAACAAATTCAGATAAAAATAATAAGTGTTCATTCATTATCAAACAACTCTGTACGATTGTCATATTTATTTTTTTGTATGTTTTCATTCATTTGTTTGTTGGCATGAGAAAGCAATGAAAACAAAATAAACAAACAAACAAAAATAGAAAGAATAAAAGAATAAAAAAATTTTTTTGTTCATTGATACTGATTTTGTCTTGTGCAAAGTATATCAAAAATATGCTTACTGCTACCAAGCATGTCATATTAGTAGTTTTGTATTTATGTTATTAAACAACATTCATGGAGCGTTAAAGGCAGGTCTGCTTATAAAACATCATTTAGAGTTGTTATCAGGTGCGATATATTTGATATTATAAGAAAGGCTTTTACCCCCAAAACGACCAAACAAATCAGTTTCATTTAATTATTTTAGTATGGAGCAGTCTATAAATACAGAAAGTTTACACGATGTACAAAAGATTGAAGTAGAAGTAGATGAACAAGATGACCAGTTTGTTTATGATGTTTCAGATACACCGCCTTGGTGCGTTATATTAACATCAGCATTTCAGGTAAATATGGGTAGCGATTTACAGCCGTTCACTGTAATCATTTAACATGGTGAACTACATATGGTGGAAACCGATATCTACTACTAGTATATTTGTAAGACAGAAGTTTTAGAGAAAGGCTGTTTAAAAATAGACTGGTGAATAAATGAAATAATTCCAAAATAAACCGAGAGAAAGTAAAACAAATGAAATAAGAACATAAAAAGATGATTGTGTTACATGTATAAAACTACCTTTTGAAGTATCAGTCTCTTGTAAAATTCATGCAAATTCTGTAATATGTGACACATTCCCCCAAATAAGCTGCACATTTAAATTTTTGCTATTAAGTGCCTTATTATGTCTATATGATAAAATTTATAATCATTCATTCTAACCTGTCTGCTTGTAGGAGATAATTTACATTGAAATTCCGATGGTTTCTTCAATTTATTGTCATTTACAGAGCTATCTCCCTTAATTTTGGATTCTACTGTACATTATGTATAATTAATATCTCCTATGAAAATCCACACATTATTTAATATTTAAATACAAATATCAAAAATAAAAACACGATTTGCAGCATTTTTTACATTTAAACAGTGAAATATAAAAGGTGTAAGCTAGCCAAAACCGAGTACTTCTATATTTGAGGAAACATCATAAAAGCAAAAATCTAATAGATTCTTCTCAACATGTTACTACACCCTGTGAAATTGTTCTTCCTAATTAACACGTAAATTAATTAATAATAAGATGCTACTTTTTTCATTTTTAATAACTTATCAACGATAAAAATATCTGATGCAGTTATGCTAACGGTCCTAGCGCTCATTCAGTAAGAGCCAAACCTTATCATAACAGACCTTTTTTTAACCAATCACATTTCCAAACATCAGGATAACCGTATAACTTCGTCGGATACCTGTTTGTTTGTTGTTGGGGTTTAACGTCCGAGCAGCAATATTTCAGCTATATTCAGACGATGAACATGAAATGATGACAAAATGAACATGAAATGATGACAAAATGAAAAAGGATGGGACACAAGGACAATGGGGTCGACAAAGTTTGATTGCCACTGGAAATAGGGAGAGGTGGGCAGGGTCGGGCAATTTAGCCTCCTGTGGCGGAGCCCTATGGTTCCTACTCCGGGAGAACACTACAGTAGGGTTCTTTAACGTGCCAGGAATGTGGCATCTTTCCCAACACGGTGCACCACTACGGTTTGCGGTCAGGTTTTCCGTATTATAGCCTGACAACCCCAGCATGTAACACGCCAGGGGTACCCCATTCCACCACCTGGGGCACACATCCCAGTTGCTCTGTGGGCAGAGCGCCCTAGCCCCGGCTAGGGTTCTGAGCACTATTTAGTCGCCTTTTACGACAAGCTTAGCGCTGCTGAAGGCTTATTCTTTTAAAACCCGGACCTGCACGGGGCTCGTCGGATATCATCGCTGGATGACCGGATAACCAGAAGACACCAACGGATAACAGAATAACATTGCCGAATATCCGAACAACACTATCGGATAACATACTATAAATACCAGCATATCAACAAACAAAAATCATTGTCTGACGAAAATCCATTCAAGGATTGAAATCGGATAGGCTAATTGTCAAATTCAGAGCAACAGCCATCAACATAATGAATCTTGACTTATTCCCTGAACAAATTCAGGTTTAACAGGAAGGCTTTAACTTGTCCCTACAAGCAACGATAATGATATGAACGACACCTATTGTGACTTTAAGGTATTCTTTTGTCGCCTAAAAGTATGTGATCACCTCAAAAAAATTAAAGTCCTTCATCAAGCTCACTATCGACAACTTGCTTGCCCAAAGATACCCCAAGAGTTTGTGTAATGGTATCCGCCCAAATCAGCGGAACCAACAGTCCCATTGCAAAATTAGCAGCTTTGTTGATGAACAAACCCTTTGTACCAGTTCTTCCTTGATAATAAAATCCAGTATATCATAGAACAGAATTAAGTTTAAACTCTACATCAACTGATACACATTCGTATCTTCACTATATAAGAAGACTATTACTCACCCAATGGGCACAAAACCGCTGAACCATATGGACAACATCTACGAATCAAAAGGCACCCGTGCAGGTCCGGGTGTTAAAAGAATAGGCCTGCAGCAGCACTAAGCTTGTCGTAAAAGGGGACGACTAAATAGTGCTCAGAACCCTAGCCGGGGGCTAGGGCGCTCTGCCCACAGAGCAACTGGGATATGTGCCCCAGGTGGTGGAATGGGGTACCCCTGGCGTGTTACATGCTGGAGTTGTCAGGCTATAATACGGAAAACCTGACCGCAAACCGTAGTGGTGCACCGTGTTGGGAAAGATGCCACGTTCCTTGCACGTTAAAGAACCCTACTGTTGTTTTCTCCCGGAGTAGGAACCATAGGGCTCCGCCACAGGAGGCTAAATTGCCTGACCCTGCCCGCTTCTCCCTATTTCCAGTGGCAATCAAAATTTGTCGACCCCATTGTCTTTGTGTCCCATCCTTTTTCATTTTATCATCATTTCATGTTCATTTTGTCATCATTTCATGTTATCGTCTGAATATAGCTGAAATATTGCTGCTCGGACGTTGAACCCCAACAAACAACAACAAACGAATCAAAAGGAATTGTTTGTATACTTCTGCCTTTAGGAAACGTGCCAAAAAATTCACGATATCCCATTCATACGGAGTCTATGATCAAATACTGCCATAATGAAAGGAAGTAACCTTCAAAAACAGAACTCATCTTGTCACAACTTACGGCCGAGCTCACCCGGATCGATATTGATTGTACATATGCAATACTAAAACAAGCAGAACCATCTTCAAAGACCCATTTAATTTGTTGGCATACCGCAGAAATAATAACTTATGGGTCAAAGTCCGATTCGAATAACTTACACGGAAACGTAGGGAAAACATACAAAAACGAAGTAGAACCATGCTCGACAATAGGTTGTGCAACAGAGAAGACATTTCCGCACTGGCAAGAGATTTAAGAAAAAAAATTATTGGCGAAGCATCAAATAAAATCTCATTACTTTTGACAAACAGCATGTCGGCAAAACAAAACGGCCGTGCAAAGACAGATTCGAAGAATATCTACAGTACAGCAGAACAAATTCATACCAACCCACAGTCGACATTTCAACCAACAAGACCATAATATCCACCATCTTTTGGCAATTAAGAATCACAAACTGAAAAACACTCTTATCTTACAAATTTTATATTTTATTCATCGACTTCGGGTACCCAGTCATGTTGGTATTCAGGGGAATTCAGTTGTAGATAGGGTTGCCAAGAAGGCATTAAATGAAATAATAAAGGACGTTAGTTTGCCATACACCGATTTAAAACCTTTAATAAGGCAATATATTTTGAAGATGTGGCAGGACCGATGGGACGGTCTTAAACACAACAAACTCAATTCCATAAAACCCGATCTAGGCGTTCATCAATCCGGGTCGGGCAGTCGCAAAGAGCAAGTGGTCATGACTAGATGCCGCATTGGACATTCTAGATTTACACATGGCCATTTGCTTGTTGGTGATCCTCCACCTGAGTGTATCCCATGTGTGGATTTTGCCAACACCAGGCAAAATTATTTTGACTGCGCCAATATGTTTGATTTGTTCAAGACCGTTTCATCTAAAAACATTATCGATTTCTTGCCGGACATCGGTTTATTTCATAAAATCTAAATTGGATACCTTCCTTGATTTTTCAATATTTTAAATGTTTTATCGAAGTTATGTTTCTATATGTATTTTATGTCTTAGGTTCACCTTTTATGTACCTTTTTATATGTAAATAGCTGCTTGTTTTAATTTCATTATTTTATGAAGAGACTTTGATCTTGCTTTTAATATTTTCATTTTATTAAATGTTCTTGCCGTGATATGGCCCTAGTCGCCGAAACGGCATTAAAATATAACAATCAATCAATCAATCCACCATCTAATGTTCGAAATTATGGAATTTCGACGGTCAGATACAAACCACCAAGACAAGCAGAGAAGCATCAGAGATGATCAATAAGTTCAGTAATAGAGGAAATAGATTCAAATCATCAGGGTTTTTATTATCTATACCACTGCTGGTGGACCAGATGTCTCCGAGGGTATCCATCTACCCAGTAGTCAGACTTGTCATATCATATAATCATAATTTGCAGTTAAAAATTTCAAAATACCTAAAACACTGAGGCTTCATTCCTTATATTGCACATGGTAAAACCTCTTGGTGATAAATTTCATCTTTCGATACTTCGGTTTTAATACTTCTTCTATAGAATTATTTTTGGATCTAGATCTTTGTCTATATTTCATTCTAATGCTACTGATGAGAGATTTCCCAGTGAAAGACTTGTACATCATATCGAATTTTGCAATATATACGTATTTTTGTATTAATTACCTAGCTAAAAACCAGGTTAATACGTTTCACCTGTTCAAAGTTAAAAATATTCCGTAGAATCATATTTTTGATAGATTCAAATTCTAAATATCACCATCTGATTCATAATGTGCCATTACAAAATTCCAAAAAAATGCATTACGAATGGAGAGGCTGCAAATGAAGAATCTCAAACTTACAAATATTGTACTTCAAAGTTACAAATACAAATTTTCAATATACAAAATGGAAAGTTACTCACTTACAAGTTTGTAATAAAATTGATTTATGGTCAGCTGTCAATTATACTGTAATAAATTGTGTTCAAAGTTACACAAATTATGTGACGCTATTATCAGCAAAATATATCAGTTGAATCCCTTTAATCTGTTAATAAAACAATTAGGCTGGTCATCGCGAGAGATTTAAATATAGTTCACTCTTTCTACAGTCATCGGAAGGAATATTTCAGCTATATTCAGACAATGAACATGAAATGGATGATAAAATGAACATGAAATGAAAAAAAAGGATGGGTCACAAGGATAATAGGGTCGACATATTTTGATTGCCACTGGAAAAAGGGGGATGGGTAAGGTCGGGCAATTTAGCCTCCTGTGGCGGAGCGCAAAGGTTCCTACTCCTATCGAATACCATAGCAGGGTTCTTTAACGTGCAAGGAACGTGGCATCTTTCCCAACACAGTGCACCACTATGGTTTGCGGTCAGGTTTTCCGTATTATAGCCTGACAACCCCAGCATGTAACACGCAAGGCTTACCCCATTCCACCACCTGGGGCACACATCACAGTTGCTCTGTGGGCACAGCGCCTATCCCCCGGCTAGGTCTCTGAGCACTATTTAGTCGCCTTATACGACAAACTTAGCGCTGCTGCAGGCCTATTCTTTTAACATCCGGACCTGCACGGGGCCGCCACTTTTGTAGATTGGCACAATAAGTTCTTTTTCCACTTTTTTTTTTTTACTTGGAACTTTTCCTTTCGTTATAATATTGTTAAATAGAAATGTCAAGCAATGAATAACAGGATAACCACCATGTACTAAATGTTCGTTTTGCACTTTGTCCGGGCCACATGCTTTTCGTAGCTTTAATTGTTTGATTACATTCGCAGTATCGTTCTCAGAAATTGGACCACCTGGAAGATAGGGAAAATGATCACTCTTGCACAATTGTTAATTTCCGAATCGTTTGTTTCTAATTCATTGTAGAAAATATTGTCAAACGTGCTTGCCATAGAAGGCGTATACAGCTGTTCAAAGTAGTCGGCAAACCCTTCCGTAATGGTTTCGGGAGTACGGTATACGTTATTGTTATTTCGTATTTTGTGAGCACTTTGGATTGATTAGGCTTTTGCTTTTTTCCTCACCTTCCAAAACAGTCTTATATCGCATTCGGCAGCTGTGTTGATATCTTCATACGTTTGTTTGATGTATTGTGTATAAGCCATCGTCTGAATGTTCTTGAAGTCTTGTTTCGCTTTTTGTATGCCGAATAGGAATCATACTGCATTCCCCTTGGTTGTTCGTCTGAAATCCACATTTTTCTCATCTCAGGTTCTCTTTTATGTGCTGATTTAACATCGTTATTCCAATAAGGTTTAGTATGACTATTAAAAGTAGAATTAGGAAAAATGATTTCGCCGATTCAATTAAATAATTACAAAAACTCGTACAGAAAGAATCAATATCATCTATTTCGTATCCAGTATTTGCAATCAAGTTCGACAAACAATCTATGAGTCTGTTTTGATACATCAGTTTTGTTTCAGAGTTACATTTGTTCCAAGCTGGCATAATTAAGTACGATTTTAATTCGACATGCAGATTTTCAGTTACTGTGATTGAACATAGAACTGGTAAATGGTCAGACGTTGAACTAAACGTCCCTTCCGCAAGGATTTCATAGCGAACTACTTGTCTCGCAAATGAATCTTGAACAAATATGTAATCAAGCATGGTGTTCTTATTAAGGAATGTAAAAAATGGCCCTTTAAAGGGCACGTAATCATCACAAAACTCGTTGTACAAAAAATGCCTTCCTAAAAATTTCTATAATTCATGGGATTTAAGCCTATTTGTGTGATCAGTGTCTGCATACATGAAGCATTAAAATGCCCGGCTATAATAACATTGCCATAATTTTCATAATAACTACATAAGTCATCAAGAACATTTATCACCTCTCTATAGTTATCAATCGACGAGTCAGAAGGTAAGTATGTACCAAACAAAAATATAGGTCTAGATGCATTAGCCTGTAGTTTAATACTAATAATTCTTTCATTATCTATGTTTTCAATTTCACCAATTGCAAATTGCATTGTTTGTTTGAACATAATTCCTACTCCACCTTTACCATGGGTATAATTATAACTATCATTTAGGTAATATGACTTCGCGTCGACATATATCTTGAATCAATACTATGCAAGTAAGTCAACGAATTTGGTTTTAACTTGTGCTCAGTTATAACCACAATATCAGGATTTATATACGTAAGTAAGTTCGAAAGACATAATGTGGAGAACATAATACCTCTAACATTCCAATTAATAATATTAATATCAACAGACATAATATACAATAATGTTACAGACAAGATAAACACTAGCGCGATTTTTATCTTGTTTATTGTGTAATCCATTGTTAATCGCTGGTTTTTATCGTCATAATATCTATTTGGCCATTCACGGTTATTTAACCATTTCTGACAACGTACACCATCAGGCCAAAAGTTCGATTTTTTCCTAGCATATGGGCAGACTCTATTTGGACATTCAACTTCGCTGAAGTAAAGTTCGAATTATACTTTTCAAATGAGTCACTTTAACACCTTTGCATTCAAGAAAGTGTACTATTCCAGAATGAGTCGTCCTAGCACCGATTCCCTACAAATAAAATCTGGCTGTACGTCTTCGTGAGACACCAATGAAAACGTTTTCCGATTCCGGGGTCTGAATATTTTCTGTAACACCTTCTACCCGAACCGGTATTTTGAAACTTGAATAATGTTCGTTGTTTGTTGTACAATTATTTACGTGGCCAGTTTCCTAAATGTTGCCTGCGGCTGGATTGGATTTATCATTTTCCTTTCCGCTATTTTGGCTGTGTATTGGGGGGACCGCACTATGTGAAACATTACCGTTAGTTTTCACCTCGTCAGGTTTATTGATCGCTGATTGATCTGAGTTCACCTGTTTATGTATTGGAGATGTAACATTACCGTTAGTTCTCACCATGTCGCGTTTATATACTGCTGACTGATTTGAGTTCACTTGTTTATGTACTGAAGTCCATTTACAGGGGCACTGTGTGGGGGCGAAGCAGTTGACGCATAAGACGATTTGACAGTTAATCGTAATTCGTTGAGAGCTTTTTGTGTTGACGCTTGTAATTTACAAAGTCGTTCCACGTCGTTACTAACTGTTTCCAATGATTTATCTAGAACTCGCCAGATTCCATAAAAGAGAACTTACTAAGTGAAAGCTTGTTCCAAATCAAATGTGATTATGAGTTATTAACCGAAATGTACAACACGGAATGATATTTTACAATGCTAAATATCTTTATTTAAAGCAATGAATTATATTTGTTGAAACTATTGATTTGTGATTCTGAATCAACCCTTCATCTCATTTTAGCATTCCATTGTAAGTATAGGTTCTGTGATAACTTTAATGGTAGTGTTGTCTGAGACAGTGTGTGCTGACATCAACGACCCTGTCAGATCTGTACTGTTTAGTTCATCTGTAGTTTCTATAGGACTGTCAACAGCCGTACAATCTTACTTCGGTCTCAGGTAAAACCTAATAAGTCCTTATTTATCACGTAATCAATTATATGAATGATACCAGTCAAATTTGACCACTTTATTTAAACTTTTTACTTGAAACACGTGATAAATATAGAAAAATGAATGTTATCAAACTCAACGCCAAATATTTTTGTTTCGAAAAAATCATGTTTTATCATAATCAATGCTAAAAGGAGTTGTGCCAGTGTTAGATTATATAAGTATTATTCCAAGTAACAAAAAATGCCCAACTTGTTGAATATTCTCTTTCCTAGACAATTTTTAAAACATTTGAATCGATCGATTTTTATCAGGGTAAAAATGTAGCTCTATTTTTTAGTATTACAACAGTAAAATGTATGATATATAATATGTTTTTATTTGTTTGTTTACAGACTTCCGGTTTTTCAAGGTGCATCTTCTTCTTTCTTGATTCCCCTACTTGCCTTGCAGGATGCAGGAACATGGACCGAGAAAACAGGTATTTAAGCCATGTAGGGTGGATATTGAACAGAGTTCCCGATTCATTCTTACATTCTCTCATGTCACACTCCTTTATTCAAACCTATTCCCGTTTTTTTTTTTTTTTTTTTTTTTTGAAAGGCAAGAAAAAAAAATCATCATTGTCATTACTAAAAATTCTCTTTTTCCTAGTACCACTCCTTCTCATTTCTCCTGGATGAAGGAGACTACACAAAAATTGTTCAGCATCTATTTTTTGGACCAACATCTCGAATTCGACAACAGCACTAAAATTTATGACAAAGATGACAAATCTTCATCTCCAGTATATGTTGTTTAAATTTCTTGTTCTGTGTGTCTGTTTTCATCGTATGGTCTTTGTCCTTGGATAACATACTTTTGATTTCCGCTAGAATCTTGGTTCATAGACTCTTGAATCAGGGGAATGATGAAATGCGTCTCAAAAGGTCTTTTAATAAAAATTTCGTAAATTATTCTTCATGCGCATGACAAATGACAATATATCACCCAAATGCTACTTAATTATCACCGGTATATTCACGCTGCAATGGAAGAGGAAAGTTTGGCGCGCGGTAAAACGTAGATTTAATCCACCATTTTGTTTGAAATACCTGTACCAAGCCAGGACCATTGCGGTTCCTGCTATTCTGGTGGTGTAAAATTTATTTTGGACTTGATTATTGATCGGAAAAGTGCTCGGTAATTTTGTTATTACCCTTATTTTCGAAATTAATTAGGTTTTTCCTTTGTCAGTATTTTCAATTCATTTCCAGAGACTTTGGAGAACTATATTTGCTTATATCTTCTTCTTCTTGTCGTTCGCCATTACGCGTGAATGCAAGTCTCCTCAACAAATCTGGCCGTCTTCTGTAGGTCTTCCACAGCTCCATACAGTTTCTCTGTAATGGGGGTTGGTTTATCCCATATCTTCCCTCTCTGTGCCTGGTGTAACTTGCACGTCTGCAGAAAGTGTTCTGTATTCTGCTCTGCCTCTCCAAAGGAACACATAGGTGATGGTATGACCTTCAAAACTCTGTACAGATATTGGTTGAGTCTGTTGTGTCCTGTCCTGAGCCTGAAGAGTGTAGTTTGGTAAAATCTTTTTAGTTGATGGTAGCTATCTTGCTTCGGAGGGGTATTGTGCAGAGACTTGATGGTGGTCTTCATCTCTGTGTAGCAGACTTGATTTTCCTCTTGCTGTTGTTGAGCGCCTTCCTTTGCTAGCTCATCTGCTTTTTCATTTCCGTTGATTTCACAATGTGAAGGTATCCACTGTATGGCAGTTTTAAGGCTCTTGATGGAATAAATAGCTCTTTCAAGTTGAGGTACAAAATGTAGTTTGTTGTTGGTCAGTGCTTGTATTACGGAGAGGGCATCTGTTAGGAATACTACTTGCATATTTTCTGCGGTTTCCTTGATGTAATTTACCGCATGGATGAGTGCTTCTTCTTCAGCCTTGTAGTTGGAGCAATGTAATCCTGTTGGTATTGCCACTGACTGTTGTACTCCATTTGGGTATTCTATTTAGATACTGGCCCCTCGTTTTGTTGTCGCATTTGTGGCTGAACCGTATGTATAAACTCTTGCCCACAATTCTGATGGATACTCTTCTTCCAGCATGCTCGTTGTTACGGTCTTTATGACGATATTTAATTTTTTCATCTTTGGCACTGAGTAACGGAACTATTGTCTGAATGGTTACATTGTCCTCCTTCTCTGCACATAGATTGTCATTCACTTTAAAATCTATAGGTTTGACATGCTTAGGTAGATGTCCTTGGGGTTTTCTTTGCAAGGCTCGTGTTTCTAGAGTGAAGCTGCCTGAGGATAGTCGTTTCAGTCTTTTATACATTGGGTGGTTTGGTAAGCTTTGATATTTGGTGGCCTGTATCATAGCTTTACATTCCCTTCTCTTACTTAATAGTGGTATGTTTGCAATTTTCTCCATACTAGCAATAGGTGTTGATTTCATGGCTTTTGTGATGATGCGGAGTGTCTGATTCTTGACTTTATCTAGAGTCTGATGGTGAGACTTAGCTGCTGTCATCCAAGCACTAAAGCCATATTTTAGATGTGGGCGTACATTTCCTTCGTAGACAGATTTCAAAACTTTCTCATTAGCACCCCAGTTTGTACCAGCAAGTTTTCTCATGATGTTAAGTTTTTGTCTGGCTTTGGCTTCTGCTGTCATTATATGCTGTTTCCATGTAAGTCTTTTATCGAAGGTTACACCTATGTATGTTTGCTGATCTTCCATTGTGATGTGGATGTCATCCATGGTCAGTTTGACAGATTGGATTTTAGGTGAGAGTGTGAAGAGGGTTGCTGTTGTTTTCTCTCTATTGATGGTAACACACCACTCATTGGCCCATTTGACTACCATATCTAATGCTGTTTGTATCCTGTACGTTGCACTTGTTGCATATTCTTCAGAGCAACAGAGCAACAATATCATCTGCGTAGAGTGCTGATTGTACACCATTTGGTAGCTCTGAAACTAGGATATTCATACAGAGTATGAAGAGAGTCGGTGGCAATACTCCTTTCTGTGGTACAACCTGTTTTAGAAGTATTTTTCAGCCATGCTTCCCATCTACGAGTACTCTTGCCCTTCTATTGTACAGATATGAGTTGGTCCATTTGTACATTTTTCCATTTACTCCAAATCTAAGAAGTTTCAAAAGATGGCCATTTTTCCAAACTTTGTCAAATGCTCTCTGAAGATCTACAAAGACAGCAAGCGTTACCTTCTTTGATTGGAATGCATCCTTGACTACTTGAGATAGATGTGTTGTCTGATCTTCTGTGCTCGTGTACTATCTAAAACCAGCTTGTTCATGACCAAGAATGTTTTCCGATTCCAAGTATGTCAGTAGGTGCTTGTTGATTATACGCTCCATTTATTTGCAGCAACTGCTTGTTAGGCTAATTGGGCGGTAGCTTGAGGCTTTCGACTTGTTCTTTCCCCTCTTGGCATCATTATGGCTTCTTTCCAATATTGAGGGACTTGACCTTGTCTCCAGCTCAGGTTGAGAATCTCTAGCAAAGTTGTTAATGCCAAGGTGCCAAGGTGTTGAAGCATTTCATTGGTGATGCTATCTTGATCTAGTGCCTTTTTGATTTTCATTTTTCCGATGGCTGCCTTCATTTCAAACATGGTGATATCTCTCTGCATAAGTTCATGTGTTGGCACCTTTGATCTTTCTCTCAATTCCGTTCTTACTTCTTTTTCCGTGATGGTGGTATATCAGTGTTGCTTTCTTTCTCATAGCCTTTAGCAAATTCATTTGCTGCCGCTTTCCTTATGGTTGTTTCTCCTTAAACTTCTAGCGTGATCTTTTCACCTTTGCTTCCTTCATCATTCAGTGCTTTTGTCAAGTTCCAAAGCTTTTTGTATCTTTTTTCCATATCCATAGATGATGTTTTCTCTCTCCATCCTTTCCTTTGGCATTCAATTTTTGTTCTTAGATGTTTGGCATTGCACTTTTGGAGTTTGATGTTATTTTCCAGACTGTTCTGCATCATCCCTTGCCTTTGTGAGTGCCTCGTGTATTGTCTGTATCTCACTGGACCAGTATGGCTTGTAGTCCGTTCTTACACCTCTTGGTATACTTTCCTTTGCTGCCTTTAATACAACAGTGTTGAATGCTTTCACCACATTGTTAATATTCTTTCCCTTTATTGCTATGTCCCTAGTAAGTTCATCTGTTCTAGCTTGAAACATACTCCAATTTGCCTTCTTGTAATTCCATCTTGGTAGCTGAGCTTACTCAGATGTTGTTTCTACAATGGATATCATGACAGATAGATGATCACCGCCTCCTAGCTGGTCATATACCTTTTTACTAATTTTTGGTGTATATCGCCAGTAAGAAAGCTAGTTCTGGACTGTTAGTTGTATGCCATCAACGAGAATAAAATCATTGTGCAGGTCCAGGTGTTAAAAGAATAGGCCTGCAGCAGCGCTAAGCTTGTCGTAAAAGGCGACTAAATAGTCAGGGGCTAGGGCGCTCTATCCACAGAGCAACTGGGATGTGTGCCCCAGGTGGTGGAATGGGGTACCCCTGGCGTGTTACATGCTGGGGTTGTCAGGCTATAATACGGAAAACCTGACCGCAAACCATAGTGGTGCACTGTGTTGGGAAAGATGCCACGTTCCTCGCACGTTAAAGAACCCTACTGTGGTATTCTCCCGGAGTAGGAACCATAGGGCTCCGCCACAGGAGGCTAAATTGCCCGACCCTACCCACCTCTCCCTATTTCCAGTGCCAATTAAAATTTGTCGACCCCATTGTCCTTGTGTCCCATCCGTTTTTCATTTCATCATCATTTCATTTTATCATCAATTTCATGTTGATCGTCTAAATATAGCTTTAATATTGCTGCTCGGACGTTAAACCCCAACAAACAAACAAGCAAACAAACAAACGAGAATAAAAAGTAGGCGCGTCAGTGGCATCGTTGACAAGGATATGGTGGTTTTCATCCTACCAGTCTATAGTCTCCCCTCTTTTGTCCATGGTATTATACAACTTTGTGATTGGCTGTTGAAATCACCTACTATGAGGAATGAACTGTCTGGTATTTGTATGGTGTCTATAGACCGTTTCTTATCATTGGGACAGTAGAAGTTAACGATGTTATACGAGCTTTTCCCATTAGTGTCCCATTGATTTCAATGTATTCTGCTTCCTCCATAAACTTTTTTGTCTCTAAGGCATTAATGTTGTTTCTTACAAGAGTCATTACACCACCTGTCTTTCCTTTCTATCACTCCTGAAGACTCTGTATCCTCTGATCTTAAAAGGTTCGTCCTCTTGCAGATGTGTTTCTTCAATACAGTAGATGTTCACATTGTTTTCACGAAGAAAGTGTTGAAGTTCTTCTCTCTTGTTTGATACCCCTTCTGCATTCCACTGCACGATGTTAATATGTGGTTGCTCTTTTCTTGTCGGTTTGATCTTTCTATGGTCAGTAGCTCTCCTTGCTTGTCCCCTGACTCCACAAGACAAAACTAAGGTACCTCCCGTAGCATTGGTTGGGCTCCTTCGAGACAGAGAGCCCGGCACTGCACCTGCCTGGTGGGTCCTCACAGGGCGAGCACCAAATCGTTTGTTCGTGGTTTCAAGTGTCATTTTGGCTGTTTGTGCATGGTGTTATGGTCTGTTCGAGTGCGCTGTATCGCCCAACACATCCGTCTTTAGCACTCAAGGTTTTCTTAGCTTCTGAAAAAAGTTCTGATCCTGGAAGTACAGGATGGAATTTACAAATTCCTGGTTTTGGATTTTCCTCGAGGTTGTCTCCTGAAGACTTTCCCTGTCGAAGGGTGTAGCCGCAAGGCAGCAGAGGTTTTAGATCAGAGTTTTCCTTCTCTTATATGGGCAACCCTCCAAGGTGTACGGGCCCCATATACCCGAGGCTATCTAGTTTTAGGCACCAGTGACTCGCCTTCGCCCCTTCGCCAGTCAGTCGAAACGGCTGGACCAGGTCCACCATTTGGTTAACCCGTCGTGAAGGATGGAGTTGGACTATAGTTGTCAGAGGCTGTTTGAGACGCACGCCAAAAGGAGCATTTAAAATGATATTGAGAACCCTTTTCCGACACTACCCCTTTGCTTTGACAACCTTCCTTCTTGCTTATATTTTTCACAATGTTTGCATTTTTATTTACACCGTTTTGGTCTGGTGCCTATTTCATCGTTTTAGAAGTTATTCTGAATTTTAAATATTTTTTTTACGATACCTGCATTTTTTTATAGTTAATGAAAATGATACAACGAACCATACTCTCGATTCAAAGTTTGTAACGCCAGATAGGGTATACCATCGCTTAGCCGAGGTAAGATGATATACTGGATATAGTTACCCATCGCATAGCCGAAGTAAGGTGTCATGATCGACTAAGTTTACCCTTGTATCGCCTGGGTAACGTTGCCATGTGGCATATATATATATATATATATATATATAGAGAGAGAGAGAGAGAGAGAGAGAGAGAGAGAGAGAGAGAGAGAGGTCTGAAAAATAGCGAAAGCTATATTTTTATATAGCCTAGCTGGCCGAGTGGTCTAGAGCGCTGGACTTTGTGCAGGCGGTGTTGCCATAGATGTCACAGCAGTACGAGTTCGAGTCCCGCCGAGGGAACGACCAAAAATTTGCATCGCAAATTTGACAGTTCTAACATCGTTGGGAATTTTTCAGATCTTTCTATCCGTTTATATATCTTCCCTGTATCAATTTGATCCGATGGAGCAGTGTAGCAAATAGAGTCGTCACATTCTGAGACGTTGTATGTATATCGCCTGAGTAACGTTGCCATGGGGCACACATATATATATATATATAATATATAAGTCCGAGTTGCTCATTTGCTTTTGTTTCTTTGTATGTATTGTTTTAGTTACTTTATCTTCCTTGTTGTGTATGTCTGTTTTCCATGTCTGGTCTTTGTCCCTGGATTACTTTCTTTTAATTACCGCTATAATCTTGGTTCTCTTGATTACTTTTACTACGCTGCGAAAACTCAGTATTTACATTTCAAATCAGCGTTGAATGAATGCAATATTGAGTTTGTACTACAAATACTTTTAATTTATTTTGTAAATCCTGAAGTTCAAATTTTCTTACTTTGTAATTTCATAGTTTTCTGCAAGAGTAAAGCAAGCTTGGTTTGTATGGAGAAATCAAAATTAGTCAGTTTTTCCTGTTTTACACGTTTAATTTCTTTCACCGATATATTTTTACAGCTCCAAGGGAGTTTGATAGCAGCTTCTTTCTTTGAGGTATTCATTGGTTTGACTGGTTTAATAGGGATCCTGATGAAGTTTATTACACCTATAGTAATCGGTGTAACAGTCTTCTGTTTAGGATATTCTTTGTATCCGATTTCCATAATGCTCTGTCGGGCTCACTGGGGAATAGCCATTGGGTAAGATATTTCTATATTTTTAGGATGAAAACGAACTGGGACAATTTAATAATAATGTTGTAATTTCACTTAGAATAAGCTCATATATCATAAGATATATGTGCCGTCCATTTGTAATATGGACCGATGGAAAATTATATGGGCCACCTCGCTTTCAAATTAAGAATGTGATGTCATAGTTTAAGTGGTCGTATATTAACACGAATCGTCGAGAGTACACTATAAAAATATGATATAGAAAATAGTACATACTACTTCTGGGCAAATTGCAATATATGGACTGGTTGGTCGCCCTAAAAATTCAATGGACCTCAAATACCTTTGGGTCTATATAATGATTCTAACCGATCCATTTATTGTCATATGACTATTTCCTAAAAGAAAATCAAAAATGTAAATACAAATATGATTTTGTAGAAGGCATACATTTAATATCATTTAATATCATTTAATATAAATATCCCCATGATATGCTGTCCACAGTTTATTATGAATATATTTTATTATTTTATGATTTATATTTTTGTAGTGCGGGTTTATAAATACCTAACACACAAAAAGCTGAAATGAATGCGATATATGAGTAATAATTGTATATTTCACTAGAACTTCGTCAATTTTATTTTCTTTTTCATTATACTATTTTTCAGAGGTTCTGTGCTTGTGTTATTGTTAGCAGTGTATTTATCTCACATCAGAGTACCTTTACCACAATGTAACCGCAAGTCAGAAAACACACAAAATATGTATCCGGTTTTTCAAGTATTTCCGGTTTGTGCTTAAATGAAATTCTTATCTTATTTTAATGAATAAAGTATGGAATTTTTGGATATGAATTATAATATAACAATGTGGATCCATATTAGAAGTTCGTGTATCTTCAAAATCTACTATCTCAACCTAAATATCCTTTCCCAAAATAATTCTGAATTTCGTCCTATATAAAGAATAAATTAATATGTTCACAGTACAGTCCAACTGTTCACTGGTTTGAATCATGACTATTTTGATTTCCGTTCCATTCCCATGAAAATCTGCTTAATTTCAAATGTTAAAAGGGTAAAAAAAGATCGCTTAGATACCCATAATTTCAGTAAATTTCGTGGAGTTTTTACCAATTGTTATTCCTTTAGGGTAAACTTTTACCAAAATAATGAAGTTTTACTTAATTTTGCTAACCAATATGTAAATATATTAAATCTGTCTTTAAATGAATCATTGCAGCTTGTCACTAATTAGTTGATTGGTTAGAGAAGGGGATTCTTGCAACGTTAAAAATGTTAAAAAAAATACTTTGATTTTACAACTACTAAGAATTATATGCCAGACTGATATGAATAATCAATCTTCTACACAAAACCAACCGATCAAGACAATGATTTATCGGTAATTTGCGGCATTTGTCTTTGATTTTCACAAATCAATATTGCTTGTGACAGAGTACTTACCCTGACATAAACATTAACAATCAATTTTCAAGCAGAAATGCGTATCAAACCGCAAAGGAATCCGCTGCTTTATACATCCAATGAAAATCCGTTATGTTTCGGTAAAGTTGAATGACTTTTGCGACATATGAACAATAGCACAGCGCTATTGAATCAATCTGGTAAAACGGACATTTCAAAAATTTGAAAAAAGCATTAAAATGTTGAAATTTTAAGAGTTCTAGTGCGATACAAAAAGTCTGTGTAGTTTTGGCAAGCTCTGGCATAACGTATGAGTTGTGATATGAACACTCCATACCCAGGAGCCGGAGGGATGTTGCCACAGATGAAAGAAAAGTTGACAATTCTGAATGAAAAGTCTTTTGGTCAATAGTTTTTCTTTTACCATCGATTTTCAAAAAAATGAGATTCGTTACTCCCTGGGGAACGAAGTCCCGATAATCAGGATACCAAGTGATTCGACAAAGGCTAATACTAGACTCGTATCCCTCAATAACGCTGTCAGTAAGTGAAATTAGGAATGACAACCCAGTAATCAAGATACTAAGTAATTTGACAATGACTTAGACTAAACTGGTTACCACCAATAACGCTGTCAGCTGGTGCAGTAGAGAAATATTTTGTTCGTTGTTATTATTATTATTACTACTATTTTTGTATCTGAAAGTGCTCTTTCTATAGGTTGTTATTACACTTGTCGTGATGTGGATCATTTGTGCCATTTGTACAAAACTGGGTGTTTTCTCGGATGACCCTCGGCATCCTTCCTACAAGGCCAGGACTGATGTTCGGAACGGAATCATTCGGGATACCCCATGGATCTTGGTTCCATATCCAGGTGAAATATAGAACAGCATATACATATTTTTATTCTATTGGAAAACTGATGACGTACAAAACCTGTGTTCTTCTACTGATTTCCATTTACACACAATGATGCAATCACATGCATGATAAGAGTAACAACAAAATTACCGAACACTAGAATTTGGTAAAAGATCTTTTAAGACACATTTCCTCATATCCCTGATTCAGGAGTCTGTTACGCAGATATGTATGGCGTTCAAAGAAATCAGTGTGGTAAGTACTTACTCTAGCGTAGCAAATCAATCGTGAAATATAAACACCATATGCAGGAGATGACGGGATATTGGTGCTCAGGTAGGAAAATTTATGATATTAAAATTAATGTCGTCTCTTTTATCATAAATCTTAGTGCCGAGATGACCACTTTTGTCAAATTCGAGATGTAGGTCTACAAAGACGCAGAACAAGCTGTTTCTGTATTCTCCTTTATGTTGAGGTCTGGTGGATATATTGACGGTAACCATTTACCAACAGAAGGGTTATTGATGGAAAATACATCATCAATGTGTCCGTATGTAAAGTTAAAGGATATAGCATCTTTTAATCTTTAGCATCTTTCTTATTCTTAACGAGAATCCGAATAAATTCAGTCTCGTATGAATATAAAAACAAATCGATTGGAAGAGGGGCACAGTTAGTGCCCATGGGAATGCCAACTTGTTGAAAAATGTGACAAATATGTTATAAATGAGGAAATCAAGCTTATCACAAACCTCCTTTTCTGCCCTTCTGCGATGTTTTAGAAAAAAAAATGTGGATTATTTTTTTAAGTAGGCATATTAAACATTTTTGAATAACAGAATTTTAATTATATATTTTAGGCCAGTTTGGAATACCAGGATTTAACACTGCCATTTTCATTGGATATTTCATTGCTGTCGTCACTTCCGTTATTGAATCGGTTGGCGATTACATTGCTACATCACGCATCTGTAATTCATATCCGGTCCCAAGGCATGCTATAAACCGTGGCATTGCCGTAGAAGGACTTTTCAGTGTACTGTCGGGACTGTTTGGTACTGGACACGCTACTACGTCATACAGTTCAACAATATCTTTGTTGGGGATCACGAAGGTATGAAGTATTGCTTTATGGTACAAAGCATCCTACAATAAGTAATTGCTGATATCAAAGCCTGCTACAATGAATCATTGTCAAGGGAAAATTGATATAAAAAACTGCTACAATTGTAATGAAAGTTGGGTTAAAAAATTTTAAAACAAGCAAGCACTGGTAAAGGAAGTAACGATATCAAAACTTACATAAACTTTAAAATGTGATAAAAGTAATATGAGGTTCGTGTACCCTGTAAGAGGAAGAAGTTAAATATAGACAAATTTGTTTGTATGTAATGTACTTCCATTTTATTCTTTTTTTTTTCTTTTATATTATACTTCAAAATCTATATTTCCTTAATTTTAGATCTTTCATTTATTTTCCCTTTCTTCTGTTTCAAGTTATATGTTTAAAATTCTGACTTTTCTTCTAGCCACTTTTTTAATTAAATATTTATTTATCTAAATAATTATAAACTTACATTATTAATTGAAAAAATCTTGTCGCTTATTCAAGACTTTTTTTACGCTGCTTGTCACTTCTTACCGCTAATTAGTGATACCGTATTACTTAGTGTTCGTACTTCGGCGTAAAGCCTGGATGACCTATCTGAAATTAAATTATTTTTGAAAACTATATAACAAATGCATTCCCGTGAATAAAATACGAAACTTTCTTTCTTTTTATGAAAAGTTCTTTAGGACGTAATTTCCTGTTAAACTGAAATCAGGCCTCTCAGTGCTTCCAATGCAATAACTTTATTTCGCAATAAATATCGTTATGAAGACTCCGTCCTTTATTAAACAGCAGTGATTTGATATGTTAACACTTTATATTCTGTAAGCATTGACTTTATATTTAGATACACAGCAGAATTGTGTTGGTTATTGCTGGTATTCTAGCTACTGTATTCGGTATACTCGGTAAATTTGGAGCAGTAATGACGTCAGTTCCGGCTCCAGCTTTAGGCGGGATATCTCTTGCGATGACTGGTGTACTGTGTTCCATTGGTGTATCAGCGTTCCAGGAAATAGAGTTAAGATCCAGTAGGAATCAGGTAGTAATAGGAGTTTCTATTTTTGTGGCTATAGTAATGGCTGAATGGCAACGACAATTTCCGGACTCTCTCCGAACAGGTAGGATTTTATATCTGATTGTATAATATGAACTGTTGCTATAGTCATGTTGATTTCTATAATGTTTAACAATATCATTAAAAACCAAGTTTTGTCAAAACTTCTTGAAGAATAAATTGGCTGACAAATTTTCATACGAAGTCATAATCATGTAGATGCATGAGTACAAAGGTGCGCGTTCCCGGGTTTTCTTGATGCCATTTTTAAAAATTAATATGTCCATTTCTTTTGTAGCAGTGAACCCGTTAAAAGTAATACGTATTTGAAAAATGAATAAACATGAACACATGACCTTTTTGGTCTATTTTAAGATTGACCTATAAAAAAACTAAACCACCAATTTGATTGTACACATGTCAAGCTTAATTTCCAAAAGTTATTTGATAAACTCTGATGAAAATTTCGAATTAATTTTCCTACTTATACTATAGAAACGAAATGGACTATACCATGCGTTTAATATTTGAAAACTAGCAACTAGCAAAAAAAGTTGACAAATATGGTTATCTCTAACAAAAATGTGAGAGAATCCTTCATATCTTTTTTTTATTCATGCAGAGTCTGTCCAGCTAAATCAGGCAATAAGAGTGACAGTCGGCAATGCTATGTTTGTGGGGTTCATATTATCACTGATTTTAGACAACACAGTCAAAGGTAAAGTGACTTTGGGTATTACTTTGCTTGTGGAATTTATTGAGTCTCTAATTCTAGACAACACAGTCATAGATAAAATGACATTAGTCAATTTAATGCCAGTGGCCTTTATACGTTCACTGATTCTAGACAACACAGCTAAAGGTAAAGTGACATTGGTCAATTTAATGCCTGTGGCCTTTATACGTTCACTGATTTTAGACAACACAGTCAAAGGTAAAGTGACATTAGGTGATATAATATCTGTGGGGTTTTTACGTTGACTGATTCTAGACAAAATATACAAGTTAAGCTAAAACAACTAGTGATTAGTATAGACTTTTACTTGAGTGTAAGTTTTTGTAATAATCTAATCATACGAAATTGGAAAATCAGAAACATGTATAGGTGGCCTTAGGCTGACATTTTCATCCCGGTGGGGTTGTTGTCTTTATGACATATACACTATACCTATTCTAGTTATATGTCGAAACCCGACTGATCTGACAATGTAATTTCATACAATGGTGCTTTCTGTATTTGAACACACCATTATTTGCTTTTTTTTTTTAAAGACACTAGAAAAAATAGTTTTTTTGACAGAGTTGTCTGTTCTTGAAATGTTCATTTTCAGTGAATTTAAAATGCAATTGAGGATGTTCGCTGCCCTGGTTAAAAGTAACAAGGATTTCTAAGGGTTGTGATATAATTTGATATGTGCTATAACAATACAAGTTGAAAATGGTGATGGCTCACTGTGTTCGTTTTTTAGAAAAAGCATTTAAAATGTTGGTTGGAAAATAACTTTTCCTGATTTTCCATAGATTTAGTCTCTAAAAAAAAACGAAAGAAATACCAAGAATTTTGAAAAAAAAATTCTCAAATAACATTTTAAGGTGATGAAATTATACCAAGAAAGGTGGGAGTCACTGGGGAAAATATTTACGCCATGAAATAAATAAAACCAGAGGATTCGAAAAAAAAAATCTGACCAAAAAACGGCTTGACATTAGCAGCAAACATCCTCAATAATTATCGGTAATGCATACAAAACAGTTGATATGTGTATATATATTTTTTTATTTAACAGACTGGCAGTTATTTTTATAGTTAAAGGTTTACATTTTGTCACTTATACGACAAAATGAAACTAATGGCAAGAGTAATCAAGGGAGTCATGATTCTAGCAGAAATCAAAAGAATGTAATTCAGGGACAAAGACCAGACAGGGACAGACATACATAACAACAACAAAATTAATTAACCAAAATAATATATACAAAGTAACAAAAATAAATGTGCACCTCGGACTCCATCAAAAACTGGGAGCATGGACCAGGTGCACCGGTAGGGTACGCATCCTCTGCTTTTCTAGAAACACCCACAGAGTTCCTCATAAAAGTCGTCAGGGGTAGACGGAAGGGGAAATGAAAAAAAAATACTCAATCAATAAAATCCGGCAGTCATAATAGTACACAATCAGTAAAATCTGGCAGTCATAATAGTACTCAATCAGTAAAATGCAGCAGTCATAATAGTAATTATTCAGTACATATCTTAAAATTGCATCAATGCAAGATGTATTTAAGTAGCAGCCTTTGTAAGAATAATGCAAACTCTGCTATATATGAAACACCAAAGAAAGGCTACACATTTTTATTTTGTTATTGAGTTGTTTTTGGATACTTACGACGAAATGTATTACCATTCATTCTAATTTGTCTGCTCTTAAGAGATAGTCCAGATGGAAAATCCAATGGTGTCTATTGAATTATCTCCTTTAATTTTGAATTCTAAAGTACATTCTTTATAAATGATATCTCCTTGAACAGGGTTATATGAGAGTCATAAGTTAACTTTTGTTAACTATAACATTTTAAACAAATTATCAAAAATAAGAATATGTAGGTTATCCAACCATTAATCTCACTTTGCATGATTCTTAGCTGGAGTACTACTTAATCACCGTGAATTATCGTTATACATACATATACATATGTACAAAAGTCACTGTTTAAACGACAACGGATATTGTCAAAAAGTAGACAGATTTGAAAAAAGTGTTTAGGCGGGAAATGTATACGAAATATAAGCTTTTGTATTAGCACATTAGAAATCATCATTTCATCTTGACATTAAAAAAATGGAATACTGTATACATGTATTTTCTTGTGTTTATTCTATACCGCCGAGTTCTGTACAAAGTGGTGTATAGGTGATTTGATGTATACTTGACATGTTGGTGTATAGATGATTTAGGTTATATCTGTACATGTTGGTATTTAAGTGATTTATTGTATATCATTACATGTTGGTTTTTAGATGATTTATGATATATATGTACATGATGGTGTTTAGGGGATTTCTGGCATATCTATTTATGTTAGTGTTTACGTGATTTGTGGTATGTATGTACATGTTAGTGTTTAGGTGATTTATGCTATATCTGTACACGTGGAGATTTAGATGATTCGTTGTATATCTGTATAAACGCTGTTGTTTAGGTGATTCGTGGTATATCTTTAGACGTTGTTTAGACGATTTGTGATATATCTGTACACGTTGTTGGTTTGGTGATTTTGGTATATCTGTACACGTTGGTGTTTAGGTGATACATGGTATATCTGTACACGTTGGTGTTTATGAGATTTGTGGTATATCTGTACATGTTGGTGTTAAGGTGATTTCTGGTATATCTATTTATGTTAGTCTTTACGTGATTTGTGGTATATCTGTACATGTTGGTGTTTTCGTAATTCGTGGTATACCTGTACATGTTGGTGTTTAGATGATTTGTGGTATATCTATTTATGTTAGTCTTTACGTGATTTGTGGTATATCTGTACATGTTGGTGTTTAGGTGAATTGTGGTTTATCTGTACACGTTGGTGTTTATAAGATGTGGTATATCTGTACATGTTGGTGTTAAGGTGATTTCTGGTATATCTATTTATGTTAGTCTTTACGTGATTTGTGGTATATCTGTACATGTTGGTGTTTTCGTAATTCGTGGTATACCTGTACATGTTGGTGTTTAGATGATTTGTGGTATATCTATTTATGTTAGTCTTTACGTGATTTGTGGTATATCTGTACATGTTGGTGTTTAGGTGAATTGTGGTTTATCTGTACACGTTGGTGTTTATAAGATGTGGTATATCTGTACATGTTGGTGTTAAGGTGATTTCTGGTATATCTATTTATGTTAGTCTTTACGTGATTTGTGGTATATCTGTACATGTTGGTGTTTTCGTAATTCGTGGTATACCTGTACATGTTGGTGTTTAGATGATTTGTGGTATATCTATTTATGTTAGTCTTTACGTGATTTGTGGTATATCTGTACATGTTGGTGTTTAGGTGAATTGTGGTTTATCTGTACACGTTGGTGTTTATAAGATGTGGTATATCTGTACATGTTGGTGTTAAGGTGATTTCTGGTATATCTATTTATGTTAGTCTTTACGTGATTTGTGGTATATCTGTACATGTTGGTGTTTAGGTGATTTGTGGTATATCTGTACACGTTGGTGTTAAGGTGATTTCTGGTATATCTATTTATGTTAGTGTTTACGTGATTTGTGGTACATCTGTACACGTTGGTGTTTTCGTAATTCGTGGTATATCTGTACATGTTGGTGTTTAGATGATTTTTCGGCATATCAGTACATGCTATTGTTTAGGTGATTTGTGGTATATCTGTTCATGCTGTTGTTTAGGCGATTTGTTGTATATCTGTACACGTTGTGGTTAGATGAGTTGTTGTGATTTTATCTAAACTATACATTTTAGGCTTTGATGAAGTACGTGGTGTGAATAAAGACACTTTGTCACGTGATGACCACGTGACGTCAACATATCACCTTTATGACTTGCCACTAATTGGTCGTTTACAGAATAAATTCAGAGTGTTCCGACATTTGCCATTCCTACAGCCTTATGTAAACTCTTCTTAATAAATGAATTTGGACAGAAATTAGATATAAGACTATAGACCATTTATGTTATTTGTATAATTCAATGTTTATAAATATAACAGGGTAAGTAATTACTATCTAGAATCCAACAAATGTTGAAGTTTACGCCCTTAATGGAATTAGGCACCAATTAAACTGAAAAAAATATCGAGGCGTAAAATATGGGCAAATGCAGATGAATGGTATAAAAATCCATGACCTGAACATGAAAGCAGGGAACAGAGACAATCTATAAACACAATGTATCCAACGGAAGAAAATACAATTACAAACTAGAAAACTATCAACAATAATTACAAACTTGGTATCCCTCCTTACCCCCATTAAAAACATGCACTTTATTATCTCTAAATCGAGATGGATCAAAAATCTAAAACAAAAGGTGCACAATATTTAATAAAGATTCTCTGAAAGTTTCATTAAATTCCATTCAGTGATGTAGGAGGAGAAAATGACAAGAGATTGGAACAATTCTGCATAAAGAAGGAAGGAAGGAAGTACGGACGGAAAGACGGAAATTCCAATCCCCACAAACCACCATTCAAAGGGGTGGTCATAATAATTAATACTGATGGAAGATAAGAAAACAGAACATCATACAAAACACCAAAGCACTAGCAATATGAACGAAAAAACGGGAATGACATAAGGTGCTCCGGAAGGGTGGTACCTGGTAAAATTAACACAACAAAGCCGAGAAACCAAAGGAAGAAAATTGAAGTAAAACAGTTTTATATTAAGTTTAAAAAAAAGCGCAGGGATATTCTCTTTGTAAGCTTTACAGTTCTTTTGCAGATGTCAAACTGACGGTGAGTTATGTAGTGAGAAGCTGAAAACGAGACATTCTGAGTGGAGATTACCAGAACAGTCAAAGATGTTACATAATAAAACAGCAAAGCCTTGGTTCCCTTGATTACTCTTTCAAAATTTTGTGAATTTGTTCAAATACAGATTTAATCAGCTTATTGTTTAATAATTGTGAAATAAACTGGTTATTACTAAATGGGAAAAAATGGGAGCTGACAATGACAAACTAGACAGTCAAACGAAGAATGTAAATTCCAAATTTGTTAAAAAGGAGTCAAGGGAACCAAAACAAGAGGCTCCCAGGAGCCTGAATCGCTGATCTGGTTAAATTTTTGCCTTTCAAGGGCAATAACTCTAACACGGAGGTGTCCGACAATTTTCAATCAAAGAAAACATTGGTAGTACTTATCATATAGATCATTTCATCAATTGATAGTTTCATTCTATCTTCTATAGTTTCAAAGATATTGGCTGAAAACTGCTAAAAACATATTTTTGTTTTGTCTTCAAGGGCAATAAATCTAACAAAGAGTCGTCCAAACACTTTCATCCCCACAAACTTTTGTAGGTCCAATCATGAGGATCATTTCAGCAACTGAAAGTTTCATTTCAACTTGGTTCCCATTGGTCGAGTAGTGTCAGGAGATTTTTGAATGAAATAACATTAAAAATGGCAAAAAACATTGAAAAAGGGCAATAACTCTAACATGGGTTAACAGATTAAAACGAAAATTTAAACGCAGATAGATCTCATCATGCTTAACACTTTAACCCATGTCAGAATTAACTAAACCTAACGATTTTGGAAATATATGCAAAAAAACTACTGTCTGACCCCTATGTTCTATTTTTAGTAATGTTTTTCCACGAATCAAAAATCCCCACATTAGTTCTATACAGGATACCCCAAGCAACATTCATACCAAGTTTGATTCCAATTGGTCAAGTAGTGTCAGAGGAAAAGAGTTTTGAAAAATTGTTAACAACGACAAAGACAGACGATGACATCGAAGGACGACGACTGACGCCAAGTGATGGCTATATCTAACATGGACTTCTGCCTGGTGAGATATAAATGGCTCGACATTAGTAGCAAACATCCTCAATAATTATCGCTAATGCTGATAAAACAGTTGAAGCATGTATATATATATATATATATATACAACGTCTCAGAATGTGACGACTCTATTTGCTACACTGCTCCATCGGATCAAATTGATACAGGGAAGATATATAAACGTATAGAAAGGTCTGAAAAATTCCCAACGATGTTAGAACTGTCAAATTTGCGATGCAAAGTTTTGGTCGTACCCTCCGCGGGACTCGAACTCGTACTGCTGTGACATTCATGGCAACACCGCCTGCACAAAGTCCAGCGCCCTAGACCACTCGGCCAGCTAGGCTATATAAAAATATAGCTTTCGCTGGCCGGGTCATTCCTCCTCGTAGGATTAATCTAGATAACACCTAGATGAACTGTCCCGTACTATCGCGCTAGAACTCTAACAAATAGGCTTCTGGCACAGGGTTATGTTGCTACAAGATTGAAGTCATCACTACAGAAGTTTTATGGTCGTTATCATGAACTCGTGGATCGTTATGGTGTATCCACCATGAAAACTGATTTATTCAATGGGTCATAGTTTTCCTTTCCTCGTTTGTCTACCCCGGGCTTGACTTTTTATGAGCAACTCGGCGGGTGTTTCTAGAAAAGCAGAGGACGCTTACCCTACCGGTGCATCTGGTCCATGCTCCCAGTTTTTAGTGGAGTCCGAGTTGCTCATTTACTTTTGTTACTTTGTATGTATGATTTTAGTTACTTTATGTTCTTTGTTGTGTATGTCTGTTTTCCATGTCTGGTCTTTGTCCCTGGATTACATTCTTTTAATTACCGCTATAACCTTGGTTCCCTTGATTACTCTACCATATATCTTGTATTAATATATATATATATATATATATATATATATATATATATATATATATATATATATATATATATATATATATATATATAAAATCCTATTTAATGGACTGGGAGTTATTTTTATAGTTAAAGGTTTACATATTGTCATTTATAATCAAGGGAACGAAGATTCTAGCAGAAATCAAAAGAAATGTTATCCAGGGCAAAGACCAGGCATGGAATAAGGGTCACGACAAACTTACCGAACACTAATCCATAATCAAGTCAAGTCAAGTCCAATTTAAATCTGGCAAAACAGATACACACAACAAAGAACATAAAATAACCAAAATAGTACATACAAAGTAACTAAAGTACATGAGCAACTCAGACTCCACTTAAAACTGGGAGAATAGACCAGATGCACCAGTAGTGTAAGTGTCCTCTGCTTTTCTAGAAACATCCACTGATTTGTTCATAAAAAGTCGTCGGGGTAGACACAGGAGGAAAGGAAAACTATAACATGTTGAACAAAACGGTTCTCATGGTGTAGGTGGATACACCACAACGACGGGGACCATCTGTGGTGATGACTTCAACCTTGTAGCAACATAACCCTGTTCCAGAAGCTTTACTGTAGATGTCTAGCGCGGTATAAAAAGTCTGTGTAGTTACAGCAAGATGAAAGAAAAACAAATGGGTTCTCGTGGTGTAGATACCGTAACAATCCACAAGTTTATGATGAAGACCATAAAACTTCTGCTGTGAATCTGTGAATCTATGGGAAAACCACATCTATGCTAGCAGCAGGCTAGAAATTAACCATTATCAAAACCTTTGGACTGCCATGCAGGACAAAACCTTCAATCTCCTCAAAATTAAATGAACACTTTCACTAAATATAGTATTCCTTCGGACTATGTAACAGCTTGTCAAATTTTTGGTGAGGTAAAGCCTCTAAGTAAAATTCAAAAAATCATAAAGTTTATTGTAAATGTCATTAACCAATACAATACTTGTTAAGAAAATAAAGAATAATATTTACTTTAATTTTGATACTGACAATATTATATTTAAAATCTTGATGAGCATGAGTGGTGATGTTCTACATGGTATTGACAGTATCAAAATGGAAAGTAACTTTTATTCTGTTCATCAGTTATCTAATAAATGCATTTTTGATCATTTTAATGTTCTTTCAGCAAAAACAACAAAGTGTTGGTGCATGACCTCATTTTCATTTAATCATTAGTTAGGCTTATCTACCTGGACAAACTGTAAAAAATGGTATGTCCATGACATGATCAGTTTGGCTTTTCTAGCTGGACAAACTGTAAAAAATGGTACGTCCATAACATGAGCAGTTTGGCTTTTCTAGCTGGACAAACTGTAAAAAATGGTATGTCCATGTAACAATCAGTTTGGCTTTTCTAGCTGGGCATATTATAAAATATGGTATGACCATGTAACACGTGACATGATCAATTTGGCTTTTCTAGCTGGACAAACTGTAAAAAATGGTACGTCCATGACATGATCAGTTTGGCTTTTCTAGCTGGACAAACTGTGAAAAATGGTATGTCCATATAACAATCAGTTTGGCTTTTCTAGCTGAGCTTATAAAATATGGTATGACCATGAAACAATCAGTTTCTTTTTTATTATTACAATTCCATCATGTTAGAAAAGAATTTTTCATCATTGCAAGTTTAAACAGATATAGTATTAGCATGTTAAAAGTTTGTATTGTTATTAATTATTATTTTCTAATAAGACAAGTCACTACCTTAACTAATAAATCACTTGTATTTATACTACAAGTATTTTGATTAATTTACAAATGTTAAAAAAATTATAAATTACAAATAAACCATCATAATTAATCATAACTATTTCAATACTACATGCTGTTTTAATAGTAAAACTCTTTGGGTATGAGATAAGACTCATAAAAAGGGTTTCCATTCTATATTTATTAAAATGATGCACCAAAGAAGAATCACCACTTGGCAATACATGAATCACCAGTTGGTAATACATAAATCACCAGTTGACACTACATGAATCACCAGTTGATAATACATGAATCACCAGTTGGAGATACAAGAATCGCCAGTTGACAATAAATGAATCACCAGTAGATAATAGTCATTAATAGACAGATCAATCACCACCATCATACAATAAATCAACACAGTTATTTTTCATGTAGATACAAATATAACTTTGTTAGTAATCAAAGCATCCTTCTGATCATGTAGTTAAGGATACCTCCGTGACGGAAATAGACAAGTTCTACTTCTGTGTCAAATCTTACTCGTACTTGGAATGTTCTACCATCGTTCAACTGAAATAAAAGTTTGATAAAAGCTAGCTACCATTGATTTTAGTTAGTTACTTCCTCAAGTTTTGTTCCAATTAGGCACAATTAAACAGAGAGTTACACATAATTCTCATCAGACATGTGTTTTTTTCCTACACTGTAAGAACCATTTAGACATAATTAAATTTCCTGATAACTTGTTCTCTTTAGTTAAGTTTTCTCAAAACTAGAGTTAG
Organism: Perna viridis; assembly: GCA_037379345.1. NCBI lineage: Eukaryota > Metazoa > Mollusca > Bivalvia > Mytilida > Mytilidae > Perna > Perna viridis. The sequence continues at coordinate 269,941 of CM074525.1, read as the reverse complement.
TTCCCTTTACAGAAGGTTTTCTTTTGTTAGATTTGTGTAACATTTTATATCTCTGTATCAGTAATTTTGGTGAGATAAAATTAGTTTCAGCTGTTTTCTTTTGTACCATGTACAGCTTAATGTAAATTATACCCCTTAAAGAGTTAAGAAATATTATCTTCAATCCATTTGTCACCAACAAAAAAAATTGTTATCCATAAAATTAATGCCAACTTGCATTATAAAGTTAATACTGTTCAGGAATTGTGGTAAAGATCTCTATGAAATTCGGGAAAGTGGTATATAATTGTTTTTCTTATCTCTGTAATTGTATTTATTCAGTTGTTTGAAATGTATATGTTGATTGTCTATTTCTTGTTTTGATGTTTCGGCCATGTTTTGGGAATTGTTATCTCTGTCCCTGGATTACATTCTTTTGATTACCGCTATAACCTTGGTTCCCTTGATTACTCTGTTTCCTGTTTTGGTCATGTACCTGAATTTTGATGTCTCTTAATTGTCTTTTTTAATGATTCAGTATTTTTTGTCAATATTTATCTTACCTTCACATCAGTTAAATGACCAGGAGAAAGGTCAGAAGGTAGATCTGTAGTGTAAGTCTCCTGTCTTACCTTTACATCAGTTAATTGACCAGGTGAGAGGTCAGAAGGTAGATCTGTAGTGTAAGTCTCCTGTCTTACCTTTACATCAGTTAATTGACCAGGTGAAAGGTGAGAAGATAGTTCTATAGCCTAGGTCTCCTGTCTTACCTTTACATCAGTTAATTGACCAGGTGAGAGGTCAGAAGGTAGATCTGTAGTGCAAGTCTCCTGTCTTACTTTTACATCAGTTAACTGACCAGGAGAAAGGTGAGAAGATAGTTCTATAGCCTAGGTCTCCTGTCTTATCTTTACATCAGTTAAGTGACCAGGAGAAAGGTCAGAAGGTAGATCTGTAGTGTAAGTCTCCTGTCTTATCTTTACATCAGTTAAGTGACCAGGAGAAAGGTCAGAAGGTAGATCTGTAGTGCAAGTCTCTTGTCTTACCTTTACATCAGTTAATTGACCAGGTGAGAGGTCAGAAGGTTGTTCTATAGTGTAAGTCTCCTGTCTTACCTTTACATCAGTTAATTGACCAGGAGAAAGGTCAAAAGGCTTTTCTATAGTCTAGGTCTCCACTCTTACTTTTACATCAGTTAATTGATCAGGAGAAAGGTCAAAAGGCTTTTCTATAGTCTAGGTCTCCACTCTTACTTTTACATCAGTTAATTGACCAGGTGAGAGGTCTGAAGGTAGTTCTGTAGTGCAAGTCTCCTGTCTTACTTTTACATCAGTTAACTGACCAGGAGAAAGGTGAGAAGATAGTTCTATAGCCTAGGTCTCCTGTCTTACCTTTACATCAGTTAAGTGACCAGGAGAAAGGTCAGAAGGTAGTTCTATAGTGTAGGTCTCCTGTCCAGTCAGTCCCAGGCTGGTTGCTGTCTGGCCTTCCAAGTATTGCAGAGGAATTATACCCATACCAACCAGGTTACTACGATGAATTCTCTCATAACTTTCAGCAATGACTGCCTTGATGCCCTGTAATTAAACAGTAATCAAAAGTTTCATCTCAACTTTTTATACAGAAAACTCACAAAAAATATCCTTGTTTCAAATAGAGTTAAAACCTATGATTTTCTCTCTGATATCTACATGCAGTTCTTGGACAGCTATAGATATTTTATTACATCATGGAACAACATTATACAAACTAATGATATTTAACTTTGTGATTGTATTATTGTGACACATCAAATCTAATTGTGATGTTACTTACCTAGTTCTCCCATAATTGCAGGTGACATCTTAAATCATTAAAATATCTGCTATGCCAGATGCTGAATGTCAAGCATCCAAATAATCAAAGGAAATCATAAAGAAAAAAAGGTTTCATAACTCGTGAAATTTGAATATTGCAACATGTCAACATTGTAACAAACTCCCTGAGGCTCATTTGTTATGATGTTGAAATTAAATTACTACAGTTGTTATTTTGTGATGTTCAACTTGCAATAAAAACCTATAATTGAATTAGGCAATAATCGTTTTTTACATTTACCTTCAATTTCATCAGAAGCCTTTGAGCAGATAGAAGCCTTTGAGCAGATGGAAGGATTTGATGCTTCAACAATATTTGCCGATTTGAGACAAAGGTAGAACTGTGTTTAACAGATAGACAGACAGAATAATACCTACATATCCTCCTAAATATTAGTTTGCAAGAGTATAACAATATAATTAAAGCAATCAAACTTCTCTAATAGCCTGTATGTTACATTATAAATGAGAAAAAACAATACTCTAGACCACTAAATTGCCTGGCCTCTAATGACAAATCAATAGTAGTGCTCTATGAAATCAGCATAAAATAAAATATCAGATCACCACACAACATACATACTGGAGACAAATCCTATATTGTCAAAAAAAATACTGTTAAATTGTCAATGTCTGCATGGCCACTTACCAGAATCTATAGTTTTAGGTGGCTCATGTTTTAGATAAGTCAGTCTCGAGACAACTCACAAGAATCTAACTTCCAATAGTCTCTATATATGACCATGTATACTGACCAAAATGAGAGGATCTTTGGCTGCCCAGTCTCTATCTATAAACTCTGAGATACACTTTGTATACTGACCAGAATGCGAGGATCTTTCGCTGCCAAGAATCTATATATAAACTCTGAGATACACTTTGTATACTGACCAGAATGCGAGGATCTTTCGCTGCCAAGAATCTATATATAAACTCTGAGATACACTTTGTATACTGACCAGAATGCGAGGATCTTTGGCTGCCAAGAATCTATATATAAACTCTGAGATACACTTTGTATACTGACCAGAATGCGAGGATCTTTGGCTGCCCAGTCTCTATGTATAAAATCTGAGATACTCTTTGTATACTGACCAGAATGCGAGGATCTTTCGCTGCCAAGAATCTATATATAAACTCTGAGATACACTTTGTATACTGACCAGAATGCGAGGATCTTTGGCTGCCCAGTCTCTATGTATAAAATCTGAGATACTCTTTGTATACTGACCAGAATGCGAGGATCTTTCGCTGCCAAGAATCTATATATAAACTCTGAGATACACTTTGTATACTGACCAGAATGCGAGGATCTTTTGCTGCCAAGAATCTATATATAAACTCTGAGATACACTTTGTATACTGACCAGAATGCGAGGATCTTTGGCTGCCAAGAATCTATATATAAACTCTTAGATACTATTTGTATACTGACCAGAATCCAAGGATCTTTGGCTGCCCAGTCTCTAAGATATACTCACAAGAATCCAAGGTCCTTTGGCTGCCCAGTCTCTAGAAGATCCAGAGCCATATTCTTTTCCAGCTAAGATTATCACAGATTTATTTTCTTGTTTGTACCGCTGTGCAGCATCATAAATATCCATCTGAAACAATATTAAGGTACAATGCATCCTACACAGATTATGACGGTAGTCATGTTTTAGGATGTAGACATTTGCTGAAAAGGATTTTAGGGGATGTCAACTTCAGCTGAAAAGACATTTTTTTAGGATATCAACATTTGCTAAAAAAGACATTTTGGGTGTGCCAAATATGGCTGAAAAGGACTTTTTGGGGATGTCAACTTTTGCTGAAAAGGACTTTTTTGGGATGTCAACTTTTGCTGAAAAGGACTTTTTCAGAAATACCAACATTTGCTGAAAAGGTCTTTTTTTTGGGGGATGTCAACTTTTGATGTAAAGAACTACTTTTGGGATGGCAACATTTGCTGAAAATGACATTATCTAATTTTTTTAGTATATTAAAAAGCCTTACAATCAGGGAGGCCACAAGTTTGTTGAAATTGGAATGCTTCAATTTAAGGAATCTAGACTAGAATTTGACACTACCTTCAAGCTTTAGAAGTTGGTGAATTCTTTAAATTTTCCAAATTAATAAATCTTTGAATGTAAAAAAGAATACCTGTACAAGTGAATTTCTATAAATTAGATCAGTTATGCTGCATAACCAACTCAAGTGCAATTTATGTGTTCAATATTAATTTCTATTTATATTCTGTATGATGCATTTAAGTAACAATTAAACAGGTAACCTTATGATTCACATCAAAGCATTTTTTTAGCATTTCATAAGAAACTATATTTATGCTTACCTCTTCCCCTGAGGGTATGTGCACTGTTTTTGGACCAGGTTTCTTCATGAACTTGTTAACCAATCGAATGTTAGCAAATGTGCCTCGTGCCATGACATCATCATTACCTCGTCTTGATCCATAAGAATTAAATTCCCGAGCAGTTAATCTAAAAATCATCAGAGAGAAAACGGGTGTTAAATTCCTGAACGGTTAACATAAAAATCATCAGAATATTTATTTACTTTTAACAAAAACTGATGCCTGCAAAATTATATTAGAAGAAATCATTTTTTAAGTACTTTTATGTCTAAGATCTCAGAAAAAAAAATCTGTGAATGCACCTTTAACAATGGTGAGAAAAAAAGACTCCACACTTTTTCTCTATATAAGAAACAAAAAATTTTCCATGTCACAGATGTTTCAGGAAAAATTTTAAAAGCTTTTCGGTTGTTTTCTACATATATTGAATATATTTGAGGATTGATTGATTGATTGTTGGGGTTTAACGCCCGAGCAGCAATATTTGAGCTATATTCAGGTGATGAACATGAAAGGGATGATAAAATGAACATGAAATGATGATGATGAAATGAAAAAGGGATGGGACACAAGGATAATAAGGGTCGACAAATTTTGATTGCCACAAGAAAAAGGGAGGGATGGGTAGGGTCGGGCAATTTAGCCTCCTGTAGCGGAGTGCAAAGGTTCCTACTCCTATCGAATACCCCAGCAGGGTTCTTTAACGTGCGAGGAATGTGGCATCTTTCCCAACACGATGCACCATTATGGTTTGCAGTCAGGTTTTCCGTATTATAGCCTGACAACCCCAGCATGTAACACGCCAGGGGTACCACATTCCACCACCTGGGGCACACATCCCAGTTGCTCTGTGGGCAAAGTGCCTAGTCCCCGGCTAGGTTTCTGAGCACTATTTAGTCCCCTTTTACAAGCTTAGCACTGCTGCAGGCCTATACTTTTGACACCCTGACCTACATGGGGCTATATATCTGAGGAAAAAAAAAAGACCAAATTGAAAAACATGATGTGCACCCATTGCCTGATTCTTAGAGAGAATGGTACTTAAAAGACACAGATGACACAATGTCAAATAAACAAAAATTGTAAAAACACTAGTCATAAAGCGGAGTGTAGATGAAAGAAGATTATAAGGATTTTGTATTGTCTGCATCTACATCTAAATCTGTAGTGTCCTAAACTTACCTCATAAAACCAAGGTACCTGGCGGAAAATTATTTCTAGACTCCTAGACTTACCCCCTAGAACCAAGGTATCTGGCAGATGGACTATTTCTAGTCACCTAGACTTATCCCCTAGAACCAAGGTACCTGGCAGACGGACTATTTCTAGTCCCTCAAACTTTCCTACTAGAACCAAGGTACCTGGAAGCAGGACTATTTCTAGTCTCCTAAACTTACCCCCTAGAACCAAGATACCTGGCAGCAGGACTATTTCTAGCTATACTACCAGCAGGTGAAATATGATCAGTGGTAACTGAGTCGGGAAGGTTTAGTAGAACGTTGGCATCTTTAACGCCCTGTACTCCTGATAGATCTTTAGTCTGAAATAAAAAATAAGCTGGAATGCTCATCATATATTGTTAGTTTCATTTCTCTTTTTACATTAGAGCCTGGCAATTAAATTCCCTAAGTCTAACATGGCGTTATCATAGTCCCACAGCACATCACCATAGTCTCATATGACCTTACCATAGCCTCTCACATGACCATACCATAGCCTCAAATAGTCTTACCATAGACTAACAGGACATAACCATAGTCTCAACCTTACCATAACACATATGACATTCCCATAGGCTCAAATTACCTTATCATAGTCTCAACTGACCTTAACATAGCACACATGACATAATGGTCTCACATAAACTTACCATTGTCTCACATGACCTTCCAAAAGTCTAACATACCTTACCATAGCCTCTCACATCTTACCATAGTCTCATATGACCTTACCATAGTCTCAAAGAATGGCGGTGATTTGATGTATGTTGACTTGTCATCCCAAGGATAAAGCATTCCTTCTGGAGCCTCTAAACTGTTCCAACGGGTGGTACCACTCTGATGATAAAATGCTATAGATAACTCATGATTTATTACTATAAATATGATATAAAATAATCAACCCAGCTCATGTCAAAACAATAATTATTGATATCACCTTTCAGATCAATTTGTAGCTTTAACTTAATTCAATGTAATGGTGAATAATAATCTGGAATACAGAACTTTTTACTCAGAAATTGGCAGTGAAACCACAAAAATAAATCCATGAATTCCTCTATGTCCATTTCATACTTCAGACAAAAAGCAATAAATCACCAGTGATACCCCTGCTTTACATCACAATATAAAGGAGATGTCATACAAGTACAACAGTATACTCAATATGAAGCTTTTTATTCAATACTGTGGTTTGCAGAAACTGAGAATTTTGTAACAAAAACAAATTGTGTTATGAAATGATGGAATGAAGGAATGATGAAAAGACAGAATGAGAAAATAACAGAATGACAGAATGAGGAAAGATGCAATGACAGAATGAGGAAATGATAGAATAACATAATGAAGGAATGACAGTATGACATAATGAGGGAAAGACAGAATGACACAATGAAGGAATGACAAAATGAAGGAATGACACAATGAAGGAAGGAAGGAATGACACAATGAAGGAATGATGGAATGAAGGAATGAAGAAATGACACAATGACACAATGACACAATGACGGAATGATAGAATGAAGGAATGACAGAATGAAGGAATGACACAATGACGGAATGACACAATGAAGGAATGATGGAATGATGGAATGAAGGAATGACACAATGACGGAATGACACAATGAAGGAATGATGGAATGATGGAATGAAGGAATGACACAAAGACGGAATAACATAACGAAGGAATGATGGAATGAAGGAACGACAGAATAAGGAAGTGATGAAAGGAAAGAATGATGGAATGATAGAGACACAGGTAAAACAGTACATCAACTTTCCTAAGTATGTTAAAATCTCAAGATTTACATCCCTTTATTCCTGAAACAGAATAATGTACCTGAATTCTGGAGTAGACATCATTAAACATTGTAGGTACAACAACTGCTTTCTCTAACTCTTGGATCTGTTTCCTTGTTGGCCAAATGTCCCTCAGAAACACTGGCTTTCCTTCTCCATTTGTACCTGAAGATAGTTGTATTATAATTTATTACATAACTATTGTTTTAATGGTGTGGTAGTTTGTTATTGCATGATTAGCTATAGTCACTGATAAAATGCTTCGCAGAGAGTTGGTTGATAGGGCCACTGAGTTTGAACTCTGCTCAGTTGGGGCAAGGATGGAGACACCATTCAGATTTGACATAGCTATGAATTTTGCTTACAATTAGACTTTTCACATAGGATGAAAATTTGAGCAAAACAAAGTGGCCTCTTTTTGGCTCATAATACCTAAACAGCGGCAGTTACATCCAAGCTTTCTATTGGTGCTATGAAGCATATTCAAACATTTTTTTTTAAATTCCATTTATTAATGCGCAAGCAAAACAAAACACATGTTTTTTGCCCCTTTTGGCCACTTACAGTGATTTTACTAGCACTTGTCATTTTCGTCATGGACAAAAGACTTTTAAGGATGAAAAAAATAATCTAGTCTCATTTCATCACCTGAAATCTTTGAAAGTATAAAAAACAAAAGTGACATTTTTATTACCCCAAGCTAATTAAAACTCTCAACAGGTGCCTACATTTTCATGATTTTGTGTAAACAGTCACCTAATTTGCCAATTACACTAATCAGGCACATGGAGTACCTGATGTTGATCTCTTGATCACGCTATTTTGACTTTCATGCACACAGTTAAAGGTCTTTTAAAATGCTGGTAAAAATTCCTTCTGGGGATATTTCTTTATTTCTTCTGGGGATATTTCTTTACTCCTCTTAACTTTGTATCAAAATAACATAAAAATTATTTATTTTTGTACATTAAACTTGAGTGTTAACTAAATATGGGTAATTTGGTCACTACCAAGTTGAAATTGTGCTAAAAATAGAATCTCACAAGGCAACATAGGTGGAAATACTTATTTGAAAATATTTATATCTACACTGTGCTAGATGTGTCTTTGTGTTTCATGCAGAATACAACATTTTTTTCAATATTAAAGACAATATGATGTCAGGGATGTATAGAATATATGATCCCTGATTAAGTGCATGAGGATTTCTATTTTTGATGATTCTTAAAGGGATTTTTTTTAATCAAATTGCAGGTATGCTATTTGGATTGTCTTGGAAACATGCTTGCATGTAATGTGCTTTATTCATATGTACATTTAAGTTTTATTTAATGTCTTCATACAGTGCTGTAAATAACAAAAAACACTGAAATATCTCCTTTTTGTCTGATGAAAATACTACTTTAAAAAATACACCACTAAAAAGGTCTTCATTTTCTCGTGCAGAAGTGATTAAAGCTTTCAAATACCTGGAAAAAACCCTGCACTTATTCCTAATTGGTAAAGTCATGGTCCCAAAAAAAAGGCCTAGTCTTCCTTTGGTAGTATGACACCTCGAAATACAGTTTCACAGAGATCCACTAACTTATAGTTAAGTTATTGTCTGGACATTGAGAAAAAGCTTGTTTTTGGTCCCTTTTTGGTCCATCATTTTAAAATAAATCAAATTTTAATTTTAATCCAAATCAGTTCCTGTTTGTCCTTCATGCTATAGTATACTGTGACATAGCAATATCTTAGACATCCATATGCTTTTAATTTAGTCATTTAGTTAAATACTATGAAATATTGTTTCTAGCCCCTATAAGATAATCACATGATTGTCACATGGCTTTAACCTCTTACCGAGTGGTTCCTTCTCAAAATCTATCAGTACAGTGCCAGCAAGAGCATAAGCTATGACTAGAAGTGGTGATGCTAAATAGTTAGCTCTGGTCAGGGGATGAATCCTGCCTTCAAAGTTTCTGTTACCAGATAAAACACCACAGGCTACAAGTTCACCCTGAAATAAATAAAGATAAAACACCACAGGCTACAAGTTCACCCTGAAATAAATAAACTGGAAATATAACGCTATATGACTTAAATGACTAGTCAACTGAAAAAAAAAGATCCATAATTATCTGTGCTCCACTGCTCAGAGAACATTCCAACTCCCTTCAGACAAATCTAGCAGCCAAATTGCAGATTTTGTTGGTAAAAATTTTTGAAAACAGCTCTAAGTCACCAGCTGATGCATTTTTAAAGCTGCATTAACTGTCAAATTTGTTCAGTTTTGATTCTACTGAATTTTGCTGATTCAATGAAATAAGTTTATAGTATTGCAACTGAAGCAATCAAAGTCAATAATACCTACAGGATATTTTTTAATCAGACAAGATCGAAAGCTCTGATCTAATTATTATTTGCTATTACTTCCAAGGATTGCCAACAGGACATGCAGTGCTTTCATTAGCCGGTACTTTTACCCGGCTACAGTAGTGTCTGGTACCGGCAGAATAAAATAAAAGCAAAAAAAAAAAAAAAAAACATGAAGAAAAATCTAGTAAATATATATCTAAGATCCTTCCATCTGTAGGGTATGTCTCCAAAATCGTGATCTTTAGTGTTTATTATTGTTTATATTGGTGTCTTTGTCAAGGCATGTGTCGGAATCTAATCGGTAAAGCGCTTCAACCTACCACGATTTAAAGTAATGTCCATTTATAGAAAACATGTCGTGACATAACAATGTCAAAGCAATCACCGATTATTTTGTGCTGAACTTAAAGCTAAACACAGGTGAAGATTCTGTGAAAACATGTCAGAGAATGCCATTCATATTTGGAATTGCTCCATACCCATCATTTTTCCCGATATTTGTTGTGATTTGTGCAAACGAGTGCAGGAATATTTAGTGTTGACAACGAGTCAACATGTGAAACAAACTTTTAAATACAGAATATGATTTAAGGGACGACCATTCAATTCGGCAGGAAGGGGGAGTTTTGGTAAAAATACTCTAGCAACCCTTAGTTGGAAAGTTTTGCTCACATAAAGAAAAATATTTGATCCAAAATTTAACGCTGCTATAGATAATAATAGAAAATAAATACATTGTTTTCAGGTCAAAATTTAAATCTCAAAAAACATCCAGGAGCTCCCAGACCCCTTGCCAAATTTATTTGGTACCTCCTACTTTCTGTAAAGTAGCTCCTGCCTGAAAAATTAATGAAACCCCTGGGTTAAAAATATTTTAACCTTGGTAAAAAATAACAATAACAGATACACAGGTAAGCACGTGTTTTGTTTTCATTTTATTTCATCTATTTCTTGATTAGTTTTCAAATGAATAATGACGATATTTAAGCCACATTATAAATACGTTAATTTCAAAAAGATCCTTGCGTTATATTTGAACTTTTTTCTTTTACCGCTTGATTCCGCCAGTCTGCCTTGCCGTTGAATAATCACTTTCACTTTGCAATCAGGTTTGTTATTTTAGAAGCGACCCTTACAGCACATGCACAGATTAAGGTCACCAGAAGTCACATGCATAGGAATTTATCAAGGTCGATTTTTTGTCTTGCAAGACAATAAATATATAGACACCTATTTCATGTATTTAATGCATTTTATGTGTGGATATCAAATGAAAATATACAGGAAAAGTACAAATTAGTAGAAATAATTCAAAGTTAAGGTGTATTTCAACAGAAAATAAAATTACAAATTTGACAGCTAATGCAGCTTTAAGAGAAGTAAAGTTTCTGTGCAATAACACTAAAGGGTGATAACTCTAGCTATTGCAGGTAAACCACAGGTAATAAAATTGTATACATCTAAAAATAGCAGTGATTTTGTAGTAAAGAAAAAAACCTTAAAATGAAAATGTTTTAAAAATACAGGGAGTATTTCACCACTATTTGTCATTGTTGATGCAGGGAGTATCTCACCATTATTTGGTATACTTTGTTGATGCAATGAGTATCTCACCATTATTTGGTATACTTTGTTGATGCAATGAGTATTTCTTCACTATTTAGCAAATTAGCTGATGCAGGGAGTATTTCACCACTATTTGGCATACTTTGCTGATGCAAGGAGTATTTCACCACTATTTAGCAAATTTGTTGATGCAGGGAGTATTTCATAACTATCTGGCAAACTTTGTTTATAAGGGGAGTATTTCACCACTATTTAGCAAACATTTTTGATGCAGGGAGTATTTCACCACTATTTGGCATACTTTGTCGATGCAATGAGTATTTCACCATTATTTAGCAAACTTTATTGATGTGAGGAGTATTTCACCATTATTTGGCAAACTTTAATGCAGGGAGTATTTCACAACTATTTAACAAACTTTTTTGATGCAGGGAGTATTTCACCACTATTTGGCAAACTTTGTCGATGCAAAGAGTATTTCACCATTATTTAGCAAACTTTATTGATGTGAGGAGTATTTCACCATTATTTGGCAAACTTTAATGCAGGGAGTATTTCACAACTATTTAACAAACTTTTTTGATGCAGGGAGTATTTCACCACTATTTAGGCAAACTTTGTTGATGCAGGGAGTATTTCACCACTACTTAGCAAACTTTGTTGATGCGGGGATTATTTCACCACTATTTAGCAAACTTTGTTGATGTGCGGATTATTTCACCACTATTTAGCAAACTTTGTTGATGTGGGGAGTATTTCATAACTATTTGGGAAACTTTGTTTATAAGGGGAGTATTGCACCACTATTCAGCAAACATTTTTGATGCAGGGAGTATTTCACCATTATTTAGCAAACTTTATTGATGTGAGGAGTATTTCACCATTATTTGGCAAACTTTAATGCAGGGAGTATTTCACAACTATTTAACAAACTTTTTTGATGCAGGGAGTATTTCACCACTATTTAGGCAAACTTTGTTGATGCAGGGAGTATTTCACCACTACTTAGCAAACTTTGTTGATGCGGGGATTATTTCACCACTATTTAGCAAACTTTGTTGATGTGGGGAGTATTTCACCACTATTTAGCAAATTTGTTGATGCAGGGAGTATTTCATAACTATTTGGCAAACTTTGTTTATAAGGGGAGTATTTCACCACTATTTAGCAAACATTTTTGATGCAGGGAGTATTTCACCACTATTTGGCATACTTTGTCGATGCAAAGAGTATTTCACCATTATTTAGCAAACTTTATTGATGTGAGGAGTATTTCACCATTATTTGGCAAACTTTAATGCAGGGAGTATTTCACAACTATTTAACAAACTTCTTTGATGCAGGGAGTATTTCACCACTATTTAGGCAAACTTTGTTGATGCAGGGAGTATTTCACCACTACTTAGCAAACTTTGTTGATGTGGGGATTATTTCACCACTATTTAGCACTTTGTTGATGCGGGGAGTATTTCACTACTATTTGGCAAACTTTGTTGAAGCAATTATTTGTTACCTTTTCAATAGATTCTGTTACAGGTTCTGGTAAAGGTCCTGAGTTACCAATACATGTCATACATCCATATCCAACAATATCAAATCTGAAATATAAAAGTCCTAGTGACAGAGAACAGAGGTTTTCACAGATACCAGATAATCCATAAAAAAAGGTCTGCTTAGGACCAATGACCTTAACCTGTGACATAAATTTATTTTGATTCTTTTTTGTCACTGAAGTCTTAATGAGTAATCCAGGGAAGCAAGGTTATAGCAATAATCAAAAGAATGTAATCCAGGGACAAAGACCAGACATGGAAAACAGACATACACAACAAAGAACATAAAGTAACTAAAATCATACATACAAAGTAACAAAAGCAAATGAGCAACTCAGACTCCACTAAAAACTGGGAGCATGGACCAGGTGCATGGATAGGGTAAGCATCCTCTGCTTTTCTAGAAACACCCGTTGAGATGCTTATAAAAAGTCAAGTCTGGGGGTACTTGAAAGAGAAAAGGAAAACTATGACACGTTGAACAAATCAGTTTTCATGGCGCAGATGGATACACTGTAATGATCCATGAGTTCATGATGACGACCATAAAACTTGTGTAGTGATGACTTCAATCTTGTAGCAATATAACCCTGTTACACAAATACATCAAGGAAAACTGAAGTTATGAAGTAGTATGGAAATCTATCCTTGGTAATCCAGACATTAACCTTTAATCTAATGACCTTGTGATGATCTTACATCAAGAAAAACTATAGTTATGAAGAAGTATGGAAATCTATCCTTGGTAACTCAAACATCAACCTTTAATCTAATGACCTTGTAATGATATTACATCAAGGAAAACTGAAATTATGAAGTAGTATGGAAATCTATCCTTGGTAATCCAGACATTAACCTTTAATCTAATGACCTTGTGATGATCTTACATCAAGAAAAACTATAGTTATGAAGAAGTATGGAAATCTATCCTTGGTAACTCAAACATTAACCTTTAATCTAATGACCTTGTAATGATCCTACATCAAGGAAAACTGAAGTTATGAAGTAGTATGGAAATCTATCCTTGGTAACCCAGACATTAACCTTTAATCTAATGACCTTGTAATGATCTTACATCAAGGAAACTGAAGTTATGAAGTAGTATGGAAATCTATCCTTAGTAACCCAGACATTAACCTTTAACCTTAATGATCTTACTTGTCAATCAAGTTTTTGTTTAGTTTAAATTTATTAAGGCCTCCATTATGGACTGAAATCAAGAAACTTGAAAAAAAAGGAGAAGAAGCAAAAAATTAAAAGATGCTTTGCTCTTTTGTGACAAAACATTGTTTCAAAATTTCCTCAAAATCCTTCAATTATGACTAAGGGCTATTCCAGAAAAAATGCCCTCTAGGGGGCAGAATGTAGTTGATTTATTAATGTTTTGGTGGTGGGTATAATTTGAATTTTTCTTACAAGACTATTGTATTGGATCTTAAATTTGATGTATTGGTGGTAAATTGCTCATTTATTTTTGTTTACTTTGTGTGTATTAATTAGGTTATTTGTTGTGTGTGGGTGTGTGTCTGTTTTCCATGTCTGGTCTTTGTCCCTGAATTACATTCTTTTAATTTCCAATGAAATCTTGGTTCCCATGCTTACTCTTGTAGATGGGTGAATAGATGAATACGAGTTTACCATAATAAGTGGTCCCTAACATGGTTTCGTTGGGTGCAGCTTGATACCCTCTCTAAGAGGGGAGATAACCTACCCTAGTTTCTCCAAGTATGGTGTAACACCGCTGTCTCTGAGGTAATATGTAACAACACCACTGCCAGGAGATAAACTTGTTTTGATGTAAGGTTGTACTGTGAGGCCTGACTCAACTGCGTTCTTTGCCAGGAGACCTGAAACAGATAAGTTATTACAATGAGGCCTGACTCAACAGCATTCTTTTTGCCAGAAGACCTGAAACAGATAAGTTATAACCATGAGGCCTGACTCAACAGCATTCTTTGCCAGGAGACCTGAAACAGATAAGTCATTACAATGAGGCCTGACTCAACAGCATTCTTTGCCAAGAGACCTGAAACTGATAAGTCATTACAATGAGGCCTGACTCAACAGCATTCTTTGCCAGGAGACCTGAAACAGATAAGTCATTACAATGAGGCCTGACTCAACAGCATTCTTTGCCAGGAGACCTGAAACAGATAAGTCATTACAATGAGGCCTGACTCAACAGCATTCTTTGCCAGGAGACCTGAAACAGATAAGTTATTACAATGAGGCCTGACTCAACAGCATTCTTAATGGGGAATGAAACAAATGAGTAATTGCTGTGAGGCCTGACTCAAATAATTTATATATTTGTCATTTCAGGGGCCAGTTAAAGAAAGACAACTTAAGACCCACAGACTGCTTATGGCTGTAATTTTTTTGCAGTTTGATAGGGTGGTTGTCTCTTAGACAACGTCTTCTGAAACATCGTGGGGAATAACTCAATTACTTTTTTATCTCTTAATTCCGTAATTTCATACACAGTGAATGAACTCTTGGGCTAGTTTTTGTTCAGCTGGTAATGGCTGCTATGACAACAACAAAAATGTGATTGTTGCTATAGTAACATACCTGCCCCTAACATAACAGAGGGATTACTGGTGTTTGTACAGCTGGTAATGGCTGCTATGACAACAGAACCATGTGACAAGGTATATTCTTTGTTGTCATAAACAAATGGAATTGTAGTCAACTGTTTGTCAGATGGTATTGCAAAACCCTGAAATAAAAAGAGAGAAAAATTACATAACTCTCACATGACAATTTTCCTTCAAGTCAAAGATTTTAAACATTGGGGCAAAATATCAAGCTTTTCACTTTGCCAAACAAACCCTACTTTATTATTCAGACATTTAGTTATTCATATCGAAATCTGATTTATTATTTAGACATTTATTTACTCACATAAAAACCTGATTTATCATTCAGACATTTAGTTTCTCACCTCAAACCTTACTTTATTATTCTGGCATGTAGTTACTCATATCAAAATCTGTTTTATTATTCAGACAATTATTTACTCACATGGAAACCTACTTCATTATTCAGACATTTATTTACTCACATCAAACCTGATTTATTATCCACATATTTAGTTACTCATATTGAAATCTAATTTGTTACTCAGACATTTAGTTTCTCACTCAAACCCTACTTTATTATTCAGATATTTAGTTACTCACATCGAAATCTGATTTATTATTCAGACATTTATTTACTCACATCAAAACCTGATTTATTTTTGAGACAATTATTTACTCACATGGAAACCTACTTTATTATTCAGATATTTAGTTACTCACATCGAAATGTGATTCATTATTTAGACATTTAGTTATTCACATCAAAACCGAATTTATTATTCAGATATTTAGTTACGTACATGGAAACCTACTTTATTATTCTGGCATTTAGTTACACACATTAAAACCTATTTTATTTTTCAGGCATTCAGTTACTCACATCAAAACCTGATTTATTATTCAGACATTTAGTTACTCACATGGAAACCTACTTTATTTTTCAGGCATTCAGTGTGGGAAACCATTTTTTTCCCAACTTGCCATACTCAAGGATACTGGAATATTGGCCTTGCTAGCCAAATAGAAATTAAACTAGCCAAATTTTTGGGGGTTTTTTGTCTGTATTATCATCTGTTTTCTCTTGAATTTGACTATCTTCTGCCTTTCTTTTTCTTTCTTCAACTATCTTTTCATTTGTTTTAAAATTTATCAAAAACTTTTCCATTTTTGAATATTTCCTGCCATTGAAGTTTTTCATGTACTTTACAATAACAAAATAAGTACTCCATTTCTGAACTCATATTTCAAAAATAAAATTATATTTCAACAGATTCATCATGAAACAAAAAAATGTTTATCATTTGCTTCTTGTTCATTTTTATTTTGACAATAATAAGGTAACATATCATATAAATTACGAAGATAATTTCGTTTGAATACTAATACGAGATCGGGACCACTACATAGGCTTTGGCATATCCTTTTTACCAGAAATTAAAATGGCAGATCATAAACAATGCTTTACAAGTCAATAAAATTGTGCATATCATGCCAAAATTCACTTGACATATTCAAGCTAAACTTCTTAAAATGTAGGGAACATATTTTTAATGTATGATGTTAAGGGATGTTTAACTAAATAACCTGTTGGCTGGTTAACTTTCCTTGGAACTTGCCAATCAAATGATGGTCGCCAAATTGACGAGTGTAAGCTAATGAGAACTCTCGAAATTACACATCTACTCGTATTTGGCCACCTGGCGAGTGGTGGTTTCCCACACTGGGCATTTCATTACACACATCGAAACCTATTTTATCATTCAGATATATAGTTACTCACATCAAAATCTGATTTATTATTTAGACATTTAGTTACTTGCATCAAAACCTGATTTATTATTCAGACATTTAGTTACTCACATCGAAATCAGATTTATTATTCAGACATTTAGTTACTCACATCAAAATTCAGGGTTATGTTGCTACAAGATTGAAGTCATCACTACATTAGTTTTATGGTCGTCATCATAAACTCATGGATTGTTATGGTGTATCCATCTGCACCATGAAAACTGATTTTATTCAATGGGTCATAGTTTTCTTTTCCTCACTTGTCTACCCCGGACTTGACTTTTTATGAGCAACTCGGCAGGTTGTTTCTAGAAAAGCAGACGACGCTTACCCTACCAGTGAACCTGGTTCATGCTCCCAGTTTTTAGTGGAGTCCGAGTTGCTCGTTTGCTTTTGTTACTTTGTATGTATGATTTTGGTTACTTTATGTTCTTTGTTGTGTATGCCTGTTTTCCATGTCAGGTGTTTGTCCCTGGATTGCAATCTTTTGATTACCGCTATAACCTTGGTTCCCTTAATTACTCTTATTATTCAGACGTTTAGTTACTCACATCAAAACCTACTTTATTATTCAGACATTTAGTTACTCACATCGAAACCTAATTTATCATTCAGACAGTTTGTTTCTCACCTTAAAGCCTACTTTATTATTCAGACAGTTTGTAAAGTCTGTCTTCATGTCATCTACAAGGACTTTGTCCTGGGGTCTTTTAGGTCCAGAACAGCAAGCTTTCACGGATGACAGGTCTAACTCATAAACCTGAAAATATAATGAACGTCTGATAGACTTCAATAACAATATATCCAAATAAACAGCAGTCTTAAAGCCAATGCAATGTTCAACAAGATCCCCACCCTTTTTCCTTGTTGTCCATAATTTAGATTTTTTTTAAAAATAGGGCGTTAATGGAACATTAATTGATACCCCACCACATAATAGTGAAAAAAAATAGAGCATTCATGGAACATTAAGTGATACCCCCCCACATAATGGTGAAAAAAATAGGGCATTAATGGAACATTAAGTGATACCCCCCCACATAATGGTGAAAAAAATAGGGTGTTAATGGAAAATTAAGTGATACCCCCACCCCACATAACGGTGAAAAAAATAGGGTTTTAATGGAGCATTAAGTGATACCCCACCACATAATGGAGAAAAAAATAGGGTGTTAAGTCATACCCCACCACATAACGGTGAAAAAAACAGGGCATTAACAGAACATTAAGTGATATCATTATAAGAAATTCAGGCCTTACTTGGACATTTTAAACGAATCTCAGAGAAATTCAGGACTTACTTCGAGTCATTGTAACTCCTGGACATTTTAAACAAATCTCAGAGAAATTCAGGCCTTGCTTGGAGACATAGTAATTCCTGGACATTGTTAAGTTACCTCAGAGAAAACAGGATCCTCTTCAGAGTTACTGTAGTTTCTGAACATTGTTACTGAACGTAGATATTGTTCTATCAACTTGGTCTGCTCTGGAGTTCTACCTGGGATTAATTATAAAGATAGCAAGTATTTGTTGTAAGTTCCCTATTGTGAAATCAAATCAACATTTATCAAAATAATCAATGAAACTGTTCAAACACATCATAAAAACAACTCTTCCTATGTTTATTTCCTCGGCTGTACAATATATCATGAAATAGTTTTTGACTGGTTATAGTGTAAAAATTATGCAAGAAATTTCTGTTCTTTTTCTATAGTAGAAAGTAACTTTAAGTGTGAAAATCTCAGGTTATACGATGGTGTTGCATTTCACCACATCTGTTCCCTGTTCTTGTGACCAACTTTAATTTGGGCTCTTATTGTCTGGTACTGAATGATTTCCAATCAAAAGATTTTTGGGATTAAGAAGGTAGATCTTGAATAAGGGACACAACTCTTACAAATCATTGGAATATTTGTATTCAGCATTTTATAAACTCATGTAAGTGTCAAAGTAACTTGGACTGAATTCATTCTGTTTCAAATGAAAGCTTGATAGGCTTTGGTGAAACTGAATATGACAACAAACGTATCACTGATTTCAAGAGTTATGTCTGGTTTTAAGGCAGAGCCATACTTTATTACTTTCTACATCATCAATCTGACTTTCCCAGCATGTTATTCATTTTTTTCTTTGTTTGAAGATTCTTAGGTGAATCTGTAAGGCCTAAAAAAATTCTGTGTTTCCAGTAACATCTACTTCAAAATTAAACTCAATAGGTAGGTTTTTTTGTTTGTTTTTTAAATTTATAGATTTGCAGGACATCAGATTTGCTACTTCTACTATGACACTGTTGAATACTGAACTTATCGTAGCCATGTCCATGTTGTTTCATGTTTTTTAATGAATTTTGAACCTTCACATCGGAAAGCAAGGTGATTCTGGTAAATAATTGATAACGGAAACACCAAAAATAAATACTTTTTTCGCTTTTGTTTTTTTTGAAAACACAAAAAAATGGGGGTCAGCAAGGAAGAAATAGAGTTAGTCGGGTTCCTTAAAACACAGAATTTTTTAAGGCCTAAATAACATGCAGATAACAATTTCCTTCAGCAATATGTGGTTTAAGCTATTTCTACCAATGCAATGGTAAAATTAAGATTTTTTTTTAAACTTGCAAGCTTTATTGAGCATGTTAACATTTTAGTTTTATCATAGAAAGTGGAGAAATAATTCAAATCATGAATAGTCTGAAGAAGAACATGCTTCTCCCATGACTGTAAAATGACAGGAAAACTCATGCACACTCTTAATCATCAGCCTAGAATAGGAGAAAAAAAATTGCAAGACATGATTAATAATAAGAATTCTAAATGATTTAAAATCTAAACAACTACATCAATAACACTGATTGTGTTGTTTTTTGTTCAGGATATTAGCTGTTAAGGTTCAGGGCTTCACTTCATAAAGATTCTTGAATTGAGATTTTCCTTATATCCTTGAGTTTTTCCTCAAATCTTCATTTTCAAGCAATATGATTGGTCAAAATTTGAGTTGAAGGATTTAAGGAAAACCTCAACTGGAGATTATTTTGTGAAACTAGGCCCAGGCGACACTGTTGTTTTATTTTTTTTCTTTTGGTTTTTTGTTGTTGTAAATAACAATAGCTGTTAAGGTTCAAGCCTGGATTTCTTGAAATACCTCAAATTGAGAATTTCCTCAAGTCCAGTGTTTTTCCTCCAATCTTGATTGGTCAAAATTTGAGTTGAGGAAGGATTTAAGGAAAATTTCAATTGGAGATGTGTTTTGACCCAGATGCCTTACCTGTTTGTAATAAATAATCCAAACTATTATTATCGATAGGGAAATATCCCACAGTAGCACCATATTCTGGACACATGTTGGAAATGGTTGAACGGTCAGCTATGGACAAGTTGGCTACACCGGGACCAAAAAATTCTACAAACTTTCCCACCACACCTATTTGTCGTAAATGCTGTAAGATGAAAAGATGCATTGTACGTATCATTGAGTGAATTTTTAGAGCTTACTTAAAGCTGCATTAGCTGCCAAATTTGTTCAGTTTTCATTCTACTGAATTTTGCTGATTCAATAAGTCTGTAGTAATGCAACTGAAACAATAAATGTCGATAAAACCTACAGAAGATTATGAAAACAACGTTTTTTTCATCAAAGAAGATCGATAGCTCTGATCTAATTATTTTAAAGATTTAATAGATTAAACACTTTTGCTTTGCAATCAGATTTTTTTTTAAAGAATCAACCCCTACAGAACATGCACAGATCACCAGAAGTTACATGAATACAAATTTTATCTAGGTCGACTTTAGTCTTGCAAGACAATATATATATCGACACCTATTTCATGTTTTTTATGCATTTTATTTGTGGATATCAAATGAATTATACAGGAAAAGTACGATTTCATAGAAATAATTCAAAGTTAAGGCATATTTCACTAGAAACAAAAATTTATGAAAATGACAGCTAAAGAAGCTTTAAAGGTATTTATTGATTATCTTGTATTTTAGGCTACATACAGGTGAATTTGTTGCATTTCACCATATCTGTTCTTTTTTCTTTTGACAACAGATTATTTAGGATACTAATATTTGTTGATTTTTAAAATACAAAGGAGTGAAAATACTTTTTAGGGCATTAAAGAGAGAAGATTCTGGAGGTTATTAAAGAGAGAAAATACTTTTCAGGGCATTAAAGAGAGAAGATTTTGGAGGGTATTAAAGAAAGAAAATACTTTTTAGGGCATTAAAGAGAGAAGATTTTGGAGGGTATGAAAAAGAGAAGATTTTGGAGGGTATCAAACAGAGAAGATTTTGGAGGGTATCAAACGGAGATTTTGGAGGGTATTAAAGAGAGAAGATTTTGGAGGGTATCTGAGAGACCATCTGTTTGACTTCTCCCATTAACTTACCTTGGTAACTGTAAGAACTACATCAGTTGAGGTGACCATCTGGTCGACTTCTCCCATTAATTTATAACCAACAACTTGTGGTAGAACCATACTTATAGATTGTCCTAACATGACAGCTTCTGCTTCAATACCACCAACACCTACAAATCATGAATCAGGGCTGACAATGAAATCATGAATCAGGACTGACAGGTGAAATCAAAGACCTGACAATTCTGTTGGAGAATCAGGATTTGGCACCTTCATATAAACTAAAAGAACTGACAACTCACAGTTTTGCTTTTGAATTAAATTATGTCTTGTTTTTTTCAAATTTTAGTATATGAAATTTGGATATGAAAACATTTGTATTGTCAAAAATATAAATCTGTGCTTTTCACATATTTTTATGTATTTCTGATTTATTCATATGATATGTATAGAAGAACTTACCCCAACCAACGACCCCAAGACCATTGATCATGGTCGTGTGAGAGTCTGTGCCCACCAGGCTGTCTGGGTATAGAGTACCATTATCATTGAAAACAACTCGAGCTAAATATTCCAAGTTGACTTGGTGGACAATCCCTGATCCTGGAGGCACAATTAACATATTCTTTAAAGCTTGAGCTCCCCACTGGAAAATATAGGGGAGATAATACAGCCTACTATGATAGGTACAGTAACTAATTAGTCTCTCAATACAGTTAGGTTCCATTAACTGCACGCCCACTTGGGGATTCATGAGAAAGTTAAGGACTTGTCATCGCAAGGTTTAGAGGTATACTTGATACTTTTTTCTTATTTCATTTATTTAGATTGAACTTCAGATTTAAACAAAATTAAACAGTTATAGTTTTGTACCCAATAGTAGACATTGTGTTGTTGAGAATCTTGCTCAAGTTTTATTATCATACGTCTTGTAAATTTGCTGTATTTTGATAGATGCAAGACAAAGATAACAATATACACTACCACATTCCTCAGAGGGTAATAGTCTTGTGTAGAAAGACAAAGATAACAATATACACTACCAAATTCCTCAGATGATTTTTCTTAACAAGACCTTTTTTCCTAAATACATTTTGAAAACAACTGAAAAGCCACTTAATAATATACCCTAAAGCATCTGTGATATATTTTATAGAGATGTGGGAAAATTTCCCTGACATTTTCCATAGTGCATTTCAACTAAATTAGACCTTTCATGATCTACTAACACTTTGAGGTTATAAGATATAAACAGTTGAATAATACAACAAAATCTCTGTTTTTTTTATTATGTGCAATATATTTTAAGTATTTTGCCTGATTATTAGTCAGAGAAGTACTTTTATAATATGATGAAAAACATAGTTAAGAAGGTAATAGAGAGTTTTTTTATCCCTTCCAAAATATGTATTCCCCCTCAGTTAGGCCTCAGAACAACAATGATTTTCTCAAGGTAACAAACTATGTTTTATTCATACCTTCAGAAACACAAATCTTTCTCGGTTTCTTTCAAATTCTAATTCCTGATTTTGCTCTAAGGCATCAGCACTAATAAAATACAAATATACCAGTAAATAGGTAAAATAAACATCTAACCCAATATACTTGACATTTTAGAACATTTTAATAGCTTATGTCGGTTTTATAAGGTCAAAAGAGAACGTGTTGTAATGTCTAATATGTACTGACTTCACTTCTGAACTTTGTTGTGTGACGCAACTGTTCGTCAAAAAGCTAAATTCGGCAAACTTCAGGTGAAGTAACGATATGCTTTATTTAAAATGGTGTAGTAATATATAATTATGCAAATCATATACCAATGTACCGTACTAAAATTACGAGTGCAAGAAGTCACTAACAAAATGTACTCATACTAGACACAGGGTAATTCTAAAGCATGAAACTTGTAAAATAAGGAGCTAAGATTGAAATAAATGTTTAGAATATAATCTATTAATTCATTATATTTACAGAGATGTTTTAAATATCAGTTTATGTAAGAATCAGGAAGTAGGTGAAACATAGTATGAAAAAAAAACATCCATTTCGGTAAATTGAGTTGAACATTTTACAGGACAGATAACTCTGTAAAAAAAATATTTTTTCTAACTTTCTATTGAAAAAATTCTGAACAAATCTGGAGATGCAAAGATTAAATAACAGACTTTTCAAATAAAGAAAGCATCCTTGAGTAAAGTTATATTGTCAGATCAGTGGGTTTTTGACATGCAAGTTTCTGATTTTTCCAATTTTGCCTGATTCTTACAAAAACTTTCATTTAACAAGTTTGTGTACGAGAGTTAAGGAATATAAATATGCAAATCAGTGAAAGAAGTTAGTGATAAACCAAGAAAAGCTATAACTGAATAATCTATTGGTCATATTTTGTCCCAGCTATAAGAGAATTACTTCCCCTCAACCCTAGAGTTAGCTCCCTTTGTAAGTACAAAGCAAACAAGCAAAAACTGAAGCATTCTACCAACCTAGATGTTTTTGCTCCATGAAATGGACAAATTTTTTCTGAGCAGGGACCTTCACATTTCAAGCATGAGCCGCCTCCAGGGTTAGGGGAAAATCTCAAAGTGCTGGAAAACAGGAAATAGCTCAATGTTTTTTTTTAATTTACAAAGGCTTTTGTAAAATGTCTAACATTGACTTCTACTTCATATCCGAATCATTTCTTTTGGATTGAGGTCAATACATATAAATCTTTGAGACATAAAAAGAATTTACAACACCAATATTATTCAAGAGTCTAGAAAGACATGTTTCGCAGGAAGTTTGTCAATCTTCTGTCTCTTTTTTGTCAATCGCCTGTCTCTTTTCTTCAATCTCCAGTCTCCTTTCTTAAAATAATATTAGAATTTTAAAAATATCAATTCTTTTATCTTTATTTTTATGAATGAAACATCCACCTGGATGGAACGATCTATTACCTGTATGAAACCTGTTTGAAACATACACTAAAATGGAATGATCTATTCCCTGTGTGAAAACATGCACCTGAATGGAATGATCTATTACCTGCGTGAAACATCCACCTGAATGGAATGATCTATAACAAGGTCAGCTGGACAGACAGGATTTATCTTTTCAGGATCACCACCAAGTCTCTTTACTGCATCCCTCATGGCTGCAAAATCAACTACAGCAGGAACACCACTATAAAAAAACAAAATCAACTACAACAGGAACACCACTATATAAAAACAAAATCAACTACAGCAGGAACACCACTATAAAAAAACAAAATCAACTACAGCAGGAACACCACTATAAAAAAATAAAATCAACTACAGCAGGAACACCACTATATAAAAACAAAATCAACTACAGCAGGAACACCACTATAAAAAAACAAAATCAACTACAGCAGGAACACCACTATATAAAAACAAAATCAACTACAGCAGGAACACCACTATAAAAAAACAAAATCAACTACAGCAGGAACACCACTATATAAAAACAAAATCAACTACAGCAGGAACACCACTATATAAAAACAAAATCAACTACAGCAGGAACACCACTATAAAAAAACAAAATCAACTACAGCAGGAACACCACTATAAAAAAAGAAAATCAACTACAGCAGGAACACCACTATAAAAAAACAAAATCAACTACAGCAGGAACACCACTATAAAAAAATAAAATCAACTACAGCAGGAACACCACTATAAAAAAACAAAATCAACTACAGCAGGAACACCACTATAAAAAAATAAAATCAACTACAGCAGGAACACCACTATAAAAAAACAAAATCAACTACAGCAGGAACACCACTATAAAAAAACAAAATCAACTACAGCAGGAACACCACTATAAAAAAATAAAATCAACTACAGCAGGAACACCACTATATAAAAACAAAATCAACTACAGCAGGAACACCACTATAAAAAAACAAAATCAACTACAGCAGGAACACCACTATATAAAAACAAAATCAACTACAGCAGGAACACCACTATATAAAAACAAAATCAACTACAGCAGGAACACCACTATAAAAACAAAATTAACTACAGCAGGAACACCACTATATAAAAACAAAATTAACTACAGCAGGAACACCACTATATAAAAACAAAATCAACTACAGCAGGAACACCACTATAAAAAAATAAAATCAACTACAGCAGGAACACCACTATAAAAAAACAAAATCAACTACAGCAGGAACACCAGTATAAAAAAATAAAATCAACTACAACAGGAACACCAGTATAAAAAAACAAAATCAACTACAGCAGGAACACCACTATAAAAAAACAAAATCAACTACAACATGTAAACATAGATCAACTACAACGGAAACACCACAACAAATAAACAAAAATCTATGCAACAAATACACATAATTCCATTAGATTTCACCATGAGATGTGACTGTTACTAAATCATAATGGATATTTGTTGAGACAGTCTGATGTATTGAGCTACATGTCAAATCTTAAAATCCTATTATTCAGTAACACTCCAAGTAAGAATCATTCATGGTTAGAAAGCCTACATATTTTTATTTTTGACAAAATGTTATAATTAACAGAAATTAACATGTGGCTTTTCATATAACCTGTGCTCTTAGGTTAAAAATTATATAGAATGTACTGTAGAATTCAAAATTAAGGGAGATAACTCTGTATATGACACTAAATTCAATAGAAACAATTGGATTTTCCGTGTGGATTATCTCCTAAGAGCAGACAGATTGGAATGAATAATAATACATTTCATCATATTGACCCACATAAAGCAACTTAATAAAAAAAATAAAAGTGTGTAGCCTTTTTTGAGGTGTACCACATATTACAAAATTCACTACATACAGACAGCAAAATACACAACATATGACATATATGTGGATCTGTAATATCACCCTGGCAAGTTTGAAGGTGATTTGACTTACTTCAAGTCATGAACCATCACCCTGGCATGTTTGAAGGGGATTTGACTAATATAAAATTATGAATCATCACTCTGGCAGGTTTGAAGGTGACTTCGACTTACGTGAAGTACTGTAATATGACCCTGGCAGGTTTAAAGGTGATTTTGACTTACATGAAGTCCTGTAATATGACCCTGGCAGGTTCAAAGATGATTTTGACTTACATGAAGTCCTGTAATATGACCCTGGCAGGTTTGAAGGTGATTCTGACTTACGTGAAGTCCTGTAATATGACCCTGGCAGGTTTAAGGTGATTCTGACTTACGTGAAGTCCTGTAATATGACCCTGGCAGGTTTGAAGGGGATTTCAACATTGCTGTTTTGGTTCTTTTCCCAGTCCAGAATATTTTCTACATCTTTTTGATTTACATGAAAACCATCACAGTTCCGCACAGCTGATTCCAACAAAACTCGGATAGAAAATGGAAGCTTCTCTGAAGATATAAAGACCATAAAATCTAACTAGACTGTTTTATCTCAATTATTCAAATTCAATAGCGGCATCCCTCTTCCTACAGATTTTTTTTCTATTATTTTTTCTTTCATTTTTAACCAAATTGTTTTCCAACAAAACAGACAATTATTCATAACATATACATACATTTAGTTTCAAATCATCTCTGTTTTATTTTTATTATTGTACATAACATTTGTATAACATATTATCTAATTATACAATTACTCTAAGCGCTTTACATGTTAAATACATATGAAATACAGTCACAATATATGTGTTCACATTTAGGCCATGCTTTTGGACTGCTGACCCTTCAGTATTCTTTTGCCCACAATTAGTTTAGTCTTTTGTTTCTGTGTGCAATTTTTTTCCGATAATTTGTGTTGTTTATTAGTTTGTATTGTTCTTGTTCTTTGTCCCTCAATTATGATTATCTATAATTTTTATTTTTTTCCTTCTACCTCACATACATGACCAGAAATTCTAAAATTATCCGTTAAAACATTGGGAGTGATTGCGTTGTCATTAGACCTGCTTATGAATAAAAATGAGATCAAGCACCAACATATGTAGTTTCACTCCTAGATTTTTCGCTAAAAGTATATTAAAATCATCAAAATTACAGATAAACAGAATAAAAGTTACTTTCGATTTTAATATTGTCAGTATCAAAACTGAAAGTAACTCGCTCACATGTCATGGAGATATTCAACATGATATCGTCAATATCAAAATCAATAGTAACAATAATTCTATATATATCAGGTTTCTCAATCTTTTTCTCATTAGGATATAAACCATCAACGTTCCAAAATGGTGATGATGGTACTTGAGTCGGTATATTCAGTTCTTATTATAACTTCATCTTACCATATCTAGGATCTTTCAGTGCTGCTACATTGAAGAACTGGTAACTCTTCTCGCCAACCTTCACAGATTCAACCAGTTGCTGGTATGGATTCACTAAATAATTACAATAAGGTTCATAGTTCAGATGTATACTTAGTAATCTTTTACTGGGGCAAATTATAGCATATAGAGGTCTGTTTAAAAATGCCAAAAGGCTAAAAACCACTAATTCCACTTCCCATAGGCTTCTATGCTAATTTCACAATATTCAATGGCTTCTCTGGACTTTACCTTAACTTTAACCTGCAGATGACTATATATCAGCATGATTCTACATATGTCAGCTCACAATCCTCAGAATGGCATGTGGGGTTAGCAGACTTGCAGTGCAGTACTGGTCACCGGAAGTGAAGGGTCTATAAATAGCATGGGAAATCCCAGTGTTTTCACAAGATAGGGGTATATTTAAAAATCATTATGGAGATTAGGCTTCACACCACAAGAAGCAAAATGCACCTATAAAATGTACAGAAATGTTTTTCCTTTCAGAAACTGTTTAAATTTTTTAAATAAGATGAGAACTTTTTTCGCAGCACTATGAGGAACAGGGGTAATTTCTGCGTAGGACTATTTTTGCGTACGTTCCAAATGCTCATTGGTTGAATTGGTGGTCTGTAACCTAAAGAGTCACTTTTTGTCTTAGAAAAAATAAATAACTATACAGGTATCTTCCTACACACATACTGAATGCATTTGCAAAGTTTCAGTGAAATGTGACAAGCACTTTTTTAAATATTTGATTTTTAAATATAGGGTAACCAAGTTGTGCGAGCAAAAAAGTGAAAATATTCTACCATACTGAAATGCATTAAATATTTGCAAAGAACTTTTTCAGACTTTTCAAATAAAAAATATCAATCACAACTTGTTTTTTAACAATATTAATGAAGAAATAGTTTTAAAAGTAATCATTTTCTGAGAAATTGGTCTATTTTTAAAAATTTATTTCTGACATGCCTCCCCCTTTTTCTTGATCACATGTCAAAAATCCTAAATCTTTAAATTTTCACAAAAGGTGATATATTTGGCTTTAAATTTGTAAATACAGTGTTTTCACATTAGAACATGACCAGTAAAGGGCACCTAAAGCAAAAAAAGTGCTCAATAATGGATTTTCCATGTTGCCATAGGGGAATGCTTATATGGCCTTAACCGCAGTAATGAAAGTGAGTTTTTCCTCATTTCTAACCTATTTTTTGCTCAAATCTACACAAAACTTGATTTCAAGTGCTTATTACTACCATATTTAGGTAAATATAGCCCTCAAAGTTTAATATTTGATATTTTTACTAAATTTTCTACACTTTTTACAAGATAGGACATAAAATCAGCCAAAAAGACCAATTTTCCATAATTTGGACCTATAACTTAAAAAAATGCATATTTTGAAGGATTTTTGTAGTGTATTCCTCTCATGGCAAAGTTAACAAGATCTTCAAGTAGTTTAAAGCTATTTCAAGAAACTTTTCATTTTGCCATGGCTTCATCTTAAGGCTAAAAACCACTAATTCCACTTCCCATAGGCTTCTATGCTAATTTCACAATATTCAATGGCTTCTCTGGACTTTACCTTAACTTTAACCTGCAGATGACTATATATCAGCATGATTCTACATATGTCAGCTCACAATCCTCAGAATGGCATGTGGGGTTAGCAGACTTGCAGTGCAGTACTGGTCACCGGAAGTGAAGGGTCTATAAATAGCATGGGAAATCCCAGTGTTTTCACAAGATAGGGGTATATTTAAAAATCATTATGGAGATTAGGCTTCACACCACAAGAAGCAAAATGCACCTATAAAATGTACAGAAATGTTTTTCCTTTCAGAAACTGTTTAAATTTTTTAAATAAGATGAGAACTTTTTTCGCAGCACTATGAGGAACAGGGGTAATTTCTGCGTAGGACTATTTTTGCGTACGTTCCAAATGCTCATTGGTTGAATTGGTGGTCTGTAACCAAAACTAATTCTGCAAAATATTAACTGAGCTTAGTGCACTATTTAACATCCACCAAAATTTGTGCATACATGTACTTCATTTTCTCAAAACTGACAGATTTTACATCTGCCTACATAAATCCTATATAAATCATGTTTTCTGTTATTTTTTTTCCTCACCAACCAATTCGACATGAATTGAGATATAAATCAGTGAGAACCTTCAATTCGGAGTGTAAACTCTCCAGTTGCAGATGAAGCTTTCTGTCCTGCTCAGAAAATCAAACTCACATTTAAAAGCATAAATTGTAGACAGATACATGTATGAAAAATGTCAAAAAAACACTTACCAAGAAAATAAAAAAATATTGCAAGAGAAATGAACGTTTAAAGAAAGTGGCTTTGGCTTTAGTCCATCCCGAAAAGAATATCATAGAGACAGTACAATGTAGGTTTTCAAAATGCTTAGACTATAAACAGGGGTCGCACCTGGCTTTGCCAATGTCGCAATTTGTGATTTTTCATTTTATCTGGCGACAAAAAATAGCCAGTTGGTGATTTTCTTGGCGTCTAGGTTTTGTATATTAAAATTGACAGGAAGTCTATTAGCAATGGATATTCCTTCTAATTTTGTGTTGACACCTGGTCAAAGTTAATTGACTATGACCTATCACTGAAGGCAATTAGAGGTAATTAGACCAGGCGACTGTGACTGACAATATCCTCATGGGAGGTGTCAATCAAATGTAAATATATTATTGAGCCAATTGAAACTCTCATCTTGTCAAAGGTAAACATAATTAGGCCATGAGCATGTGGCTACACACAAGTTTTACTGCCCTGTTTAACCATATGATACATTCAGAAACAGATTTACCTAATAACCGAATAAATTAAATCCAATTAACAATGTTTATCCCATCAGGAAGTGTCTAAATACTTTGAAATGAAAGAATTGGTAAAAGAAAATGGATGACATTTGTTTACACTTTTGCCATGTGACTTTTTTGGCGGGAAATAGGGACACAGTTAGTGGTCCATGGTACAAAATGTAGTTTGATAGAAATTTTATCACTTGAAAAAAAAAATTATTGTATTAGATAAATTAGACCATAAAGGACAAAGGTGAACATGTTTCAAAATCATTGACTATATGAGAATAGTACTATTAAAGTCTTTGATAGAAGTAAAATACCTGTTTTTGGTGTAGTGCTTTATTATTTTATGCATATGAAAGCGACAGACTAGAGCAAAAAACCTGCTTAAACATTCATCAAGAGTGATACTTGGGTACATGTATGTCATGAATGGAGAGGTTATTTTGATGAATTGACAAAGATAATTCATCAGTGGACTGATTCCTTTTTTTTCTTTTTTTAAAGTATGATTTTTTTTTTTTGCACCCTTTGGCACGAATTTCTGAAAACTGGCGACAAAAAATGGCATGTATACTGTACGTATTGCATTTATAAATGCAATACATACAATGTACATGTGCAGACAAAGAGGTGTCAAAGAGTAATAAAGAGAACAAAGATAGTAGTGGAAATCAAAATGGAGTCCATGGACAAAGACCAGACATAGAAAACAGACACACACAACACAGAACATAAAATAACCACATTGTCCATAATAACACATACAAAATAACATAAGTAAATGAGTTACTTGTTATTTAAAGTAAATGAGCAACAAACAAGTTTAAATAAAATACATGTTTTAGACTGGAAATATTCAGGTCCTTGCTCAGTTCTCTCCTCTAAACCAACTGGCTGTTTTCAAAAATGCAAAATTGCATATGAACTTTAAGAAATAAATTCATTAACAAATTAGCAGAAAAAGGTACACATATTTTTTTTTCACCATTACCATTCTTGCTTATTTGTCTGGCATTTTTAAAAATGCTTTTTATTTTAGAAAACCTTACATTGTTTCATTGACGACAAAAGGTTTTTCGAAGACAAATCTGGGGTAATTTGGAACAAAATGGCAACTGTGAAATCATGTATATAAAGTCCTAGTTTGAAGCATGAAAAGGTGAACACTAAGTAATCAAAAGTATCAAATTTGAAAGCTAGCAGTCCATGTGTATTTTATGGGGCAATTAAGGCTTAAGGGGGCTACTGAAAAATTGATATTTGAAAAACTATCCACCTTTCAGAACCTTAATTTATGGACAGAAACACCAAATGACATGGTGGTTTTTATTCCAAAATTTAAAAGCTATATGAGGGTATACAAGACCTACTCCTACACTCTTATGAGGCTGACTTTATAGCTGATCTGCTCCGAAAGAAAGAATATCGTTTGGCTAGATCCTTTAATCTCAGTTTCTGCTAAACAGATGACGTACTATCGTTAAACAATTCTAGGTTCGGGGACTTGGTACATCGCATCTAACCCAAAGAACTTGAGATAAAGGATACTACAGACACTGAGAAGTCAGCCTCATATCTTGATCTACATTTACTGATCAATGGTAAAGGAAAACTATTGACAAACTTTACGACAAATGTGCTGACTTTTCATTCAGAAATGTCAACTTTCCTTTCATCTGTGGCAGCATCCCTTCAGCACCTGCATGTGGTGTTTTCATATCACAACTCATATGTTATGCCAGAGTTTGCCATAACTATGCAGACTATTTGTATCACGCTAGGACTCTTACAGTTAGGCTTCTGGAATAGGGTTATGTTGCTACAATATTGAATTCATCACTACAGAAGATTTATGGTCGCCATCATGAACTTGTGGATCATTATGGTGTATCCATTTGCACCATGAAAACTTATTTGTTCATCATATCATAGTTTTCCTTTCCTCTTTCATTTACCCCACACTTGATTTTTTATGAGCAACTCTGCAGGTGTTTCCAGAAAAGCAGAGGACGCTTACCCTACTGGTGCACCTGGTCCATGCACCCAGTTTAGAGTGGAGTCCAAGTTGCTCATTTGCTTATGTTACTTTGTATGTATTATTTAGGTTACTCAATGTTCTTTGTTGTGTATGCCTGTTTTCTATGTTTGGTCTTTGTCCCTGGATTACTTTCTTGTAATTTCCACAAGAAGTAAACCTTGGTTCCCTTGATTTCTCTTAGCAACATTGCATTAGATAAGAGAAATTTCACCTGGGTCTATATTTAGATTTAGGTGGAAGTGAGGACCCCATACAGAAATAATTGCGGTCTTGTATCCTTTTGTTGCACATTATAATTAAAGGTCATTAAGTAGGACGTTATTTCAACAACCATAGCTTACGGCTGAAAAAAAAAAAAAAAGTTAAAATCATCATATATCAGTCTGAAACTTACTTGCTAAGGCAGTTCTAAAGAATTAAATATGTGGCTTAAATGTCCGGTTGTTTATTGCTAGGTTTTAAGTTAATGTTTATTTTTTTTACCTCCGGTCGCCATTTTCACTTTTGCCTCCGTCACGTGTGAAACTACAGTGATAGGAAAAGACAGATTTAAAAAAAAAGTTTTGTTTGTTTGTTTGTTTGTTGGGGTTTAACGTCCGAGCAAAAAAAAAAAAGAATAAGTCAAATAGGTATTGTTCAATTTCAGTGAATACATAAACAACCATTTGCTTTTTATGTGTCAGGAGGCTAAGGTAGCTGAAACATGTCAGCTCAAGACCACCCATAGGAATAACCGACCATACTATATAGGAAATAATCGCGACATAAGACGCTTACTCTTCCGAAGCAACAGTTCCATGCTTTCAGTAGGGAGTAATATAAATTTTAGTGGAGTCGGGGATGCTCATTTACTTTTGCTTTTTCATGCGTATTATTTTAGTTTTTTATATGCTTTGTTGTTCTGGTCCTTCGAATTAACTCGAATAAGTCAAGCCCTCATCGTCATCGATTTTCTCCGACCAACAATGTGGTATTCGATAGCGAGTGGAATATAACGAATGAATTATTCGGGTTACCTCCGAATATAATCTATGAACACCTTTTCAGTAATCATTCTTTTAACCAAATGCCTATTTCCGGTTAGAGAAATTTTGTCTGCTAAATGGTCGGTAGTTACTCTGTGATGTTGTCATTTAAATTATTTTGTTTTTTAACTCCCTACAGCAAATGGAAAAGTTTAATTGCAACAATAATTCAGTAAACAACTCAGGTGATACCCTACAATAGGGACTCAGACCGTCATACAATACAAAGCCCGTGTTGAATAAGTGTTTGAATACTACAATTAAGTCAAGGCAAGTGGTCCTGTCTAACATGGTCTGAGTTGTCCTGTATTGTAAGTTGTAACAGTATTATTAATATTAGTCCTGTAACACGGTCCAAGTGGTCCCGCAACACTGTCAGATTAGTCCTGAAACAAGGGCGGAGTGGTCCAGAGACACAGGCCGAGATGTCCGTAATTCAATGTTATTTATGAACAAAAATGAGTTCATATTCCCAGTTCGCTATTTGTTTTATTGTGTTATGTCTTGGTATTTGTCCTATGCAATTGTAACTGTATACATGTGTCTTATGTGATCTGTATGATATTATATCTAAATATCTATCAATACAGTTTATTAGAAGAAATTGGGGGAAAATATTGAATCATATTTTTTTTCTGTCCTTGGCCGTGTAATCACTTTTTGCTCATACTTTGAATAATTTTATTTTTTTCAAAATAATCCCAGCCCCCAGTATAAATATGGCCAGTACCTTAGTAAAGAAATATTGAACTGTACATGTATCCATTGGAACCATTCAAACAATATTCTACACTCATAGTTCATAGTTCAAATTAGTTCTCATAAGGCAAAACTGCTGGAGGCTGACATCTTTGTTCTAGAAATTGAACCATCTCATTTTTATGGCACTACTCTTGAATAGAGTAATCAAGGGAACTAAGATTCAAGCAAACAAATCAAAGAACATTAAGTAACCAAAATAATGCATATGAAGAAACAAAAGTAAATGAGCAAACTGGACGCCACTTAAACTGCCTTAATGGGAGCATGGTCCAGGTGCACTGGAAGCAGTGATTTTTCTAGCTCTCATCATTTTCGCCAATGACAAAAGACTTTTCAGAATGATGAAAATAATTGAGTCTCATTTTGTCACCTGAAATCTTTGAAAGTACAAAAAACAGAGCTGTAAGCCCAACATTGGTTCAAGTGGTGAATGACAATTTAATTACCCCAACCTAATTACAACTCTCAACAGGTCAAAATTTTGTGTAAACAATTACATTAATCAGGCACTGCACGTGGAGTAAATGTCAATCTCTGACCACTCGAGTGTGAAAGTTCAAATGCTGGTAACAATTGCTGGTTTTATGTTTGTTTGTTTGTTGGGGTTTAACGTCCGAGCAGCAATATTTCAGCTATATTCAGACGATGAACATGAAATTGATGATAAAATGAACATGAAATGAAAAAGGGATGGGACACAAGGACAATGGGGTTGACACATTTTGATTGCCACTGGAAATAGGGAGAGGTGGGTAGGGTCGGGCAATTTAGCCTCCTGTGGCGGAGCCTTATGGTTCCTACTCCGGGAGAATACCACAGTAGGGTTCTTTAACGTGCGGGGAACGTGGCATCGTTCCCAACACGGTGCACCACTTTGGTTTGCGGTCAGGTTTTCCGTATTATAGCCTGACAACCCCAGCATGTAACACGCCAGGGGTACCCCATTCCACCAACTGGGGGCACACATCCCAGTTGCTCTGTGGGCAGAGCGCCCTAGCCCCCGGCTAGGGTTCTGAGCACTATTTAGTCGCCTTTTACGACAAGCTTAGCGCTGCTGCAGGCCTATTCTATTAACACCCGGACCTGCACGGGGTATTTTTGCTGGTTTTAAAATTCCTAACTTCTCAGAGATTAAGATGGCCGCCAGAGTAGTTGTGGGCTAAATTGCTCTGCAGTAATTGGCAGTTTCTTGAAAGAGTTATCAGATGAAAGTTATATGAAGGTGTTCAGAATTTAATGCAGAATCCATAATTTAGACTTTTATTAGTGATTTTCATTGGATTGGACATTTATTATATGCAGATCATAGTGCAGTTTTGGATTGACTAATATTCATCCTGTAAATTAAACTATATACAACATGCCTGGGGACAATAATAACAAGGACAAGGATAAAACTGTTCAAACTTATTTAGCTCCACAGAGGAACAAACAAGGTAGTACAGCTCTTGCAAAATCTATTCAGTCAAACAAAGGAAGTGCTTCGGGGCATAGTTCAGGGAAAGATCCAAAAACACCTAAACGAACTCTTTCAGATGTGGCTGATGACAGTGTTGAAAATGTTAATATGTTGAGCATTCACTCTGATTTAAGTGAAATAAAACAATCCCTTCAGAACACTGTCATGAAGTCTGACCTTGATCAATTGGTGAACAAAAAAGAACTTAAAGAGCTTGTTACCACTATTGTCAACAATTTATTGGTATCCTTCAAGGACACAATCACACAAGAATTCAATACACAAATGAGACACAGATGTGGTAAATTGCAAAATCAAGTAGATGCTTTAATTTTTGAAAATGACAATCTAACGGAAAAGCTACGTGATAAGGACAAAAAAAATGGAGGAACTACAGGATGCTGTTAAAAAGTGCAATTTAAGATCCATTGATGCACTAAAACTGGGAAACTACAATGAACAGTATTCTAGAAAACACAACATACGCATGGTCAATTATCTGACCTTGTTAAAATAGTCAAACATGACCTAAAAGTTGATGTTGACCCCTCTGATGTTGTCGCTATCCACCGTATCCAGGGGAAAGAGGGTGATGTTCGACCCATTATTGTAAAGATGCGTAACACTGAGACTAAGATAAAAGTGATGAGAAGCAAAAAGGGACTCACAAACAATGTCAAATTTCATGACGACAGGGAAAATCCATTGAATAATTTTATGCTTGATTTCGAATGAGTAAAGGGGGATGATTCAGTCTTATTTCAGAAATGATCAAAATTATTGTTCACAAGTAATTTTTGGTAGTCATCTTTTGAGATGTTTTTTTTTTTTATAATCACGCTGGATTGCTGCTAGAGTTGATTTATCACTGCACATGTCCGAGACCTCTGTTGTAGTGATAACTCAACACTATCAATCCAGGGTATATGTAGTTAAGTGAAGCCAAGTAAAACATCTAAAGGGGGACAACACATAATAACTTTGAAGTAGAACAATTTCTTTTCTTTTAGGGCTGATTACTTATTTATTCTTAATTGAGCTATGTTGAAAAAAAAAAACTTTATCATTCCAGATTTAAACCAATTGTTTGAATCTTCAGGTTTGCTGTTTTT
The DNA here is from genome assembly GCA_037379345.1 of Perna viridis. NCBI lineage: Eukaryota > Metazoa > Mollusca > Bivalvia > Mytilida > Mytilidae > Perna > Perna viridis. The sequence goes on along the minus strand of CM074525.1, from coordinate 232,988 downwards.
TTTTTGTTTTTTTTTTATCTGTACTGTTTTCATTTTCTTTCTTCATGATTAAACATATTTTATAAGCCAAACTGTACATATCTAATGTGTATTATGTATTGTAACAAGCGTCATCTATGTTTGTGTGAGATGTATGTTACCATGAATGATTTACTAAGTTATGTACTCAATTACTATTGTTTGATTGTCCTATTTCATATTTCATTTGTTTTTGATATTAGATAATGAGTGTTGATAATAATTTAACAGTTTTATCCATGAATGTTAGGGGACTATTAAATACAAAAGAGAGATTAGACATTTTTAGTTGGGCAATGGTGAAGGGCGCTTCTATAGTTTGTCTTCAAGAAACTCATAGTAATGAAGATGTGCAAAAACATTGGGAAGATGAATGGGGAAATAAATGCATCTTCAGTCACTGCAGTAATAAAAGCGCTGGTGTTTGTATTATGTTCAAGCAGGGTTTAGATTTTACTGTTCATGATTCAAAAATTGACTCTAATGGTAGGTTCATTGTACTTGATTTATCTTTATTTGAGCAGCGGCTTACCTTTGTTTGTATTTATGGCAGTAACACAGATGAACCATTAGTATTTTGTTATGTGGTGATTGGAGTGTAGTTCGTGACTTTCATTTGGATACATTTAATATTTTAAATAATAGAAACGCAAATCTCGAAAAAAGATTAAAGAAATTGTTGAATCCTTCGAACTTCTTAATCCGTGGTGAACTTGTCATCCTGATGATAGAAGATATACTTGGCATCAGACTACACCTATCAAACAGAGTAGACTTGATTATTTCTTAGTGAGTGAAGACCTTTTCTCACTTAAGAAATACACAAGAATATTACCAGGGTATAAAACTGATCATTCTGCCATTGTTTTCACTTTTTCAGCTAGTCTTGAAAAGAGGGGGAAGGGCTTTTGGAAGTTTAACTCACAGTTGTGGAGAGACACTGAGTATATACAAAAAGTTAAAGCATGTATTAATGACACTGTGAGTTTCATCAGTCAGGTAATAAAGATGACCCTTTTCATGTAAAATTTACATGTAATGATCAATTTTTTCTAGAACTACTGAAGATGAAGATCAGATCAGTGTCTATTACACACAGCATAGCTAAATCTAGGGAAGAAAAGGCTTTCACTCAGGAACTTGAGACTGATATTCAGAATTTGGAAAATATTATGAATTCTTCTCCTAGTGAAGCTATTCAAACATCTCTGTCCTTGAAAAAAATTGAGTTAGAGACTAGAAGGGAACAGAAGATTGAGGGTCTACTTCTGAGATCCCGGGTAAATTGGCATGAAAATGGGGAGAAGTGTACCCAGTATTTCTGTAAGCTGGAAAAGAGAAATTTTGTTAAGAAAACAATGGCTGAAATGATAGATAACCAAGGTAATTACATATCTGATCAGTCTGTGATTCTACGGGAACAACAAGATTTTTATAAGAATCTGTATTCTCATAGAAATATAGACTGCTCTGATGAGTCATTTTATAGACATGACATTAAGCTCATGCAGGAGCAACATGACTTCTGTGAGGGGAATTTAACATACGACAAATGTAGCAAAGCATTAAAATCTATGGAGAATGGTAAAAGTCCGGGATTTGATGGATTGACTGTTGATTTTTACAAGTTTTTCTGGAATGATCTTGGACCATTTGTTTATCGGTCTTTATTTTATGGGTATGAGAGTGGGAGATTGTCAGAATTTCAATACCAGAGTATTATTACCTGCTTACCAAAAGAGGGAAGACAGAAGATTTATTGGCAATTGGAGACCCATTAGTCTCTTAAACACAGACATCAAGATAGCTTCAGCAGTTATAGCATACAAACTGAAATCTGTGTTGCCTTTTATTATCAGTGACACACAGAAGGGATTTATGGAGGGTAGATTTATTGGGGGAGAATTTTAGGCTATTAACAACTTGATGTACTATCTTGAGTCAAATAATAAGTCTGGTTTACTACTTCTTGTAGACTTTGAAAAAGCTTTTGATTCAATTAATTGGGATTTTTTTAAAAAGGCTCTTTATAGCTTTAATTTTGGTCCATCGATTTGCAGATGGTTCGAGACTTTCTATGTTAACGCCAAGAGTTGTGTGATTAATAATGGACACTTATCCGATTTCTTCAGTTTTGAGAGGGGTTGTAGACAAGGTGATCCCCTTTCCCCTTATTTATTTATCATTGGAGTGGAATTGTTATCGTTAAAACTGAAGTAAAACCCTAACATTCATGGAATCTCTGTTAATGAATAAGACATGCTTTTGAGTCAGTATGCTGATGACACTTTTCTTACATTAGATGGTAGCGAGCAATCATTAGAGGAAACCCTTCACTGTTTTAATAAGTTTTCATCCATATCTGGGTTAAAGATGAATTCCTCAAAAACTAAAGCAGTTTGGATTGGGAACAAAAAATATTCTGACCATATACTTTGTCCTGACTATAATCTTCTCTGGTCACATACAAACTTCAGACTTCTGGGTATTGATTTTTCTTTGGATATGAGTAGTATAGTTGATATTAATTTTTCTAAAAAAATAAAAGAGGTCTCAGCCATACTCAAAAGTTGGCAACACAGGAAATTAACTTTACTAGGCAAGATTACTGTAATATAGACTCTGGCATTGCCAAAACTGATACATTTGTTGACTTCACTACCTAACTTAGTCCAATCTCAGTTAAATAACCTAAACACCATGTTTTATAATTTCATATGGAATGGGAAGACAGACAGATTAAAACACTCTTATTGGTGATATTTTACAAGGCGGGCTAAGCATGATTCATTTGGATTCTTTTACTAATTATCTAAAATTATCATGGATTAAGCGTTATCTGATTAATCCTGATGGGAAAAAAAATCAATTTTGGAAGGACACACTTTGCAGTCTATCTAAGGCAAAACCCATTGTAAAATTATGTATTAAAGAAATCATGTCTTTGGATATTTTGAACTATGTACCAGTGACAAATTTTAATGACTATTTAGTTTGGAAAGAAAGTGGTATTGAGTATCTTAAATATATTGTAGATTTTGACAACAGGACATTCTTTTCATTTTTTTTTACATACTTCAGACTTCTATCAAACATTCCCAGATTTATAAAAGACTATGTGAAGGAGCATTGCCAGGATATAAATTTAGCTAATTTTACATTCACAGATCCACTTATTGACAAAATTTCAGAAAACCAAAAGCTGAAATTTATATATAGAGTGTGAATCAAATATTTGCCAAACCACATGAAAAATTTATAAGATGGGAGAATGTCCTGAAGAAAGATCTGTTAGAGTTGTCAAACTATTTTATTATTCTTAAAAAATATTGTCATGATACATATCTAAAGAATTTTCAGTTTAAAATGTTACATAGGATACTGCCAACAAATTCTTTTTTATTTAAAATTAAACTTGAAGCCACAAATTTATGTTCTTTCTGTGGCATGACAGAGGAAACATTAGAGCATCTATTTTATGACTGTAATATCAGTTAACTTGGTTAACTTTTCAACAAAACATTAGAAATTTTGATGATAACTTTACTTTTAGTAAAGAACAGGTTTTACTAGAATTTACAGAGAAAAAATTGTTTTTCAATCTTATTTTTATTATAGCAAAAAATTTCTTATACAAGTGTAAGTTGAAGGAGACTACTCCAACATTTACTGGTTTCAAGTCAAAGATTAAGCAGTATCAGTCTTTCGAACTATTGATTGCAAATAAGAACAACACTACTAGAAAATATGAACAATTCTGGGCTCCATTACAAGCATATTTCAAGAATGACATTCCTTTTCTATTTTAAATGATTCATTTAAATTGTTTGGACAGTCAAATGCTTTTTTATTTAATAAAATGTTATTATTTTTGAGTATATACATATACAAGTGAAAGCCAGTGAGTATGTGTGTGTGTATAAGGAATAATAGGGAGTGCCTGTATTTTTTTATTACAGTTACTATTAGTCTTATTTCTGCAAGTTTGTAACAAAAAAATAGTCTGTAATAGCAATATGTAGTAATATAACAATATAACCTCCCAACACCTTAGTCTGGTGGCAGTTAGGAGGATTGTAAAATCCAGGCTATTGAAAAACAAATAAAAGATAAAAAAAAAATTCTCATTAACTTTGTCTCAAAATGACAAAAGTAATTTATCATTTATTTTTGTACATCAAACTTGAGTGTAAACCAAATGTGGGTAATTTTGTCACTACCCTGGTGTCACTACATTTGTAGTTGCATGTCAGCTATATTTACAATCTTGAAGATATCATTTAAATGCTATCTATGAATTCCGCAAGGACCAATGCTAAATATAACTGAAAAATAATGACATAAATTTGTCATTAAGTGAGTATGGTTCCCAAAAGCACAGTTGAAAATTATGCTAAAAATAGAATCTCATGAGGCAGCAATAGGGAAATGCCTATTTGAAAATATTTATATCGGTCCAATGTAGGAATAGTGCATGTTAAGGCAGTTCTATATCTACACTGTGCTAGATGTATTTTTGTGTTTCTACAAAGGGTGGCAATGCAGAAAACAGCATTTTTTATATGAAATATATGTACATTTAAAACTATGCCAGGGATGTACACTTGTATGTCCCTGATTAATGTGTTAAGAGTGTAAGGGATTTCTATTTTTTTAAGATTCTTAAAAGCTTTGGAGTTTCTTTTTAAGTAAATCTCAGCTTCAGGCATGCTATTTGGAATCTCTGGAAAACATGCTTGCATGACAGTGGGAAAAAATTATGTGCTTTATTCGTATGCAATGTACATTTACATTTAAGTTTTATTTAATGTCTTTACAAAGTGCTGTAAATAACAGATGATTCTGAAATATCTTTTGTCAGATGCAATTACATGTACTACCATACTTTAAAAAAATATACCACTAATAAGGTCCTCATTTTCTCACTAAAAAGTGACTAAAGCTTTCAAAATCCTAGAAAAAAACCTTCTGTAAGGGTAAGCGTATTCTGCTTTTTTTAGAAACACCTGTTCAATTATGTTTTTTTTTTTTTTTTTTTTTTCCTTTTCAGTACTGACCAAGAATATGCTGATTACATAGTTGACATACTGAAAAGTAGCAATATTTGACCAGTTGGAGTGTTCAGATAATTATAGAACAATGGAGGCAAGCAGTGCTTTAGATACAGAAATCCGTGTGATCGAGATTCACATGATGGATACATTTAAATTCTACCCTCTGACAATAACAACTGGACTCGCTGTAAGGGCTTTGATTTATCCTATGACCCTGATAAGGACAAGATTACAATCTCAGAGTGGGAAAGCTGTTTATAAGGGAACAGTGGATGCTTTCCTTAAGATATCCCACGACCGTGGTCTGAGAGGGTTATACCGTGGATTTGGTGTCAGTTGTTTTCAGAGTGTATCATCAGTTGTGTACCTTTATTCTTATGAGAACGTGCGACGCTGGTTGTCACAGAGTATTAAAGATAGCCATTATTGTTCCATGCTGGCAGGTGGCGCTGCATCATGTGTTAATCAATGTTTTATTGTTCCTTTGGATGTGATATCACAACACTTAATGTTGATAGAAAGTAAAAGACCTGGTGCTGAAAAACAAATAGAGAAAAAACTTCAAACATTACAACACATCCAGCTGAGTGAAGATATAAAAAACAGTAGATTTGGTGCCGTAAATGGCATATGTAAGGAGATTTATAGACTGAATGGTCTGAGGGGATTTTACAAGGGTTATGTCATATCACTGGGAGTCTATATGCCAAGTAGTATGTGCTGGTGGTTCTTCTATGATCGTTATGGAGGTAAGAAGATTTTAGACTGTATCTCCCCTATATCACTGGGAGTCTATATCCCAAGTCAGGGATTGAATTTCAGAATTTTTTCCACTAGCAAAATTTAGAATTTTATACTCGCTGAATTTAAGTTTTTTGGGTTATTTCTGGACTTTGGCCATATATCATATAGAATTCCATTGGCAAATTTAAGCAAGTGCAAATAATTTCTACTAGCAAAATTGATCACTGCAAGTAGTATGTGCTGGTGGTTCTTCTACGATCGTAATGGAGGTAAAAAGACATTAGACTGTATCTCCCCTATATCACTGGGAGTCTATGTGCTGGTGGTTTATCTACGATCGTTATGGAGGTAAGAAGACTTTAGACCGTACATGTATCTCCCCTATATCACTGGGAGTCTACATCCCTTGTAGTATGTGCGGGTGGTTTTTCTACAATCGTTTTGGAAGTTAGAAGACTTTTGACTATATCATCCCAATCTCTCCCCTATATCACTTGGGGGCTACATCACAAGTACAATGTACATGTAGTTTGTGTTGGTGGTTTTCTGGGATCGTTTTGGTGTTAAGAAAATTTGAGACTAGATCACCTCTCCCCTACATCATTGGGAGTCTACATCCCAAGTTGTAGTATGTATACATATACATGTAGTATGTGTTGATGGATCCTCTATGATGGTTTAAGACAGTGTCATTTCCCTCTTATACAGATATCTGTGTAACTAAAAATATGGCATCAATGAATGATCCACATTCACTTCTCCCTGACCACTCCCCACTTTTCCTTGGTGTCTTTCTTAAAGAAAAGTAATTACTCCCTATTTTTCTCTTGAGCCCTGATAGTGCTTTCATAAGTATAACCCACACCAGACCATTCCGGAAGCCCTTTGTATCATTTTCAATGCATTTTGCACCTACTAGGTACATGTACATTTGTACATTGGGATAGCAGGATTAAGAATAGACATTGTATGGTATTTTTAAGTTGGATTTTCTCTTTGTACAGTGCCCAATAAACTAAATGTTTTTGCTGACAAATTCTCATATTGTAAATCTGAATTACAGGGTTAGTGATTGATATGTTGCTAGACTTTATATCACATTTTTGTGTTATTTTTATCTGAATATATGTCCTTATTGAACAGGTTTGATGGTGGACATGTTGCCAGACTTTATCTCACGTATGTTGATCCATATGGGAGCAGCTTCTTTAGCAGCTATAAGTACCAGTGTACTGACTAACCCATTAGATTTGTTGCGTACACGTGTACAGGTAAGGCCAATTAAAATTGATGGATTTTCATCTCCCCCTAACCCTAGTTATGGTGAAAAGAGGATGATATGTGACCATAAAACATATGGTTTTATATCAATACAGTGCTCGCCTTTAGCCACTAGCCCAAAGCCTGGGGCTAGTGAATTGATGTGTACATGTCTTGTTCCGGGCTAGTTGAATCCTGTACAGTCCTCTATTATTCGGGCTAGTCATTGAGAACTTTGAAGGAAAGGACTGTCAATTTGTATGGAAGAAGATCTCTCTATGTATGTATTTGTATGGAAGAAGATCTCTCTATGTATGTATTTGTATGGAAGAAGATCTCTCTATGTATGTATTTGTATGGAAGAAGATCTCTCTATGTATGTTTTATGTGTTTAATTGTTAAAAATGACAATTCCATCTGCAGCTTGTAATTCTAGACAAGTCGCACAACAAAAATTAAAATAAAATAAAAAAGATAAAAATCCTCCCACCCGTCCCTCTTTTTTGTGGACCCCTGGATAAAAATCTAACAATTAAATTTATTTGGCCTAAATATTAGGCCAAATAGGAAAAATATCCTATGTTTCCTATTACTATACCCTTCCTACTTTTTTTTTGCCTAGGAAGAATGTCACAAATGATTAGACTACTATATTGTGTTTACCCAGTCCACATTAACCTACAAAAAAGATGTAGTTTAGATTTTCATGTTAATTGTTCTGATTAGGTCAGTTCAGTATGAGCCACTTATGCTGGGTCTATCATAATCAGTATGCAGTGGCATTCGCAGCACTTTACCACATTCTTTTCATGCATATGTCAGTTAAAAAGACTTTGGTGCAGCTTGGTCATGGAATCTGTGAGGGGCCAAACCTACACATGTACAATGTATAAACTCCTGCACTAGAGGCGAGCATGCTACCACAAGACCAATAGAAACCGCTTGGAATAGCTCAGCGTACTTAGGGCCAAATTAATGTGGAAGCTTGGAATAGCCCAGGGTATTTAGGGCCAAATTAATGTGGAAACTTGGAATGGCCCAGCATACTTCGGGCCAAATTAATTTGGAAACTTGTAATATCCCAGCATACTTAGAGCCAAATTAATGTGGAGCTTGGAATAGCCCAGCATACTTAGGGCCAAATTAATGTGGAAGCATTACAAAGGGAGAGGGATCTATTTTGGTTTTCTTGGCTTCTGGAAATACATTGTAGCTACACCACTGACAGTAACTGAGTCACTTCCACTTAATCAGGATTTACTTTTCCTATTTGATCAACATATTTCTTTCTGAGATGATATTCGTTCACTTTTTGGTGGATTTCCGTTTTTTTGTAATCCAGATTTTACCATGATAATTCATTATTTTACAATTTATTTACTTCCCATTTTCCAAGTTACTGCTTTTCTGTTGTTCCTTGTAAAATCATCTCTGATACACAGATGAAAGACTCTTTGGCATTATCATACCAGTGTTCATTCCAGGCCACGCCATTGACGCAAATTTACCGTCTAACAGCGATTAAACCTTGTACCGTATGCGCCCAAGTAGCACTTCAAAAGTTTTACTTGAATATATGCATTAAAGCTATAAGCAAAATTCCCTTACTGAATGAACAAATAACTTCAGAACAAGTACTTGTTTACTTATAAATAGAACAACTATAATTAAAATATGCATAGTAGTTCAGTACAAGATGTAATCTACTTATACATATTTTTATGACCCCCTTTTTTAGCTCACCTGGCTAAAGGCCATGTGAGCTATTGCCATCACTTGGCGCCTGTCGTCGTCCGTAGTCATCGTCAAAAATTTTTCAAAACTGTTCTCCTCTGAACTTGACCAATTGGAACCAAACTTGGTTTGAATTTTCATTGGGGTATCCTGCATAGAACTGATGTTGGGATTTTTAATCTGTCGTAAAACATGGCTGCTGTTACTAAAAATAGAACATAGGGGTCAGACAGTAGTTTTTTGCATATATTTCCAAAATGGTTAAGTTTAGCTAAATTTTGACAGGATAAAAGTGTTCAGCATTATGAGATCTATCTGCAGTCAAATTTTCATTTTAATCTATTGAGCCCTGTTGAGTTATTGCCCTTTTCCAATGTTTTTTTGCTATTTTTTATGTTATTTCTTTAAAAAATCTTCTCCTCCGACACTATTTTACAAATCGAAACAAAACTCGATGTAAGTGTTCCTTGGGGTATCCTGCATAGAATTGAAGTGGGGTTTTTTGATCTGTCAAAAAACATGGCCACTGTTATTAAAAATAGAACATGTGGGTCAGACAGTAGTTTTTCACATATATCTCCAAAACTGTTAGGTTTAGCCAAATTCAATCAGTTGCTGAAATGATCCTTATTTTTGGGACTACAAAAGTCTTCAGGCATAAAATTTGTCAGACGCCTTCTTATAAGAGTTATTGCCGATGACAGGGGAAAATGACAGGTTCAGCCAATGTCTTGAAAACTATGATAGATTTAGACTTTCATTTACCGAAATGATCCTTATGATAGTCCTATCAAAGTTTTCTTGAGTCAAAATTGTTGGACAACTTCTTGTTCAATTTATTGCCCTTGAAAGGCAAAATTTAACCAGGTGAGCGATTCAGGCTCCTGGAAGCCTCTTGTTGCAAAAATGGCCTCTAAATTTGCTACCAAAGGAGCCCTTGACCCCCACTGTTAAACTCTGGAATGAACACTGCCATACTTGTAGTTTCTTCCTCTTGTCATAACATCTGATTCCTATCTTATACTAGCTTCTTGTGCTTTTACAGGTGAGAGGAGAAAGTATACGGACTTCATTGAACATTTTATGGAGAGAAGAAGGTCTTGTTGGTATCTGTACAAAGGCTTTACCAGCCAGGGTCACCAGCAGTATTATATTCTCATTATTTATTGCTACAGGATATGAATCAGTCAAACGTTTTAGTCTTAAGGAAGAATTTAAGGGTGATGTAAGATGGTGATTAACATTAATTATAGAAACAATTGTGTCATATATTTCAGGTATAATAATGGGATTAAACTTGGATCATAAATTGGAACTTTCACCCTGGCTGAACATAAAAATTGAGTTATAGTATGGTGAATGTTGGTAAGGCAGGAGGAGGAAATTATTTTTGTAACACTTTTCTCAGCAACTATTGTACTAATCACAGCTTCTTGATATATGGTATCCACCATCAGGTACAGAGGTCCAATATCTTGGAATCTGATTTCAGGCCTGTCGGACTTCTCCCTGTTGAACAAAATTCTGCCATTTCTGTCTTTTGCTTATTTTTATTTTCCTAACAAAATTAAGCCAATCTATGCGTGTCCCTGGTTACTTTAGAAGGTGTAAAATTTAACAATAGAGAGGTTCACAGTAAGTCTCTGTAGGAATCAGGCAGCTGATGAAACATGGTATAAAAAAACACCATTTTGAAAGTTTGATTTTACTATTTGCACTATCAAATTCAAGGAAAAAAGGAAAAGATTTTCCGTATCATTTTGGTAAATTGATATAAAAAAAAAATACAAAAATATCATTTTTCTAACATTTTATTGAAAAATTTCTGAGAAAATCCAGTGATGCAGAGATCAAATAATGGTCTTTTCAAATAGAGGAAGCACCGTTGAGCGAAATATAATTGTCAACTAGGTGAGTTTTTGACTTGGATGTTTCTAATTTTTGCCAGTTTGTCTGACGCTTACAAAAACTCACACTTTATAAAACAATCTGACTTGTGTGGGTACATGTATGTGTGACTGCAAAATCAATGACAAAATATGCTTACAGTCATTGTGTGTCAAATCCACAAGTTCGGGTAAACATGTAAGACACATGTTGCATGTAGTAAGTGATTGTCATCAATGAAGCATTACATATTTTTGAACTCCAGATATTCTGCACCCACAGGTGATGTTTAAAGGTTTATGTCCATGTTTCTGTATAAAAATACAAGTAAAAAGACATTCAAAAGAAATTAGAATTTCAAAGTATCTTACAAGTTACGTTAACTAAATGACTTTTAGTTGAAAAGAATCAAAGATTTTCTTACATTTATGTTTCAAAGCGTCAATATTCTATACGTACACATACATATTGTATGTTTGCTAAACTCAACTCCAAATTATATTTCAATGACATGTCCAACTAGACATAGAAGTAAATGTCTCTTTCTTCAGCTTAACCTCTTTAATGACTGTATGTCTATTTATAGATAAATATTTTGATGAATGGAGGTTACAAAAGCTTTTTTGCTTCTAATACAACAGCAAAAAATTTGTAGTTTTGGAATGATATTGCATTGTCTTTGTCTGTAAACATTGGGTGTAGTCATTGTGAAATACCATCTAACTGGCAGACATGTCAGACATATATTTTTTCAGTCACACAGAAATTTTGGAAGTTTTAGACTGCTTATATAGGAGAAAAAGGTCAAATTGGATTTCAATCAGACAAGTCAGAAATCGTTAAGTAAACTGGTCAGTCTGGACTATACCTTGCATTTGATATTTTTTTTTTTTGTAAAATTTGGTTCATAATTTCAAGGAGGGGATTTTTTAATAAACCATTGCATAGCCTTACTCTTAGCTAATTGAAAGATGTTTTACCAAATTGCCAACTTTTCTATACTTCCAATTCACTCTTTAAGTAGATTGGCTTCATCAAGATACAAAATGTACTCAGCAGAAATAAAATAATGTATTTTGAGGTACTTGATGTAGATCATTAATGTAATTTTTCTTGGACTGTAAACAGGGAAATTTCTGTGATCAATCTAATTTCACACCGCTTTGAATTCCTGATCGTTCCCTGATTCATATTAGATTGTTTTTTTGGAAAAAAATATTCCAGACAATTTAATTGATGAAACAGGTCATACTGTGTAAGTAGTGAAAACTGTCACAAAAATTTCCTAATTTTTCCTCAAAAATGACCTTGAAATTGGACGTCCTTTAAAATTTCTACTTAAAAAATGAATAGGTCACTGAACTTGATTTTGTGAATATGAAGCCAATTGTAGGCAATTTTGGGGGAGTTTTTGGCTTATAGAATGGTAAATGTTGTATGGGCAAGGACAATATTTTTTAACCTTTTTCTTTTTCTCAGCAACTATAAATCACAGCTACTAAATATTTAGTATACATTTGTGGGATATCAGAGGATGAGATTTCAGGTCTGACAAACCAGACCATTTCTTACTTTGACCCATTTTTACCTTATTTTGTTAGATTCTGTAGGAAATTATCACTATTTTAGAAACTATTAAAAAAATAACAAACTGGTATATACAATTCATGAAATGTATTTGCAAAGAACATTCTTGTATATTTCAAACAGAAAGTTTGGGGTTACCTGACTCTTTTTCATGTAATATTTTTTTTTCAAATCCCATTAGATTTTTGCCTTTTTCCAGCCAATTTCAAAATTGATGTTTGTAATTTTACCATACAAATTTTATGTAAAAAAATTTTATGAAAAATTTTAAACATGTTGTTTTTTTATCATTTAAAACACTATTATTCATTGAAAATACATAAATCTGGATTTTGGAAGTTGACAGAAAAGAATATGCTATGTATGCATGTATGATTCAGCTTTAGGGTAAAATGAAATCTTGGTAACAATTTCTGAATATATATTAAATTGTTGATAAAGGCACTATTGACTTACAAGTTTGATGCTTTTATGTGTCTCAAAGTAATGCTATTAAGATTACAATCCTCTGTTTTGTTATGAAATATTCGGTTTTCATTTTATCAAAGCATTTTATTATCATTGTTAAAAATCAATGAAAGCTTTTTTCAATTTAGTTAAGGAGCATTTTGTTAAAGGTTTAATTGTTACCTGGATAATTATTGGCATTACTTAGTGTCCATTGTTGAAAACTTAAGTATTATATGTTTACTTTTGAGGAATGTATGAGTTGAAATAGAAAACTCATGAAAACAATCGACATTAATTGTGGCTGTCTGTGATATTTTTAAAACTTTTTGTACAGAATGTTTTACGAAGATGAAGATATTGTAATATTTTATATAAAAGAGAATATAGAATAAAATATTTAAAGCAGTTTTAGTACTTAACAGAAATAAGATTTGGTGTATTAATTCAAGTAAGACCTATACTTGTTCCTGTAGTGCTAGAGGTTGTCTGACAAGTTAATTTCTGACGTGGTGCCATCCTTTGGGGTATGGAAGAACAGAATTCCAACCGCTTACATTGTAGGAATACCTTTCGATTACTATTATTGAAAGAGTAATCAAGGGAATTAAGATTTGAGTGGTAATCAAAAGAATATATTCCAAGGATAAAACTATATAGACAGGAATAGTAGTCTCCAATAACATGTACAAATAAATGAGCAACCCCGACTCCACTGGGACCAGGTCAAACTGAGCAGAATATAGAATGTGTGCTGCTAGATTCTAAACACAGTGACACATTGTGCACCTAACTTTATAATTAAAGTTTTACTTCGAACCTGGCAAACATTGGTAATTACATTGGTTTATGTCTGGCTAACATTGATACTTGGTTAGTTTCTGTACCTCAAATTTACTAATCAATTGTTGGAATTTGAAATATTCGGATTATTTTACAGTATAAACCAAGATTAGAAAGCCGAAATGTAAAAATCATATTTTTTCTGTAATTTCTTTTTTTTTTTTTCAAATTTCTAAATTCTCCTTTCATTGGACTATGAAAAATTATCTATAAAACTAAGTAACCTGGAATAAACCTGTGTCTTGGCTTTAGATTTGCACCATGAAACTTGCTAAATGAGTACTTGCTTGTGAGTTATTTTAACCTTAAATCCCTATCCTGCAAAAATGTCAAAGTAAAAAGAAATAGTGGCCTGTTGTGTTCTATTGCATATTTAGTATCTGGTCCTTTTGGACCAATTTCATAAATTGTGGGGTTCGTAGTCATGCAATCAGAACTACTCAGCTATTTCCGCTGTACTGAAAACAAGAAAGGCTTAGGAGTTCCAATTGGTTTTGTAGTCACAGTTTATTTTTATGCTAAGAGAACAATTTCAGTTTATTGTACATTGAAAATCTGTATGCTATGTTTTCATTTGATATATTTATTGCTAGATATTATCTGCAGCCGCCTGTGATCCGTGGAAAACTATACATATTTATCCTATCCATAAACTTGGACTTAATATAGCATAATATTGTTAGTTTAAGGGGGTAGACCTAGAGTAAGGAACATAACTTTTGAAATCAGTGATATGCTTCAGTTTGTATCACATTCAATTTCACCGAAGCCTATCAAGCTTCCATTTGAAACGGAATGAAATCAGTCTAACATAAGATTGATGTAACATGCTGAATACAAACGTTCCAGTGATTTGTAAGAGCTGTGTCCCTTACCCTAGGTCTACCTCCTTAAAGCCCTACAAATGGTAATTTATGGGTCATAGGGAGGCATGATTCCTCATGGCAGAATTAATGAATGGAATTCCTATTTTAGCTTCTTAGATAGTAAGTTATATATATATGCACATTATTTGCTAGTTAAAAGGGCTATTTTCTTATTTTCATGGTCACAAAATAAGTGGGGGAGACTCAATGAACTTGTAATTTCTATCTCCTAAGGTCACCTTATACACATTATGCCTGATTCTTTATACCTGGTGTGGAGTAAAAAATGCAGAGATTTATTGCATTACTTTCAAATTTTTTATACCTGGTGTGAAGTAAAAAAACACAGAATATTATTGCATTGCTTTTAAATTCTTTATACCTCACTACGTCCATAAATAAACATTACAGTGTTGTTTGCCAATTATTAAAATCCCAGCACAATAACATTTACCTCAACAGATGATTAAAATCCCAGCACAAAAACATTAATTACTTTTCAAGGGCAATCACTCTTCTATGGAGTCGTCTGACAACTATTATCCCTTAAGATTTTGTAGGCCTTATAATAGGAATCAAATTCAATTTGTAATATTACAAAATGTATGATATTTTATAATATTACTAAATCAGGAATTTGTAATATTAGAAAATGAATTTGTAATATTAGAAAATGAATTTGTAATATTACAAAATCAGTCGCATTTTATAATATTACAAAATGATTTTATAATACATGTACTAAGAAATTATCATTGAATACGACAAATCCATTTCCGTCCCCCCCCCAAAAAAAAAAAAACAAAAAAAAACACACACACACAATATTAATGGTAGTGGTAATACTTTGAACTGAAATTTTCCACCCTTTGCTGTCATTTCTAGTTTCGAAAGATACAGGTCAACTTGTCCCAATTCCAATTTGGCCCAAACCAATTTGTGCCAACTTTGGTCAATTCGTCCCATGATTTTAGAAATCGTTTTTGTCAGGATATAATGTTTTTGTGTGTCGTTCATGGTCATATTATACCTTTTGTTTTGATTTTTATAGGGTATTATTTTACCAGACCTGAAGTTTTGTTTTGTTTTGTTTTTGGTTTGTTTTCCTTGTGCTCTTATGCTATTTATAATTTAAAAACGGGAAATATTTTAGTGTAAACAGTATTTTTATTAGGGAATATGAACATGACAGATACAAATGTAATACAATATAGGGATTGGAAAACAAGTGTTAAACACTATAAAATTATAAATTCCTCTCCCATAAAGACATTATCAGAGATGGTAATTAGCATATATCGGTTAGATATCAGAAAATGGTGATGATTATAATGATGACCAATCTATTCACAATACACAAATTAATTGAAGCCAACCGTTATAAGCAATATGACAAAATCAAAGGATACCACACATTTTAATCAGTACATACATGTACATGAAACAAGAGATTATGGATAGTCTAGACCGTAGATCTACTGAAGAAAAATAGTCCCACTGACCCCATTAAGGTTCAAATGGTCCAGGTTTAAGGTGTTTATATCTAATTTACGCCAATAAACAACTTTTACTGCGAACTAAATATAATGATTAATTTGGGTTGTATTAACAACGATCATACAAGTTGCTCCCTCTTAGTGATGGCAGCATAAAGGCTAAAGCTATATTACAGCTTATCAACTGATAAATTTTGTTAGTAGAGACATGTATCTAAGGGCATGCTTTATTTCAATGATTGTGGCTAAAGTTTGAATGATTTGACAGCTTTAGCGCACTAATAAAATTACCAATCATCAATGTCTGTTTCATAAAACAGGAAGAATGGATGTTGAAATACCAAAAATGCTTATTTCATTGTGTATTGTCCCATCTTAGATTATAGTTGTGGCTTAATTTCTTCACAGAATGTAATTAAATGACACAATACCTACTGGAGTGGCAATTAACACATGCTGACATAGCGGTGTGAACATCTTGACAAGTGAGTGTAGGGCAATAAACAAACAGTTTATTAAAAATATAAATTATATTTGTGGTGCCATAAATGAGTCAACTATAATCACATTCTATACAAAATTAAACTTCCTTCAAATAAAATACTGTGATGCCATACACGCATTTCACCAATAATATTAATCAAAGTATTATCTATATATCTTTATTCTCAGACAGCCAATTTACATTAGTACAGAGACAATCAACAAGTACATAACATACACATTCATGAACGAACGCAACTATTTATAATACGTATAAAACTGTGACAAAGATTCGCTCCTTCATTGCTAGAAATGCTGTTTTTTTAAGCGTTTAAACGCGGGAAAATGTTTTAAAGCGTTAACTTATAAGTATTACAATCGAAGACACTTGTTTATTGTATCTAACGAAAAGTTGGATGTTTAGGTCCATTCAAGTATCTGTCCGTACGTCCGTACCAGTGTCCATGCGTCCGTCCGTCCGTTATAAAGTCTTGTGGCCTCTCCGTTTTTCTTTACCGATTTACTTCAAACTGTGTAAATGTTTGCGCGTTGGGTATAGTGATCGTGCTATAAATATCTTAATCGGAAGCTAAACCAACGCAAGAAATGATTGATTGATTGTTGGGGTTTAACGCCCGAGCAGCAATATTTCAGCTATATTCAGGCGATGAACATGAAGTGGATGATAAAATGAACATGAAATGATGAAATGAAAAATGGGATGGGACACAAGGATAATGGGGTCGATAAATTTTGATTGCCACTGGAAATAAGGGGAGGTGGGTACGGTCGGGCAGTTTAGCCTCCTGTAGTTTGCGGTCAGCTTTTCCGTATTATAGCTTGACAACCCCAGCATGTAACACACCAGGGGTACCCCATCCCACCATCTGGGGCACACATCCCAGTTGCTCTGTGGGCAGAGCGTCTAACCCCCGGCTAGGGTTCTGAGCACTATTTCGTCGCCTTTTACGACAAGCTTAGTGCTGCAGCAGGCCTTTTCTTTTGACACCCGGACCTGCACGACATAAAAGGTCGAGGGCCACTGGTAATCCTCCATAGGTAGAATAAAGCATGTTGTGTAAGACGACAGGGGTCCATTAGGGGCCTGATGGGCGTATTTTATTAGAGACAGACAAGTAAGTCAACAATGAGAATAATGAATGCAAATGAAAGCCATATATCTTTTTCACTCTTCACTACTAATTAGCAAAACTTTTGATACTTCAAGAAGTTAGAGGCTAATTATTAATGCCTATTCTGGAAATTTCTTCATTTTTTTACCCGAGGTTGCCTTTATTGGTTTTTGATGATTGCCCAATGTCAGAGAACGGCTCATAAAACGGTCAAATGTGGTATGCGGCATGCCAAACCACTTTAGGTATTTCAAGACATTTTTGTTACCTTATACAACCTCAAAAAGAGCAGATCCAGTCGGCTATATGTCTTACACAGGAGTGTGAAACTTCGTACGGCACAGTTGGATTGTTTTCCTGAAAGCATTTCGTAAACAGGAGTGACTGCATTTAAATCTGCATCTACCAACAGATATCAAAGACTCCCATTACCCAATTTTTGTCCTAATGATGAATTAAAACACGACAGAGTATAAAAAGCCACCAATCCGCAGAATGTGTAACTGAAAACAGCCGCTCAAGTATGCACAGAAAATGGTCGACATGCCTGCTCACATATATCAGCACACTACTGATATTGTATTTTTGCTTGTTTCAACAATTACACACAGTACACAAACGAATTCGCTGTCTGTCAATTGTAAGTAATTTACATGTTAGTTCAACAATATTCCGTGGTAAATTTCAAAAGAAGTACCAAGTAATAAGAGGTTTCGGCATGGAAAGGAAACATTCCAATAGCTTAGAAAAAGCACAGTTGTTATGAACAGTATCAGCTCTATGCTTTAGTTGCACCAGTATAAAGCGATGATACTTTTTCTATTGGCTGGGCCTTTATTCGACAACTGGTGATTCCCTTATTGCGTAGCCAAGTATTTAAAAAAAAAAACTCAATTGAGATTGAAGAGTAATCAAGGGATCAGAAATTCTAGCGGAAATCAAAAGAATGTAATCCAGCGACAAAGACCAGACATGGAAAACAGGACATCACTACAAAAAAAATGTAAGGTGTCGTTTACTTGTATGAGTCCTGTAATAACTTTTGTGATGCCTAATTTGTTTGAAGGAATGTGATTGAATGGATCAAATTCGATAAGTAACATTATATATACATCACCTTTCCTGCCATGATAGTTGGAATTATTTTATCAGTTGATGCGCGGTTAGTTTCTATTGTGTTACAGTTTGGCATATAATAAAACAATGCCAATTTATTGACTTTGTATACGTTTCATGAAAAACAATCCGGAAGACAGCTCCACTTCTATTTATTTTAAAGACTTGTGATAAATATTAAGTCGCATCATTGATCTTCATTAAGTGAATAAATGGCTTAAATGAATTCGAAATAAGATTAAAAAAAAATATGAAAGTTCTAATAGGTTATTTTGATAAGAAATCTAAAGTAAGATAATGATTCTGAGCAGTATTAAAAGGGGGGTGACGTTGATTATTGATATTGTTTTGATCAAGATTTTCTCCTTTTTATGACAATGTTTTATCTATTAATGAATGAAATTATTCAACATCAAAAGTTTTAAAATATATTGAATTGAATCTCACTATAATTACAAGCTTTTCGACATATCTTTGATCTCGCAAGATTTTAAAGAAATTAGCCATGTGTTAGGTAGGTGCATTAAAAACCTTAACGGGAGGACTTTTTCCAGATTGGCGCTAGCCTATATCCGTTAGTGTTATTTTTTTTTTACCAAGGTTAAAATATTTTAACCCTGGTGAATGTCTTGTCGGCAATCTTCGAAAATAATGGCGAAAAATAATAAGATCAGACCTATCGATCTTCTTTGATTAAAAAAAACGTTGCCTTCACAGTTTCTGAAAGGAAAAACATTTCTGTACATTTTATAGGTGCATTTTGCTTCTTGTGATGTGAAGCCTAATCTCCATAATGATTTTTAAATATACCCTTATCTTGTGAAAACACTGGGATTTCCCATACTATTTATAGACCCTTCACTTCCGGTGACCACTACTGCACTGCAAGTCTGCTAACCCCACATGCCATTCTGAGGATTGTGAGCTGACATATGTAGAATCATGCTGATATATAGTCCTCTGCAGGTTAAAGTTAAGGTAAAGTCCAGAGAAGCCATTGAATATTGTGAAATTAGCATAGAAGCCTATGGAAAGTGGAATTAGTGGTTTTTAGCCTATAGGAAAGTTTTACGTGATGTCATCAGCTATTTTGCCACTGGGACGTCGTCGTCAATTTAAAATAATTACAACTTTTTTAATTGTTTTTAAGATAATAGAAAAATCATTTTGGTTCCCCATCCCTTAACTGCAAATATATAAAAAGAATATTTATATATGGAATTTCCATATTAACATTCAGTGATAAGGCTATGTAAAAATAGAATTGGAATAGAAACATGTATCACTGCATTTTTTTCAAGTAACAAAATTATTATCATTCAAAGACAAAATATGAATTATTTGATCTAATTGAGACTTTTAACAGAACCAAATTTGAATGTAAAATAAAGTTAAAAAGGCTTAACAGTTGGGATTGTTGTAATTGTTTATTTTGTTCATTGGACACTTTGTAATTTGTTGTCAGTTCACTTCAAAATGAGAAGTCTGTACGATGATAGGAGCATTATGAGTTGTTATTTTCATTTTACCGGTTTATTCTTGATTTTAATTGCCTGTGGATGTACTATTTATCTCTGATTTGTGATTTTGAGTTCGGTAATTTCATTTAATACCCTTATAAATGAGATGCAAATTAGACATAACTAATTAGATTGGCGAATCGGTATTTTTATATAATTTCTGAATCCGCCCGGGTTTAATTCCATTATAGGTTCTAGATAAAGACATCGTCTCTTCTTGCGAATTTCATATACATATCCAAATGATTTTTTTTCTCGAGTATAACTTTAAACGGTACAATAGATATCGAGTCCGGGAGTGTATATTAGATGTAAAATGAAGTCACTAAACAACACATGCAGGGGCAGATCTAGGATTTGAGTTAGGGGGGGGCGTTAATTTAATCGAAAATCAGGGGGTGAAACTTGTGGTGAATTTTTTTTCTTATCGATTTGGGGCGTACGCCCGGCACGCCAGTCCTTGGATCCGCGCCTGACATGTATTTGTATATGCATGTCTCTGATTCCTTGTACATTCAAATCATGTATTTCCCCCAGTAACTCTAAGTGGCCAAAGTATATTACATACAAATTATTTATTTTTATAGAGTAAATTTCAATGGCGAGGGTATATGTATTCCTAACCAGATCATTGTTTACGGAAGTGGTTTTAGCGCATGTGTATTACACACTTCCGGAATTGTCACCCCATAATCCAGATGACAGAAAATGGAAATTCATAATTTTAGAGACATACATGTCTGTTGTAATGGCTAGGAAGTGAACGTTTCGAATAGAAACTCACAATGGTTTAGTTGTTTAGTTCATGAAACAAGAACCTTTTCTGATTTCAAACTATTGTGAAGAAACGTTGTTAAACATCAAAGAATGGCGACAAGTGTCGACCAAAATATTCCTGTTCAGAATGATCAATATGACATCTTTAAAGAAGGTACTAAGTTTTTGTAATTGAACACGATATCTTATTCACATAGCTACAATAATGTAGTTCTGGTGATAATCTGTAGAAGCCCCACAGGACAGAATGTCACCAGAACTACATTATTGTGGAGCAGCCAGGCTGTGATTGTGAATTACTCCTACAACATACGAGGTTGGAATTCTGTTCCTCCATACCCCAATCTCTTACTTCTGAGCGCCTTATTGCATAATGCTCATTCCGAAGTTCCTTGAAATCGACTGAATTATTGTAAAATATTTACAATTTAAAACATGGTTTTTAAAATTTGCCAAACAAACATTAAATGCAGGTACAAACCCGATATTGATGCTTTTTTAGCCATAAGTATACAGAACCAAGTTGATAACATACCATAAACTACCAACAGATTGCCTTTACCAACTTCAAGTTTGTTTTGTCAAACATGTATTGTATTCGGTAAAATTAGTGACCTAATTCAAAATTGCTGGTCACTTCGACAACTGTCTTCATTACAAATGTTTTCTAGGCATTTAACATAAAAAATTAGGATATTTATCGCTTGATTTCCGGTATGTTAATTTTAAACTATTTTGAAACACATGTTTATCTAAATCATATTTGCGTTGGCTTTCAACATGTCAGGTGCTAGAGATAAGGATGGCATCAAGTCAGAAAATAGCTTGCCAGACAACCTCGAGCATTGCTGGAGTAGGCTGTGAATGTGGTTTGAAACTGATATAGAAACCATCTTAGACATTTCAAATTAATTCGTAATTGTAGGTTTCAGACACTGAAAAAAAGGAAAAAAGTATCTTGCCAGAGATATCAAATTATAAGCTATGGTGATTTTAAATTATAATGAGAAATAAAAAAATAGGCCTATTGTGACAAACAGAAATATATTGAAGTCTGGCCTTATGTCCTAATTGTAATATGTGAATGTGAAAAGTCAGCAAATTCCTGTCAAAACAAAGATACCTTGACATCATATGGCAGGACTCATGCTAGTGGGCGATTCGGGCAAAATAGTCACCCTGGAGTCACTCACTTCGCTCTCAGACGACAGCAAAAACAAAGTGAAGTCGCCCTCTCATTTTTAGACATCGCCCATGATCGGGACTGCATGCGGTCTTTTAGCGGTATTTTGACCAGAGTTATCTCTCTTCTTATATGAATTCAAAAAGAAATGGCGCCCATTCGAGAAAATAATTGTAAAAATTTTCGAAATCTATTGAATTATCAGTTACAAGCAAGTATTTTAATCATCTTTTTGTTTCAAACATTTAAGCATTTAAATAAGGATACAGAATGAACATTCTTCACTTCAGCTTACGATAATTCAGGTTTTACTGTTCACATTTGTTACGAAACGTGCACATTTGTTGTGCAGGTTATTTGGACTTAAGTTGAATTTATCTTAATTGATAATTTGGTAGAAAACCTGTAGCGTTTCTTTTGATCTTCATGTTTCATAACAGAACAATTAATTCTCCATTTCAACGGAACATTTCTTAAACTTGAGACGAGTTCATACTGACCGTTATGATATGTGCCAATAAAGTTTCAGTCTTGATTTGTTAGTAATAAAATTTTTACATGATTATTGATACTCTTGATCAACTTATATCAAGATATTTTGAACAAGAAATCATTATGCATTAAGTGGGATCAGAAAAAAAAAAAAAACAGAACAAAATGAAAATCCCAACAGAATGTCACTGTCAGAAATTTTCTATTCCAGTGCTGCTACAAAAGTCAAAATCAAAAGAACAATGCTTTGCTCAATCATATATTAATTTTGCTGTGATTAATTTATTAAGGGATAGAGGTATAGATTCGAAATTCAATTTCATGAATATATGATCTGAAAGAGAGTCACTTCTCACTGTTTTTCTCAAGTAGCTTTAGCCCTGATATGATGATACATCATGTATTTATGAATATGTTACCTGTTTTAGTCATTAAGAATTAAAGAAGTTTGATATAGAATGATGATAGTTTATTTTTGTAGGTACAGTTCCTAAACAAAGACCAAAACCTTCACCTTTAGAGGTAATGTGTCCTAAAGTTTTATTGACTACCAAGTAACGAAGTATTTTATTGGCTTAGTAAGATTATCAATTGAAAAGTAAAAATGGTACATTTTCTAAATTAGATTTCCAATATGGCTTTGAAATGTAGATTTCTGGATTTAACTATTATTTAAGTCGTGAATTTTTTATGCTAGTTAACTTATTGATATGATATATATGCAAGTCACTATGCACAGAAGTTCTTTGCTTTGAAATTATTATATACATTATACATGCATAAAATTTCCTTACATGATTTGATAAATTGCATATCAGGTAATTCATTCATTGGGATGGAGTGCCGTAATTCATTCATTGGGATGGAGTGCGGTAATTCATTCATTGGGATGGAGTGCCGTAATTCATTCATTGGGATGGAGTGCCAGCAAGTCAAATGTTATTTCAATACAAATAGCTCCTGATAATGTGATTGGTTGTTTTTCTTTTCGAGAGAACTGTTACTACTTTTATAACCAATGGAAATGATATTCAATTGCCAGACCAACGTGATGACACACAAAAACTGAACAGATATGGTGAAATGCAACAAATGCACTAAAAATAGTACACTACAAAAAAGGCATTTATTCCTGTAGGCCCATGCTATTGTAATTGTTATTTTATGATAAATATTGAGTAATAGTTACTTTTGATTCTGATATTGACAATATCTTGTGGATGTGTGCATGAGCACAAGTTGAGATATATGTTTTCTACATATTGTCAGTATCAAATTTAGAAGTAACTATATTATTCTGTTTATCAGTAATCACATTATTGTATATTTAATCATTTTAATGTACATTTAGTTTTTGGACTACTTTTGTTTCCCAAAAAAATTAAGTTCTGCAACTACATACTGTTGGTACACGACCTTATTTTCATTCAAATTTCTAAAGGAGATCTTGATGATGTCACAATCACTACCAATGTCTTGATGCATATTTTTCGATTATCGATTAATTTGTATTGAATAGCCTCAAGTAGTTCTACCACAACAGATCATGTCTGCTGGGACATTGCTTCGACCTCCAAGCGGAGTTCATGGAAAAGACAAAGAAAGAAAAATAGGACACAGACGGGTGGATCATAATACTGGCATGGTCACATATAAAAAGGTATGGAGACAGTTATAGGGTGGGAAAGTTATAGGGTAGGAGACAGTTATTGGGTGGGAAAGTTATAGGGTAAGAGACAGTTAAAGGGTAGGAGACAGTTATAGGGTGGGAAAGTTATAGGGTAGGAGACAGTTACAGGGTATGAGACAGTTATAGGGTAGGAGACAGTTACAGGGTAGGAGACAGTTATTGGGTGGGAAAGTTATAGGGTAAGAGACAGTTAAAGGGTAGGAGACAGTTATAGGGTGGGTCAGTTAAAGGGTAGGAGACAGTTATAGGGTGGGAAAGTTATAGGGTAGGAGACAGTTACAGGGTATGAGACAGTTATGGGAAAGTTATAGGGAAGGAGACAGTTATAGGGTAGGAAACAGTTATAGGGTGGGAAAGTTATAGGGTAGGAGACAGTTAAATGAATCAAACGGTATCACCAGTAAAGACCAGTGATTGGAAATGGAGGAGACCATTTACCACAGCCCAATTAAAATGGCCCATCAAAGTTAGAAATTATACTAATTTAAAGAATTACTGGCGACAAACTGAGTGTGGTAACAGAAATTACCACTCTCCCAATGTAAGATTATATCTTATCAATTTCTCTGTTAATACATGAGGCCATTCAAAAAATATCTTTGTTCTCAGGCCATTTTAAAAAAAATATACAGGTGGATGTCTTTTTTCGTTGTTGATTATTTTATTTTATTTTTTTTTGTCAGAAGCAAATAGATGATCTTTTCTGGGAAATATTTGATGATATATACTACTCCAGCTTATTAAAAATAATTATTATACAGTTGAGCAAATGGGCATGTGGAGGAAAATATGAGAATATGAGCTGTGGCATGATTGCCAATGAGACAGTCAGCCGCCAAATGCCGAGTAACAAACAATTAAACTTCTACAGGTCATGTGATGGGCTAAACCAATACCGTAAAGCCATGGATCACGCTGGGCTTTGTCAGTGTCACAATTTGCAATTTTTTATTTGATCTGGCAACAAAAATAACCAGTTGGTGATTTTCTTGGTGCCTGGGTTTGGTATATTAAGATTGACATGAAGTTTGTTAGCAATGGATATTCTCTTGAATTAAACAATTGTGTTGACATCTGGACAGGGTTAATTGACCCTAACCAATTTACGACTGAAGCTAATCAAAGTAATTAGTTCAGGTGACCGTGACTCACAATAGCCTTTTGGTAGGTGTCAGTCAGATGTAAATATATTATTGAGCCTACATACAAGCTTCACGGCCCTGTTATACCATATGATACATTCAGAAACAGATTTACCTTATAACAGAATAAATTAAATCCAATTAACAATGATTATCCCATCAGGAAGTGTCTAAAACACTTCGAAATGTAAGAATTGATAAAAGAAAATTGATGACATTTGTTTACACTTTTGTCATGTTTTTTTTTTGTTTTTTTGAGGGAAAATCGGTGAACAAATAGATGGGGATTCCCAAATTCTAATTAAGGAAATACTGAAGGCATTAAATTATAATATTCAGATAAAGAGAATAAGAGGTTATTAAAAAGGGACACAATTAATGGTCCATGGTAGTTTTCTAGAAATTTTATCACTTGAAAAAAGTTTGTTCAAAATTTATAAATAAAAAATAAAATTATATTTTAAGATAAACTTAATTAGACCACAAAGGACAAAGGTCAACATGTTTTAAAATTAGGGACTAAATGAGCACAGTAATATGAAGTCCTTGATAGAAATAAAACACCTGTATCTGGAGTAGTACATTAACTATGACCCGTTAAATAAATCAGTTTTCATGGTGCAGATGGATACACCATAACGATCCACGAGTTCATGATGACGACCATAAAACTTCTGTAGTGATGACTTCAATCTTGTAGCAACATAACCCTGTTCCAGAAGCCTATTTGTTAGAGTTCTAGCGTGAAACAAAAAGGCTGCGTAGTTTTGGCAAGCTCTGGCATAATGTATGATTTGTGATATGAGCAGTCCATACGCAGGTGCTGAAGGGATGTTGCCACAGATGAAAGGAAAGTTGACAATTCTGAATGAAAAGTCATCATGAATGAAAGGATTATTCTGATGAATTGACAAAGATAACTCATCACTGGACTTAATACTGTCATATTTAAAAAAAATTAGAAAAAAAATGTTGGCACCCATTTTGGCTCTAATTTCTGAAAATTTGTGAAAAAAATTGGCAGCTAGCAATTTTTCTGGCGACAAATTTTGAAAGCCAGAGCAGCCCCTGTAAAGCACGCTGTAATAGGCCCCCAAAATGATGGTGTGAAACAATAAGTTTAAAGTTGTGTACGAATCTCCATGGTATCAACATCTTCCTAGAGAAACAATTTTGCAAGATATAAGTGGCCATCTTTTTAATCTATTTCAAATAACTGCATCTGCTGTAGCATTTTTGTCAAGTGCTCTTATGATTGACAGGACAAATTTATAAAACTGAAAGCACATTTTCAGGACCAGACACACAAATTTTTTTGCCACAGAATAAAAATTGCTGACATAGGAGTATTTTTGAGATGCGTTGGTGCCTGAAAACCTACACTATATTTTTTTTATAGCCTCTATGTGGCAGAAGCTACTCATCAGCCCTTTTTAGCTCACTTGGCGTCCATTGTCGTTGTCTGTCATCGTCATTAACAATTTTTCAAAACTCTTCCTTTCTGACACTACATGACGAATTTGAACTAAACTTGGTATGATTGTTCCTTGGGGTATCCTGCATAGAACTGATTTGTTTTTTTTTGATCTGATGAAAAACATGGCTGCCATTACTAAAAATAGAACAGTCAGTAGTTTTTTGCATATATCTCCAAAACTGTTAGATTAAGCTAAATTCTGACCAGGTTAAAGCGTTCAGCATGATGAGATCTATCTTTGGTCAAATTTTGATATAATCTGTCAAGCCATGTTGGATTTATTGCCCTTTTTCAACGATTTTTGCTATTTTTTAATGTTATTTCTTTCAAAAATCTTCTCGGACACTACTTGACCAATTGAAACCAAACTTTCAATATCTTGAAAACTATTATAGATTAAAAGAAACGTTCAATGTTGAAAAGATCTTGTGATAAGTTCTACCAAAGACTTCTTTAGTCAAAATTGTTGGACAACTTCTTGTTTAATTTAATGCCTTTGAAAGGCAAAATTCAACAAGGTGAGTGATTCAGGCTCCTGGGAATCTCTTGTTGTTATTTTTTTTTAAATCTTCTCTTCTGACACTATTTGACCAATTGGAACCAAACTTGCTATGAATGTTTCTTAGGGTATCCTGCATAGAACTGATGTGGGGATTTTTAGATCTGTTGAAAAACATGGCTGTCGTTACTAAAAGTAGAACATAGTAAGACAGTAGCTTTTCGGATATATATATATTTCAAAACTGTTAGGTTTAGCCAAATTCTTTTAATAGCTGAAATGATCCATAGTATTAGGACTACAAAATTCTCTAGGGTTAAAAGTTGTCAGATGATTCCTTGTAAGAGTTATTGCCCTTGAAAAAGAAAAAATGACAGTTTTTTTTCAGTTTTCAGCTAATATCTTGAAAACTATGAAAGAAATTCTTCTTAAATTTTCTGCCCTTGAAAGACAAAATTCAACCAGGTGACCAATTCAGGCTCTTGGGAGCCTCTTTTTTTTATCATTATTTGCCATGAGTGTGAAATATGTCTCTCACATGAGAAGTATAGATCATCATTTATGTTAGTTAAACTGAACAATAATCCTGAGAAATCCTCTTTCACTTTTCTTCTACTTTCTATTTATACATGAAGAATACTACATGCTACTTTCTATTTGTAGAAACCAACATCAGAATTAATGGCTGCTATTCAGTTAGGTATTGGACAGAGTGTTGGTGGACTGTCATCCAAACCTGAGAGAGATGTTCTCATGCAAGATTTCGCTGTTGTAGAAAGTGTTTTCTTCCCATCGTGAGTCCACCAAAGTGTGACAGGAATGGCAACATAGAACTGGTTCAAATTACCTTAAAAAAACAAATATAAGCATACCATTGAACCTTTGGAACTGCTCATGTGGGAGATTCTTCCCCATTGACACTGTTTAATGTAGATCTTTATGTTAAAGCAAATTTTTCATGTAAAAAATAAATTTTTGAGTATTTTTCACAGAAAATATAGTGATTTTAACCAAAAATCTCCCACAAATCTTACTTTTATATGTTTCTAAATTTTTCATTAATTTTGTGAGACTGCCCCTCTTAATGTGGGAGGGCTTAATGTGGTTAATAACACAAAAAAAATCTATATTCTACTTACATAGCTTGAAGTGGTATTGTCTTGGGTGCTGTGTGAATCATACAAGTCTTTCAAAGATATCTTAATTTCTTTTTAAATGTCAGCATTTTGAGGTAAAAGTTACATGAAATGTGTTGCAAGTTATTGTCAAAGGGAAATAACTCACTTTTCCATATTCCATTATAACTTTGAACTCGCTGATCTGCATCCTCTGTGACTTCTTAGATGAATGAACTGTTAATTTGTCTTCAGTACTATGTGCCCACATTGTCAAATTTGTGTGTTTTGACCGACATGTGTTTATTATAGAACATATCATTATTATTTAATTAGTGAACTGTGAAAGCATGAAATTTGTTTGAAAGAATATGAAAAAAAGTGATAAATTCACTACACACTTTATGATTAGCAAGTTAATGAATTTTGCAAAAGTATTGATATATTTTTATGTGATGAAACAATTGTGGATAGACAGAATTTATCGCCCTCTAAAATTGGAGGTCTGTTTATTTCTTCTTTAAGAAAAGGTAATATTTTGAACCTCAGACTGTCAAATCAGTGACTAATAATATACAATTACGGCCCTCTAAGACGGTGAAAACCAAAATTGTCAACCCAAACTAGACTATGGTTGTTTCCTTGAGGGCTTTAGCCCAAGGGGAATAACCTTAGTGAGGTTAACAGTTTCGGATATTCACTGAATTAGAATGCCATTATTGTTTTATTATACCAAACAAACAAAGGACTGACAAAAAATGCATGGTTTCAAATGTGCCATCCATTAAATAATGTTTGGTTTGCTGTTTATTGATTGATTCATCGGTGAATAATAGGGTTATTCAATGATGGCAAGAATTTTTATGGTTATTCAACCTTTCTTGTGATTAAAACAAAAAATATCCAAATCAATCTATGTCACATGATTATATTTCATCAAATAGAATTAATTCTTTATTATGTAAGGTATAAATAATATTCTTTGTTGAACTTTTTTTCTCTCTTTTGTTTTGTAGAGAAGGCAGTAATTTGACCCCAGCCCATCATCTTAGTGATTTTCGATTTAAGACATATGCACCAGTTGCATTTCGTTACTTTCGTGAATTATTTGGCATTCAGCCAGATGACTTTTTGGTTAGTATTGTAATACTGTTTTATAGTACAGTCAAACCTCGATAGCTCAAACTCCAAGGGACCATTGAAATGTGTTCAAGTTGTCGGGAGTTCGAGAAATTGAAGTTTGTATATTTCCGTATTTTTTTCGTTGCCGGTCCGAGTCCGACTTTATCGTTAGAAATTGCTTACTTCTTACTAAGTTGTGTTAGTTCGTGGATCCTTTTTATTTGCTTTCGGAAGATGTATGTTGATTTGTGGACATTAAAAATGCTGTGTACACTTTAAAAACGTTCAGAGTTTGAGTTCCTTGGTCAATGATTTGTCTTTATCTGATTTTCTTTCATGCTTTCATCATACTGACTTCGGGACATTCTCAAACTTCAATCAATACTATGTTAAGATCAAAACTACCTAATTAGTGATGACTTAAGTTTTACCTGCAATTAACTAAAATGACACTGACTAATGATAGGCGTTTCAGTCTTTCACACCTTTTATTATCCAAGCTGACAAAATAGCTGACAAGTTCGAGTTAGTGAGGGTTATTCTTTAAGATTTATTACCGAACTAGTCAGTTCGAGTGTTCGGGAAATCGAAGTTCGAGAAATCCATGGTTATTTATATTGATAATATAGGAGAAATTTTGGTACTTTGAATTGTGTTCGAGAAATTCCGGGTGTTCAAGCCATCCGAGTTCAAGCAAGTGAAGTTTTTTACATTTTCTTATGGAACTGTCTGGATTTGGCATTGTGATTTTTAGATAGGGCCTAATCTAGACATCAATGACAAGGAAAAGTTTCATTAAATTTTTGTCCAGTGGTAAATACAAGCTGGTAGCTCAGACCATATTTGTCCAAGGGTAACATACAAGCTGGTAGCTCAGAACATATTTGTACAGCGGTAAACACAAGCTGGTAGCTCAGACCATATTGGACGATTACTGATTTTTATCCCTTTTGTTTGTGTAGTCTATTACACACAAAAACTTCTCCCTGACAACTCAGAGAAGTGAGCACAATGAAGAAAAATTATTCGCTCATTTTTCCATCTAGATTAGGCCTTGTAGAGACATAGTTTAGAATCTCACTTTACAGACAATTTACACAATTACACAGACATCAAACAGATATACAAAATAACAGATATACAAGATATACAGGAAATATGCATTTGCTTTGATTAGAGTCAAATTTGTATATCAATATTTTTCAAGTTTTGTCCTCGCTATGTTATTGTCTTTATACTACCACAAAAAGTTTTAAAAAATACATTTAAGCTTGAGGATATATTTGTACTATTTCAGTTATCACTGTGTGATGAAGGACTAAAAGAACTTTCTAACCCTGGGGCAAGTGGAAGTATTTTCTATTTAACTAATGATGATGAATTTATAATAAAAACAGTCCAACATAAAGAGGCTGACTTTCTCCAGAAATTATTACCAGGATATTATATGGTAAGTACTACTCATAACTACTTATATATATAAATTACTTTTTGACACTGACAATATTATTTGGAACATCAAGCCCAAGTAGAGATGTTCAGTATCAAAATCAAAAAGTATTATTATTTTTATTGGTAATAATTGCATTTTTGATCATTTTAATATACTTTAAGCAAAAAATCTAGTAATGCGACTACAAACTGTTGGCACATGACATTATTTTCATTCAAAACTCTAAAGAAGGTCTACTGACTTCACAATTAGTCCCAACGTTTTGACAAACATTTTCAAATGTCTTGTCATAAACATGAGTTAGACAGATATCTGGTAACAATATCAAAAGAAAAAGTACAGATAATCGATAATATACCCCCACTCGAGCGAGTGGTATATTGGAATTACATTGTTTGTCTGCCCACAATTATCTCGGCTCCCAAGGTTTCGCCAATATCTTTCAATTGCTGAAATATCCTTATTATAAGACCTACAAATGTCTCCAAGGGATCAAATTTGTCAGACAACACTGTGAAAAGGGTATTGCCCTTGAGAGGTGATAAAGGTTTTTTTTTTTACAGTTTTCAGCCTACATCTTGAAAACTATGATAGGTAGAATGAAACTTTCAATTCCTGAAATGATTCTTATTATAAGGCCTACAGAAGTCTCCGGGGATTAAAGTTGTCAGACGACTCCATATAAAAGTTCTTGTCCTTGAAAGGCAAAAATTACGTTTTTTGCAATTTGCAGTCAATATCTTGAAAACTGTAATAGATAGAATGAAACTTTCCATTGATAATGATCCTCATGATAAGCCCTACCAAAGTCTTCATGGAGTCAAAATTGTCGGACAACTTCTTGTTAGAGTTAATGCCCTTGAAAGGCAAAAGTTTAACCAAGTGAGTGATTCAGGCTCCTGGGAGCCTCTTGTTGATGATTCTTGAAGGCTGGAGAGTTTTTTTTACAATTAAATCTCAGGTATATTTGCTATTTGGACTGTCTGGAAAACATGCTTGCATAACAGTGAAAAATGTGCTTTATTCACATGCAATGTACATTTAAGTTTCAATAAATGTCTTTACACAGTGCTGTAAATAACAGATGATACTGAAATATCTTATGTCAGATGCAAATACTACTTCAAAATAAAAACCATTAAAATGGTCCTCATTTTCTCAGGTGAAAGTGACTTAAGTTTTCAAAATCCTCAAAAAAAAAGAAACTGAATATGGGGGAGGTTACACACTTGAATACAAGCAATTCAAAGTCAGGTCCAGCAGTGAGTCATGGTAATATTAATAAAGATTGATCTTGTACTTCATAGAGCCTCATTATGATGTCAACTTGAATTTGATGAAATTTAACAAAACTTCTCCAAGTTATCCATTGACATGTACATACATGTACATGTATTTTAAAATAAAAATCAATTTCTATTTATTAAAGAAATGGCTTTGTTTATTGTCAATTTTTCACTCAATATGAAATTTATGAAGTACTACAACAATTAACTCTTCAGGCTTCTGTTGCTGTTACTCTAGTACTTTTCTATTACAGAATTTAAACCAGAATCCATGTACATTGTTACCAAAGTTTTATGGTCTCTATTGTTATCAGGTAAGTGGTTGTGTAGTATATTGTTATCAGGTAAATGGTTGTGTAGTGTATTGTTATCAGATGAATTGTTATTTAGGTTATTGTTATCAGATGACTGGTTGTATAGTGTATTGTTATCAGGTTAACGGTTGTGTAGTGTTTTTTTACCAGGTGAACGGTTGTGTAGTGTATTGTTATTAGGTAAATGGCTTTGTAGTGTATTGTATTTTTACATGTATTTTAATCTGTGAATTTCTGGTCTTCCATTAGTTCTGTCTTCAGGAATGCAATATTCATTGTCAAAATGCATCAACATTCAAGATTAATTTTTGGTTACATCATAAGTGAAATATTTATCATATTCAAAAAATGTATGTTGGATAATTTGTACCCTCTGTTCATTTGCAACCCCAAAACTGCAACTACTCTTTAAAGGAGAAGACTATGTTAATGTGCAAGTCATAAATATCAAAACTAATCTTTTAAATGTTCTTGAAAATTAAATTGAAACAAAATAATTTCCTTTTCTTAATAACTAATTATTCACGATTTATAATTATGGAATTTGAATTTTGCGCCTATGGGCGCCACCATGATGGGTTGAGCTGTGACGTCACAAAGTTGGTTTGTAAAGTGAAAGTAAATTGATTACGATATCTGAAGAAATAGCAAATTTGGTACTTTTCCTCTATAATTTAAATCTAAAATAAACAGAAGAAAAGATTGAGGCACAACATGTAAGCAAATGTCAGACAGCATTGACAAACAACAGGATTTTCAGCAAGAAGACTAGCATCTCAGAGGAAATTCTAATGGCTACTTCCAAAGAATGTTTGTGTTGCTGCTCAAAAAACTTATTTCTCTAAAAAAAAATATTTCTCTTTTATCATTTCGTGCAATCGTAAGCTTGACAAGACAACATGTTTTGGTGGTGAGATAAACAGGATCGTAGAAATATTTATGGAATATTCTTTGTTTTCATATTATGTTTAGTACTTGTATCAGTATCAAACCGACTTTGTGACGTCACGAGCCAATTGTAAGCTATCAGTAAAAATCAGTTAAGTCTGTTTATGATCTTCCATCAGATAGAAGAGTTCTGCAAGATGGCTATCTTCAAATATTTCAAAGATTTCAAACTGCGTAGCCTTGAGCATATTATAAAAACGTATTTTGCATTAAAGGTTATTTATTTATGTTTACGTGGGTATGATTTATCATAAGAGGCTAACTTAATGCAAAGGTGGACTTCCCCTTTAATTGAATTTTATCAGTACATTAGATTTATTTTGAGACTGGTTTTATTTTTGTTTCTGTTTATTTCAATGTAAACTTACTTTTATTTCAGTGTGGTGGAAAAAATATTCGTTTTGTTGTGATGAACAATTTGCTTCCAACTTCAGTGAAAATGCATGAAAAATATGACTTGAAAGGAAGCACTTATAAACGGAAAGCATCAAAACATGAACGTGAAAAATCCTCTCCAGTTTTTAAAGATTTGGATTTCTTAAATAGTCATGCTGAAGGAATATATTTAGAAAAAGACAAATATGATGCTCTTCTCAAGACATTGATACGAGATTGTAGGGTAAGTCATCAAGACATAGATATGAGGTTGTTGGGTAAGTCATCAAGTCATAGATATGAGATTGTAGGGTAAGTCATCAAGTCATAGATATGAGATTGTAGGGTAAGTCATCAAGACATGCCTGAAACTGGAGGCTTACAACATTTTATTGTCTTTGAGTGTGATTGTAACTTTCATTTTGTGTTAGTTATATCAGAAATGCAGACAAATCTTTCAATCTTTTAAAAAGGGGCACAAAAAAAATTTGCAGTGGTATATTGACATGGCACTGTTGTCAGTTACATCTCTGACATTGTCTGTAGATACTTGGTTTTGCGTGATAATTTGAGTATTGGTTGATCTTTATAAAATTTTATAATAAGGTTCCAAACCACTAAAGGAAGTTTGTTATTGATTTTAAGGGTTATGGTCCCTACTGTTTCAGAATTAGGGGCCTAAAAGGGACCTAGAACAAGCATTCCACAGGGGCTGCTCCGGCTTTCAGAGTCCCTAATTTTAAAACATGTCCATTGTTGACCTTTGTTCTTTGTGGTGTAATTAAGTTTATCTTAAAATATAATTTTGTTTTTCATTTATAAATTTTCAACACACTTAATTCTTTTATCAAATGATAAAATTTCTAGCAAACAATCGTTGGCCATTAATTTTGTCCCTTTTCAATTATCTTGAATTCCATTTATCTGATATAATTAGAATTTGGGAATCCTCATATATTTGTATACCGATTTTCACATGACAAAAGTGTAAACAAATGTCATCCATTTTCTTTTATCAATTCTTACATTTCGAAGTGTTTTAGACACTTCCTGATGAGATAATAATTGTTAATTGGATTTAATTTATTCTGTTATAAGGTAAATCTGTTTCTGAATGTATCATATGGTTTAATAGGGCTGTGAAGTTTGTATGTAGCCACGTGCCCATAAGCCATGATTGTGTTTACCTTTGACCAGATGATAAGAGTTTTGATTGGCTCAATAATATATTTTACATCTAATTGACACCTCCCAGGAGGATATTGTGAGTCATGGTCAACTGGTCTAATTACTTTTGATTGGCTTCAGTAGTAAATTGGTCATGGTCAATTTACTTTAACCAGGTGTCAACATAATTGTTTAATTGGAGAGAATATCTGTTGCTTGTTATTTTTGTCTCTAGATCAAATAAAAAATGGCAAATTGCGACATTGGCAAAGCCTAGCGTGATCCCTGATTCCATATAACTCCAGTAAAAGCATAGGAATGTCTATATTATTGTTCCTCATTACTCTGTACAACAATGGGCAGGCTTGGATTGTTTTTAGGGGTAAAGACTTGAACTTTCCAGTAATTAGGGCCAAGAAGGGGGCCAGAAACATGTATTTTCCTTTTGTCTGTATAATAACTTGAGTATAAGGCAAAAAGATCTGATATAAATTATACTAAAAGGTGCCACACCACAAAAAGGAATACTTGGATTGATTTCTGCGGTTGTGACTTGAGCCAGGTAGAAACAAAGAGTCAGAAACAACTTAATTTTTTCTGATTTATGGTTGATTACTTGAGTGAAAGGAAATGGATTGCTTTGACATTGTACCACAAAGTGCCATATCTCCACAGGAGGTTTGGGATTGAATTTGTAGGTTTTGTTAAGAATTGATAAAAGGAAATGGATGACATAATAAGCAGAGGACGCTTACCCTAGCGGTGCACCTGGGCCATGCTCCCAGTTTTTAGTGGAGTCTGAGTTGCTCATTTGCTTTTGTTACTTTGTATGTATGATTTTAGTTACTTTATGTTCTTTGTTGTGTATGTCTGTTTTCCATGTCTGGTCTTAGTCCCTGGGTTGCATTCTTTTGATTATCGCTATAAACTTGGTTCCCATGATTACTCTTTGACTGGAAAAATATAGGAATAAGGGCCAAAAAGTGACAATTTTGGTTCTGGTCAAGTTGTTATACTGTGTATAATGTCTAATCTTAATCAAAATTCAAAGGTGTCCATACATGCCCCAACTGTTCAAGATTTGACCTCTACGGTTATATCAAGCTGTGCTCGGTGAAGCATTTATTATATTTTATTAACCCACAAACTCATTAACTTAAGTATCCAATGATATGTATCACTTCAACCTCTAAAATTGATACCCGCAAAAAATTTAAACAACAGCAATATAGATATAGGATGTCTTGTAACTACTTTATATCAACTTTAAGGAGGTAGACACAACTCTTACAAATCATTGGAACGTTTGTATTCACCATGTTACATCAATTGCATGTAAGCATCGAAGTAACTTAAACTGATTTCATCCTGTTTCAAAGGAAAGCTTGAAAGGCTTTTGTGAAATTGAATATGATACAAACATATCAGAGATTTATGGCCCTTACTGTAGTACTGAGTTTCTTATTCTTAAGCTAAACATGTACAACTTTCTGTAAAATTACTTTTGTTCATGGGTTACCAATTTTTGTGGTTTTCATGGGTAGGCTAAACAAAATTTTGTTCTCAACGAAAAAAAAATTTCTGTTGATATGAATACTGCAAACTTCAAAACGACAAACTCAAGAATCCATGAACTTGAGTTTCTTGCCTAATCCATGAAAATTGGTTAAAGTACTTTCACAGTATGCCACTTGTCAGTCTCAACCTTATAATGTCATTAATTTTTGTATTTATTTGGTAACAGGTACTGGAAAGCTTTAAGATAATGGATTATAGTATGCTAGTTGGTATATATAACTTAGATATAGCTGAAAGAGAAAGGGTAAATATAATAATGAGTTCAAATCGGGTAGATATTGTCTTATACTACATTGTATACCTGTCAGAGAATGACTCTCTAATCTTCTGTAAAATAACTCCCAAGATATCTAGATGTTATTTAAGAAATAAATCACAGAAACTCCATTTTATCACTGTTTAAACACAGACTGGCCATTTATGTTACATTGTTTTAAATAACAACATAAATGGCCAGCCCATGGTAAAACAATTGTCAAATAGAGTTTCTGTAATTTTTTTCAGTTCTAATAGGACTAGTTTCTTCATATTTTTGAATAGACCAGGGTTTTAGCTAGGATTTTGAAGGCTTTAGTCAATTTTACATAAAGCACGAACAGCATATTATATAAGAATATGTGTGTTACGTAATAAAATGAAATGGTTACTATTGGAAAAATAGATTTTTACATCATGTCAAAGCTTAGACGCATTCAGTCTAAAAACAGCTACTATTTGACAAAAGCTACTGTTATGGTATGACCGGACACTCAACTATTAGGAGAAAATCCTCCTGTCCTTTTGCCAAACACCACACCTCAAACTCCTCAAATCAGAAGGATGGAGACAGATCTTTAGAAGAGAATTGACTGATGAAATCTTGAGCCTGTTCCTAAGATACGTCTTGATCAGATTGTACCTACTAAATCCCCTCTCGGTCGTCAGAAGATAAAGTAGAAACTAGACAGATAGAAAGGAGCTTGTCCACATTGTCATAGTCAACTGTAGAATTTTGAACTCTGTAAGCAGTTGCTCTGTGATGTATTACTGCTAAGTGGTAATTTTTAGTAACCTTTGACCCCGGACCATGAGTCGAATATTGAAAAAGTTGGTAATCTTTGTGATTTTGTTTTAAGAAGAAAAGAGCAGCAACATCACAATCAATTTGATGTAACATTTTCATTGTAACCAGAGAACAATGGAAAAACAGTAAAATTTATTGTAGTTGTAAAACTTTTTCTGACAGTTGGTATAGTTTCGCTTTTTACGCTTTGACCTTAAATATACTTTTCCATGGAAATGCAAGTCACCTGATCGCCATTCTGTTTCCTGATCGGCAAAATACTGATAACTTTGTGGCATTCGAGAAAACTGTATCGAAAATTGACATTTCATGCTATGTGTTATTTCCTGAATGAAATGTAGCATATTATAAGTAAAAAGAACAAATTTTACTGGGTCAGCTTTCTTTTTTTATAGGCAGTACTTGTTTATGATATAATAGAACTACCATGAAGATGGATTTCCTCTGAGAATTATAATCTTTGATTATTATCCAAATGTCACAATGTGGATCCAATCATATTGTTTTATTGCTAAAACAAAGAACAAGAACTATTCATGTACAGGGTCAGAATTTAGATGATTGTGTTTCAGGGTCGGACTCGTGAAGATTCAGGAGCAGATAACGCAGACATTCCATTGGAAGGGCCAGAGGCTGACTGTTCAGGTGCTAAACCACATACTAAAACAGGTTGGCTTAACTAACATACTAACAATACTCACTTTATAACCACTGGGTTGATGGTTGTGGACTAAAGGTCCCAGAGGGTATTCACCTGTGGTCAGACTTTTCTGACCCTGAAATTTATCAAAATTTGCAGTATTACAAATTTCAAATTACCTAAAACAACGAGGTTTCATTCCTTGTATTACATGTGGTAGAACCTCTCAGAAATTGATTTGGCTTCCAATTTCAATAGTTTTGGTTTTGAGTACTTCTTGCATACAATTAATTTTTTGATGAAGATATTCCTATATACATTGTATCTGATTCTTATACTACTGATGAGAGGTAACTCCTTGAAACACCTGTACAGAAAATTCTGCAGTATATGTGATTGGAATCTCTGTTTTTTCTTACTTTCTACATTGTAGTAGTTAAAGTAGTTCATCACCAATGTAGATATTAGTTATTTAGTTGGATAAAATTTGAATTAGGAAAAAAGTCTCAAATTTTCAGAATGGTTTTTAAAACTTATTTAATTTTATTGTTGTTTACAAACCTAGAAATCAAAGCCAATGAATTGTTGAATCAAGCCCAGGTGTTGCAAAGTCTTGAAATTAAAGGCTTTAAATTGTTAAAATAGGCAGTCTTAAAATTGAAGGCTAAAGATTGATGAATCAAGCCCAGGTGCCACAAAACTTAGTAGAATACTAAAGTCTAAGAATAATGTTGACTTTTATGGTCATGGTCTTAAGATTGCATCACGTACAGTTTAGTTCTTAGTTTAAAGTACTTATTTCCAGTTTATTGAAATAAGTTATGATTCCTTGATGACTCTTGATAATCAAAGAGATAATATCGTGATCTGTTTCTCTTGATACTTTATGTAGACATCTGAAATGATAACAGGTATTTCAGAAAATCTTTATTACAATTATTTGTTGAATATTTTTTCAGAAGTATGTGTCAAATTTTATAAATTGAAATACACTTGCTCTGATTTCCCCAAAATTACATCAGTTTGGGTCTGTCTGGTATGAACTTAAGTAAGTCCTGTCACATGCTATCAGCTGGAGGGACTTAAACGTTTGATATTATTATTCTCAATTCTATTTATAAACACCACTGATGAAATCTATACAGCAATTACATACAACTATGTATTTTTTTTCATTGTAGACCCCTTAATAGGAGAGAGTTAGTATTATGTTTTTTTCATTAATGGGTGTGGCTAAATTATATTAAGGTGTGATAATGGGTGTTGCTAAATTTATATTAAGGTGTGACAATGGGTATGGTTATATTATCTTAATGTGTGACAATGGGTGTGGCTACATTATATCTGTATGTGTGGCTATGCTGTATATATATCATTGATATCTTTAGTTGATACCAAAATTAGAGATCAAAGGACCTGCAGTTACCTGACATATTGGTACCAGTTTTACTCCCCTGTCATTGGGTACCAGACTTGGTGGTACCAGTTTTACTCCTCTGCCATTGGGTACCAGACTTAGTAATACCAGTTTGATTTATCCTATTTACTTGGAACATATCAATTGTTCTGTTTTTAATAATCTTCACACTTACAAAATAGTTTTTTGTGTATATATATAGTTCTGTAAGTATTTTCTAATTGAGTTATGTGTAAAGATAGTACTAATATGAAATAACCAGGTAACTATTGGTGGTGGATACTAACTAAGGTATACATAATACATACTCAGATCTAATTATACAATTGATTGCCTTATCAAGTATTGGTGTCAAAAATGATTTCATGCACATTTTTGGCTATGATATGCAGAAGGGGACATGGATATAAGGTGTACATCCATCTTTGTGCCTGGTAACACTTGTGGCTGCAACTTTTTGGAAATCACTTGACAGATTTTGTTCAAATTTTGTTATTGTTAGTCGTTATTTGTAGTTGATCATATTGTTCCACCATTTTATTTGAACAAATTTTATGGGTGTTTTGGGACTTTTGTATTTCAACTTATTTTTTGCAGTGGCAGGAAACATAGCTACAAGTTACTTCTTTTCTTGTTTAGCCTATGTTTGTGGTTCATATTTTTTTTATATTTTTTATCTTTCCTTAAAGACCCAATAACTTGGTTAAAATGGCCTTCATGATGATGATAAAGACCCTTTTGATTACACTAACAACCTTCATGGGTAACCTGGCTCAAACTGTAAGTTTAAAGGAAAGATATGTAATATGTCTGAATGTTCTTTGTCATAAGGATATAATAATCCCATTACTGCCCAGGAAAGTCACCATTAAAATCTAATATTACAGCCCCAAGAAAGTCAGCATTCAGATCTAACATGATATTAACCAGATGTATTGTAGATAGCTTACAAGTTTGTAGAGTTCAAGGGAAATAACTCTTGTTTTAAAATGAGTTAGTTCTATGGAAGGTGATGGAAGTGTCCATTATAAGGAGTTGCATGTAAATGTATTCATTTTTTTAGTGTACTAACTTTTGCTATTTCCCAGTAGACAGGAAAACACAGACAATAAAACCCCTGAAATTTATTTTTAATACTTTACAACGCTTAGCTTTTTTATTTAACCTGTGAAAATTTTACACCTGTTCACTTGAAAGTTTCTGCAAAAAATAGCAACCATGAAAATTAATACGTTTACACAACTGAGTTGTATGAACTAGACATAGAAAGGTTCTGACTGTTTTTCATATTGCTTCATTGTTTTACAGAGTTATAGTTTTATAGGAACTACTTAAAACTTCCCACCCAGACTGTAGAAACAATGTTTCACATAATCTTGAATTTATAAGTGAATTTTTTTAGAAGCATTTTATATTTTCATTCAGTACTGTAGGTTTTTTGGCCAATTGGGGAAAGTAACTAAGTCTGAATAAAACTTGTTCTAGGGTTCAGGGGAAGTAACTCATTATTTCAAAGAGAGATAACTACCAGTATATGTTTGGTAGTTAGTATGTAGTGTAGTACTCAACAGTCATTTTCAGATTTATATTCACTGTCAATTCACAGGTTTCTTTTATGCAGGACCATTGAAAGTACATTCATTAAGGTCCTGGACATACCTTACTTTACACCGAGGACCTTTTTTCATTAAGGATTCAAAAAGGTCCATGTCCTTTCACTCTTCCCTGCTGCAGTAAATGTTACCTGAAAGTAACAATGATCCACATGCAACAGACATTAATGTAGGTTTTATTATTTGTAGGTACCTCATTAGCTAGAACAAAGTCAATGAAGACAAGATTGGCCCAGTATTCCACAGCTATTGAGTCCATATCAGCCAGACAGGTAGATGATGATGAAGAAGAAGATGAAGACACACCGTAAGTTATTTAATCTACAACACCTGTTAACACCAGTGGTCTGTTACCTTGTGTGCAGTGATTTATTACTATAAGTACTGTGGTCTGTTATCTCATATACAGTGATCTGTTATCTAGTGTAGTGATCTGTGACCTTGTGTACAGTGGTCTTTTATCTCATGTTATGATCTGGGACCTTGTGTACAGTGTTCATTGTACAGTGGTCTGTTACCTTGTGTGCAGTGATCTGTGTACAGTGGTCTGTTACCTTTTGTGCAGTGATTTGTTACCGTAAGTGCTGTGGTTTGTTACCTTGTGTACAGTGAAATGTGTACAGTGGTCTGTTACCTTGTGAGCAGTGATCTGTGTACAGTGGTCTGTTACCTTCTGTGCAATGATTTGTTACCATAATAATGTGGTCTGTTACCTCATATACAGTGATCTGTGACCTTGTGCACATTGTTCATTGTACAGTGATCTATTATCTTGTGTAGTGATCTGTGACCTTGTGTACAGTGGTCTGTTACCTTGTATGCAGTGATTTGTTACCATTAGTACTGTGGTCTGTTACCTCATATACAGTGATCTGTTATTTCATGTCGTGATCTGTGGCCTTGTGTATAGTGTTCAGTGTTCAGTGATCTATTATTTTGTGTAGTGATCTGTGACCTTGTGTTTAGTGTTCGATGTACAGTGGTCTGTTGCCTTGCGTACAGTGATCTGTTATCGTGTGTACAGTGATCTGTTACCGTGTGTACAATGATCTGTTACCGTGTGTACAGTGATCTGTAACCATGTGTACAGTGATCTGTAACCATATGTACAGTGATCTGTAACCGTATAGACAGTGATCTGTTACCATATGTACAGTGATCTGTAATCATGTGTACAGTGATCTGTTACCATGTGTACAGTGATCTGTTACTGTGTGTTCAGTGATCTGTAACCATGTGTACAGTGATCTGTAACCATGTGTACAATGACCTGTTACCATATGTACAGTGATCTGTAACCATGTGTACAGTGATCTGTAACCATGTGTACAATGATCTGTTACCATATGTACAGTGATCTGTTACCATGTGTACAGTGATCTTTATCCTTGGAACATTTTATTCATTATGATTTTTACCTTTATATTTCTGTGTAATATGATTACTTTTTTGTTATTTCAGTCCTGGTGGAATTCCAGCTAAGAATAATAAAGGGGAGCGACTTTTGCTTTTTCTTGGAATCATTGATATTCTACAGAGTTACAGACTCAAGAAAAAACTGGAACATACCATGAAATCTATTGTCATAGATGGGGTAAGTTCACCATTAAACTGGAACATACCATGAAATCTATTACCATGGTGGTGATATTTATCATTCCTGCACCATTAGAAGTAGGTTTTTTTACTATGGTGGTGATATTTATCATTCCTACACCATTAGAAGTAGGTTATTTACCATGGTGGTTCCTAAGAAGAGGGTGTATACCATTTTACCATTGTCCAGTTTTTGATCCATAATCGTTTTTTTCCGTCACTTTTCTCAGTAACTTCTCCTCACAGCAGCATGAAATGCTTACATATTCTTTCTGTAGGTTTGCTATGTCGTGTGATCCCTTTTTGGAAAAAAGTTAACAACATCTTTCTGTTTGTAGAGGACTTTGTTTATTTTCCATATATTTTTAGCTCACCTGGCCAAAGGCCAAGTGAGCTATTGCCATCACTTGGCATCCGTCTTTTGTTGTTGTTGTCAACAATTATACAAAACTCTTCTCCTCTGAAAATACTTGACTGATTGGTATAAATGTTCCTTGGCGTATCCTGCATAGAACCAATGTGGGGATTTTTGATTCGTTGAAAAACATGGCCACTGTTACTAAAAATTATAGGGGTCAGACAGTAGTTTTTCACATATATCTCCAAAGCCGTTAGGTTTAGCTAAGTTCTGACTTGTGTAAAAGTGTTCTGCATGATGAGATCTGTCTGGTCAAATTTTGGTTTTAATCTGTTAAGCCATGTTGGAGTTATTGCCCTTTTTCAGCAATTTTTGCTATTTTTAATGTTATTTCTTTCAATAATCTTCTCCTCTGACACTACTGGTCCAATTGAAACCAAACTTAGTAT
This sequence comes from Perna viridis, assembly GCA_037379345.1. Lineage (NCBI taxonomy): Eukaryota > Metazoa > Mollusca > Bivalvia > Mytilida > Mytilidae > Perna > Perna viridis. Next base: position 189,046 of record CM074525.1, on the reverse strand, counting down.
GATTGTTCCTTGGGGTATCCTGCATAGAACTGTTGTGGGGATTTTTTATTTGTCAAATAACATGGCCGGCATTACTAAAAATAGAACATAGGGGTCAGACAGCAGATTTTTGTATATATCTCCACAACCGTTAGGTTGAGCTAAATTCTAACATGTGTTAAAGTGTTCAGCATGATGAGATCTATATCTGGTCAAATTTTGGTTTTAAACTGGAGATATTGCGCTTTTCAACGATTTATGATATTTTTAATGTTATATCTTTCAAAAATCTTCTCCTCTGACATTATTCGATCAATTAGAACCAAATTTAGTATGAATGTTCCTTGGTTGTATCCTGCATAGAACTGGTATGGGGATTTTTGATCTGTCAAAAAACATGGTAGTTGTTACTGAAAGTAGAACATAGGGGTCAGACAGTAGTTTTTCACATATATTTCCAAAACTGTTAGGTTTAGCCAAATTCTTTCAGTGGCTGAAATGATCCTTATTATTAGGACTACAAAAGTCTTCAGGGATGAAAGTTGTCAGATGACTCCTTTTAAGAGTTATTGCCCTTGAAAGGGGAAAAATGACTCTTTTTAACAGTTTTCAGTAGATTAAAAGAAACTTTCTGTTATTAAAATGATCCTATGATAAGCCCTACCAAATAGACTTCTTGAGTCAAAATTGTTGGACAACATCTTGTTAAATGTATTGCCAATGAAAGGCAAAATTCAACCAGGTGAGCGATTCAGGCTCCTTGGAGCCTCTTGTTTATTGAAAACGGGGTTGTCGCTATACTCTGTGTCACATAAATAAGATACTGTTTGAATTTGAATAAAAATATTGTCTACGACTTTATTGGCACATACCATCGTTTAAATTGTCTTAAATGACTTCTTCCTAAACATTGAATCATTCAATTCCCGTGAGATCTCAATTCTCGGTTCTAATATTTACATTGTCAAAAGTTGGCCATGCTTACAGTAATCGGGTTGCTAGGAGATGTTGTTTATGTTTAAATGGTTTGTCCAAAAACCAAAGAACCCAGAATGCATTTCAGCGTTAGTTCAGATATATTCTATGCGAACAAAGTACAATACCGAGAAGTTTATCAAGCAGACGAATGAGTTCCACAGGAACTTATGAACTTCGTTTGTAAACAAATATACCCGTGGAAACCAATATGGCGGATATTAGTATGGGATTTTCCTGTAAGGATTTGTTATGCACAGTTTTAGCCAATAAGTGACTCGTTGGTACTAACACATCAGGCATATATGTGAACTATCTTCAGAATAAATAAAAGAGAGACAACTCTAGCAGTAAGTCCTGACAGTTAAAAAAGTAGAGCTTCAATTTGAAAATGTCCTGTATGTGATGTCAAGTATAGTTAGCCATCACTCATAAATTTCTTGGTAAACAGAAAGTAAAATTAATTGTCCCCTTTCAGCAAATGCCGAAGGGAACTTAGGTTTGCACTCTGTCCATCCGTCTGGCTGTCCGTCTGTCAGTCAGTCTGTCAGTACATCAGTCACACTTGGTTTTCCGGATTTTTTTTTGTAATGCCTCATCCAATTTCATATTTGGTGTATAGTCTTATCATGACAAGTTACAAGTTAATTTTGAATGACGTTTCGGGTGAACGATTTTTACAGAAGTTATGGCCCTTGGAAATAGAAAATTTCATGAAATTTTATGTTTTCTGAACTTTTTTTTGTAACACTTCATCCAATTGATTTCATATTTTGTTTATAGTCTTATCATGACAAGTTACAAGTTAAGTTTGAATGACATTACGGTTGAATGAATTTTACAGGAGTTATGGCCCTTGGATATAGAAAATTTCATGAAATTTTATGTTTTCCGAACTTTTTTTTGTAATGCTTCATCCAATTGATTTCATATTTTGTTTATAGTCTTATCATGACAAGTTACAAGTTAAGTTTGAATGACATTACGGTTGAATGAATTTTACAGAAGTTATGGCCCTTGGACATAGAAAATTTCATGAAATTTTATGTTTTCTGGACTTTTTTTCGTAATTCCTCGTCCAATTGATTTCATATTTGGTATATAGTCTTATCATGACAAGTCACAAGTTAAGTTCGAATGATGTAACGGTTGAATGATTTTTACAGAAGTTGTGTCCTTTGGACATAGAAAATTTCATAAAATTTTGTTTTCCAGACTTTTCTTTGTAATGCCTCATCCAATTGATTTCTAGTCTTATGACAAGTTACAAATTAAATTTAAATATTATTGCGGCAAAATGGTTTATACGGAATTTATGGCCCTTTGACACAGAAAATTACATGAAATTTTATGTTTCATCATTTTGATGCAAATTGCTGGTGTCATTCCAGAGTTATTTGCCCTTTAATTCATAGTACTTGTTGGTGGTAATGTTGAAATTGTAAGTTGATAGTGATATTTAAAGTGTGAGTTAAGTTACTTGTTGGTGATATTTAAAGCATAAGTTATGTTGCTTGATGGTGATATTTAAAGCATAAGTTAAGTTGCTTGATGGTGATATTTAAAGCATAAGTTAAGTTGCTTGGTGATGATATTTAAAGCATAAGTTAAGTTGCTTGGTGGTAATATTCAAAGTGTAAAGTTGCTTGATATTGATATTTAAACTCTAAGTTTGTGAAGATCAGCCGTAAAAGATGATATTTAAAGAGAAAGTCACTGAAGATTAATTGGTGATGATATTTGAACTATAAGTTATTTGGTGGTGATATTTAAACTGTAAGTAATTTTGATGGTGATATAGAAAGAGTTAGTTACTGAAAGGTTAATGGTGATATTGTAACTGAAGTTTTTTAATTTGTAGGATTCCATATCAGTCCATAGACCAAGTTTTTACTGTCAAAGATTCCAGGATTTCATGTCCAAGAGAGTTTTTAAGAAACTTCCAACACGTTAGTATTTATTATTATATAACTAATTACTTTAAGATATTGTTGGTAGAGGTATCTGAATTGTTGTAGATTTTCTAGAATTTGTGGATTTTTTTTACTTTACTTTTCAACTCAGATTAAAATGTTTTATTTTCTAAAGGTCTGTTGGAGCTTATGCCAACTTGTTGTTCATTGTCTTTAGTTTATTTTGTACAAAATTCTTATCCCGTTAACTCATAAAGCTTAGGCTCATTTCTATCATAGTAACCATTCATAAAACTAAATTTGGTTCCCAATGGATATTTCCCTTTCACTTGTATGATGGAGTTGTCAAATCAAAGAATCTCCATACTAAACCATAAAAGTTGGTATCCATGAATAAGTACTTTCACAGTATTGACTGACCTAAGTTGTATGTAGGTAAACTCCATTGTGGAGATAGGTACTATGTAGGTGTACTTCATGGGGGAGATTGGTACTATGTAGGTATACTCCATGGAGATTGGTACTATGTAGGTATACTCCATGGGGGAGATTGGTACTATGTAGGTATACTCCGTTTGGGAGATTGGTACTACGTAGGTATACTCCATGGGGGAGATTGGTACACGTAGGTATACTCCATGGGGGAGATGGGTACTATGTACTTATACTCCATAGGGGAGGTTGGTGCTACATAGGTATACTCTATTGAGGAGATTGGTACTACATAGGTATACTCTATTGAGGAGATTGGTACTATGTAGGTATACTCCATGGGAGAGATTGGTACTATGTAGGTATACTCCACTGGGGAGATAGGTACTACGTAGGTATACTCCATGGGAGAGATTGGTGCAAACTTGAAACAGCTAGTACCCCTTCTTATCCAGATTTGAAATTTAGTTTGTGCAGCATTGTAGGGTTTACAATGTTTCAAAATTTAGGTTATGCAGCTTTGTGGGGTTTACAATACTTCTTGCATCAATTTCCTGTTGACAAGAGCAACTTGTATTGATATTTTCCACTAGGCATCAGCTTCTTATCTTAAACTTACTGACATTTTTGGTAGGGCCTCTGTTCACCAACTGAAACTTGGTGATGTTTTTAGCAAGGCATCTATTCAGCAGCTGAAACTTGTTGACATTTTTGGCAAGGCATTTGCTCACCAACTGAAACTTGGTGAATTTTTTTGACAGGGCATCTATTCATCAGCTGAAACTTATTGACATTTTTGGCAAGGCCTCTGTTCACCAATTGAAATTTATTGATATTTTTGGCTAGGCATTTGTTCACCATCTGAAACTTGGTGAATTTGTTTGGCAGGGCATCTATTCATCAGCTGAAACTTATTGACATTTTTGGCAAGGCCTCTGTTCACCAATTGAAATTCATTGATATTTTTGGCAAGGCATTTGTTCACCATCTGAAACTTGGTGAATTTGTTTGGCAGGGCATCTATTCATCAGCTGAAACTTATTGACATTTTTGGCAGAGCATCTAATGTACTGACATTTTTGGCAAGGCCTCTGTTTACCAACTGAAACTTATTGACATTTTTGGGAAGGCCTCTGTTCACCAAGTGAAACTTAGTGATGTTTTTGGCCTCTGTTCACCAAATGAAACTTATTAACATTTTTGGGAAGGCCTCTGTTCACCAATTTAAACTTAGTGATTTTTTTTGCCTCTGTTCACCAACTGAAACTTACTGACATTTTTGGACCCCTGTTCACCAAATGAAACTTATTAATATTTTTGGGAAGGCCTCTGTTCACCAAGTGAAACTTAGTGATGTTTTTGGCCTCTGTTCACCAACTTAAACTTATTGACATTTTTGGCCTCTGTTCACCAATTTAAACTTAGTGATTTTTTTTGCCTCTGTTCACCAACTGAAACTTACTGACATTTTTGGACCCCTGTTTACCAACTGAAACTTGTTAACATTTTTGGCAAGGCCTCTGTTCACCAACTGAAACTTGTTAACATTTTTGGCAAGGCCTCTGTTCACCAACTGAAACTTATTGACATTTTTGGCAAGGCCTCTGCTCACCAACTGAAACATAGTGATGTTTTTGGCCTCTGTTCACCAACTGAAACTTATTGACATTTTTGGCCTCTGTTCACCAAATTTAAACTTAATGATTTTTTTGGCCTCTGTTCACCAACTGGAACTTATTGACATTTTTGGCCTCTGTTCACCAACTGAAACTTTTTAGTGATGTTTTGACAGGTAGCCAATGATATTGTTTGCAGTGTATTTATGTCATATGAAACCTTTTTTAAATTTCATAATCACTAAACATACCTGTAGTCCAAGTAAGAATATTGGTAACCATGGAAACTGGGTTATACTCAGAGAATTTTTCACTGTGAATAAAATTAAATATTCACAAGTCAGTTATAAGTACATGTATAGAAATGTTCCTAGAGATTAAATGCTCTCCTTCACAGCCAATACTGGTGCAAAAGTTTGAGTCAACCAATGTCACAATAATGCTATGTGATGCAATTTAACCAGAGTTTTGAAGAATGGGGTAGAACTAAATTCATGAGACATAGTACATATTTGTACCAAAAGTCTGCAAAAAACAATTTAATCACATAAAGAAATTTTCCTTCAACTAATCTATCTAAAATTTTGTAAAGTTTTAAATATATGCTGCTTTTTACTAATTCTGCTGTCAAATCTTATAGAAATTTTGTATTCTGCTTTATCAGTCAATAAGATCACAGTTTGATTAAACACATCTTTAGTTATGATGCCATTGAAGGGGGAAAATAGAGTCATTCCTAACCATAAGTAGTCATCCATAAATCTTGCTACATTCTTGCCAGACGGAAATTTGCCACACAGCTAGTTTTGAAGCTGTATATATTTATATTTGATCATTAAAATCCTTTCAAAATATTATTGATTAATGCAGTCATACTTGTTATATGTTGAAGACTACCAATAAAAAAACTCTAATGGTGTTTTGGGACGATAAAATGTCGCAGTACCATTTTAAAATGTGATATTTTTCTACGAGGCTGTGTCATCCAAATATAGTTTATACAATCTATGAACATGTTGCCCAAATAATTTAGTGGTCAATTTAAAAACTGGTCTTGTTATATCAGAAATCCAAATTCAAACTCACTCTTTTGTAAATGTGAAGAATCTTTTATTGCACACCTTATGTAGAACTAAGATTCCTATAAATGTTAAACATCAGCTGCGTTCAGCACTTCCCAATGGAGTTTAATATTAGAAATGTTAAACATCTGCTGTGTTCAGCACTTCCCAGTGGTGTTTAATATTAGAAATGTTAAACTTCAGCTGCGTTCAGCACTTCCCAATGGTGTTTAATATTAGAAATGTTAAACATCAGCTGCGTTCAGCACTTCCCAATGGAGTTTAATATTAGAAATGTTAAACATCAGCTGCGTTCAGCACTTCCCAATGGTGTTTAATATTAGAAATGTTAAACATCAGCTGCGTTCAGCACTTCCCAATGGTGTTTAATATTAGAAATGTTAAACATCAGCTGCGTTCAGCACTTCCCAATGGTGTTTAATATTAGAAATGTTAAACTTCAGCTGCGTTCAGCACTTCCCAATGGTGTTTAATATTAGAAATGTTAAACATCAGCTGCGTTCAGCACTTCCCAATGGTGTTTAATATAACAGTTATTGTAATTAAGTCATTTCATCCACTTTTGTACATGTTTATGATGATCAAGTTTTGAAAACGATAATTGTCTGTTTCATTGAAGACAAATTGACGTATGGGTTTGTGGTTTGACAGTCTATAGATGTGACTGTCCTGGTGTTGTGGGGCCGACACCATGTCTGTTAAAGAGATAATTCACCACACTTTTGAATATTTCAAGACCTAGTGTTCAATATAATTCTTTTTCAAAATAATTTTTCTTTGCATTTATCTATGAACATTACTTCTTGGGGTTATCACATAACTAGTGTCTTAGAAAATGGCTAACCTTGATACTGAGGTGTTTACTCTATAGATTGTGAACCTGTCCAAATACCCATGTTAAAATGACACAAAGTTCAAGATTTTACAGATCATCTTCATAAATAAAGACAAAAAGTACAGTTGGTATTAAAGTAGCATAAACAGGTCTGAAGACAATGATGTATACCTTAGAATATTTACATTTATAGAAATACTGATTGTTTGTTCACATTAATTACACATTTGTTTAACACACATGTTTAGAAGTCCACCATCTGTTCAGCAGTATTTATATTGCTTTATTTGCTTTTTTATGTGCTTAGTGGATCCACCCACTTTCAAGGGGTCACAGAGATTTAGAAAAATCGCCAAATTAGGTAAACAGAGTTGTCTCCCTTGAGTATATTTTTAGTTTATATTAGCATGCTTGCATTAAGACTTTAGTGTATTGATTTTATTTCTGGGTTAAGAAACTCTGTTTTCCAGACATTTATTGTTTCTCATTTAATGTTCATGTTGCTCTGTACTAATGAATTTTATTTACCAACCAGAAAAATGCAATGTACAGTAGGGAAGTTTTTCAATTTCCAGACCTTTGTAAATCTGTCTAAACTTAGAACTGATCTATCTGTTTAAGAAAGATGTCTATCTGTTTAAACTAAGGCCATTTGTTAAGCTGTTAATCTATTTAAATTTGGAAAATTTATTCTACTGTCCATCTGTTTGAACTCAGGCCATTTGTTCAGCCTACTATCTGTTTAAACAATTCATATAGCTGTCTATCTGCTTAAGCTCATTACATTTATTCAGTTGTCTGGCTGTCTAAACTTGGGCCATTTGTTAAGCTGTCTATCTGTTTAAATGTGGAATATTTGTTCAGCTGTCTATCTGTTTAAATTTGGAAAATTTGTTTAACTGTCTTTCTGTTTAAATTTGGAACATATGTTCCACTGTCTCTGTTTAAATGTGGAACATGCTTTCAGCTGTCTATCTGTTAAGATGTGGAACATAGTTCACCTGTCTTTCTTATTAAACTCTGGACAATTATTCAGTGCTCTATCTGTTTAACCTCAGGAAATTTGTTCAGCTCTCTACCTGTTTAGATGCAGGACCATTGTTTACTTGTCTATCTTTCTAAACTCTGGCCATTGGTTCATCTGTTTATCTTTCTAAACTCTGGCCATTGGTTCATCTGTTTATCTTTCTAAACTCTGGCCATTGGTTCAGTTGTTTATCTTTTACATGAAAGAGTAATCAAGAGAACCAAGGTTATAGCTTTAATCAAAAGAATGTAATCCAGGGACAAAGACAAGACATGAAAAACAGACATACACAACAAAGAACATAAAGTAACTAAAATCATACATACAAAGTAACAAAAGCAAATGAGCAACTCGGACTCCACTAAAAACTGGGAGTATGGACCAGGTGCACCGGTAGGGCAAGCGTCCTCTGCTTTTCTAGAAACACCCGCTGAGTTGCTCATAAAAAGTCAAGTCCAGGGACAAACGAGGAAAGGAAAATTATGAACTCTGTTTATTGGTACTTGTCTAACTGTTTAATCTCAGGACATTTATTCAGATGTATTTCTTTCTAAACTCATGCCATTTGTTTAGCTATCTTTTTCTTTAAAATAAGGACATTTGTTCAGCTATCTTTCTGTTTTGTCAATGGCCACTTTTTCAGCTGTCCATCTTATAATTTGAAGATGTGATTTTATAAGATGGAAGATATTTAAATGTTTTAAAGCCATGTTGTTTTATTGATTTTTTTGTTGTTTTTGATAGATCACTTTATTTTTATGTTTGTTTTTTGTTTTTTTTTGTTGTTTGGTGCTTTAGGAGTTGGTTCCTTTATGTTTTTTTTATTGTTCCCAGAGTTATTTTGTGGTACTTAGTTATTTTATTGTTCCCAGAGTTGTTTTGTTGGTACTTTGTTATTTTATTGTTCCCAGAGTTGTTTTGTTGGTACTTAGTTGTTATTTTATTCTTCCCAGAGTTGTTTTGTTGGTACTTTGTTGTTATTTGATTCTTCCCAGAGTTGTTTTGTTGGTATTTTGTTGTTCTTTTATTGTTTCCAGAAATGTTTTGTTGGTACTTTGTTGTTATTTTATTGTTCCCAGAGTTGTTTTTGAGGGTTCTTTTATTGTTTCCAGAGTTGTTTAAATGTTGGTACTTTGTTATTTTATTGTTCCCACAGTTGTTTTGTTGGTTCTTTGTTCTGTTATTGTTCCCAGAGTTGTTTTGTTGGTACTTTGTTGTTTTATTGTTCCCAGAGTTGTTTTGTTGGTACTTTGTTATTTTATTGTTCCCAGAGTTGTTTTGTTGGTACTTAGTTGTTATTTTATTCTTCCCAGAGTTGTTTTGTTGGTACTTTGTTGTTATTTGATTCTTCCCAGAGTTGTTTTGTTGGTATTTTGTTGTTCTTTTATTGTTTCCAGAAATGTTTTGTTGGTACTTTGTTGTTATTTTATTGTTCCCAGAGTTGTTTTTGATGGTTCTTTTATTGTTTCCAGAGTTGTTTAAATGTTGGTACTTTGTTATTTTATTGTTCCCACAGTTGTTTTGTTGGTTCTTTGTTCTGTTATTGTTCCCAGAGTTGTTTTGTTGGTACTTTGTTGTTTTATTGTTCCCAGAGTTGTTTTGTTGGTACTCTGTTGTTCTTTTATTGTTCCCAGAGTTGTTTTTGATGGTTCTTTTATTGTTTCCAGAGTCGTTTTTTTTTGGTACTTTGTTATTTTATTGTTCCCAGAGTTGTTTTGTTGGTACTTTGTTATTTCATTGTTCTCAGAGTTGTTTTGTTGGTACTATGTTGTTATGTTATTGTTTCCAGAGTTGTTTAAATGTTGGTACTTTGTTTTTTTATTGTTCCTAGAGTTGTTTTGTTGGTTCTTTTATTGTTTCCAGAGTTGTTTTGTTGGTACTTTGTTATGTTATTGTTTCCAGAGTTGTTTTGTTGGTACTTTGTTGTTTTATTGTTTCCAGAGTTGTTTAAATGTTGGTACTTTGTTATTTCATTGTTCCTAGAGTTGTATTGTTGGTACTTTGTTATTTCATTGTTCCTAGAGTTATATTGTTGGTACTTTGTTATTTCATTGTTCCTAGAGTTGTTTAGTTGGTACTTTGTTGTTCTTTTTACCCAGATATCATTAATTTTTAAAATGACTATAATGTTCAGTATTTTAAGAAAGACCTTAGTATACTTTTTGAATCCGAGGCCTGATTTATTTTATGTGGCTTGAATGGAAAGTGTTAATTGTTTTCTTTAAAATAATACAGACTTCTGAAGTATTTAAGTTCTTTTCTTTAGCCAGCATGTTCTATTTATTGACCTCTATGTTGTATTGTTATGCACTCAAGTTATTTATTTTAGGACTATCTTGTTGGAATGTCCATTAATATAGATTATACTAAGTAGGTTGTCTTGTGTCTCTCCTTTTTCAGTTCCAAAATTTTGTTTGATTTTGTATAAATTTTGTGTTAACATTTTTGTGGTTTGTGTACAGAAGGGAGACAATGTACTTAATATGATATTATTCCACGAGCAAAATAATTTCACATTCTTTTATTTCAAATTGATATGTTTTTACTTTGGATTCTTGGTAATTTCTAAGAAGTTTGACTACAAATTATGCTCTACAGATTGTGAATAGTTCTGTAGTACCAATGTTAAACACATTATCATTTTCATAGAATGTGGTAAAAATATTAATTAGCATAAAGTAACATAAACATTTTGTAGAATATCATGTTTGTTTGTTTATGATTTGTTAGTTGAGCATGGAACATTGACCTTGACCTCTTTAAATTATGGAATATGAACCCTTGACACTTTTAAATTATGGAACATTAAACCTTAAGCTCTATAAAATATGGAACATTAAACTTTGACCATTTTAAATCCTTTGCCTCATTAAATTATGGAGCATTGACCCTTGACCTACTTGAATTATGGAATGGAGACCCTTGATCTCCCTGAACATTGTCAACCTTGTCTGTTCTTAGACCTTTAAAAACGTGGTTATCAGTAGCATGTAAATCTTTACTCAAAATTAATTGAATAGTAAATGTATGTTCCTCAAGTAAATATAATTAAATACTTTGGTTAAATTTAAACTTAACTGTATAAATTGATTTATCTGGTTAATTTTGATATGAAAATTTTATTCAATGATTAATAATCAAGACTATTGGAAGTAAATTCTCTGTTTAAATGTGTATAACCCACCTAAATCTATTTGGCCTGATTTACCAATATCAATTGAAAGAGTCTCTTCTGTTTTCTACTGGCTTGATTTTCCAATGTCAGTTGCAAGGGACCGTTCTGGTTTCTATTGGACAGATTTACCAATGTCTGTTGCTAGGGACCGTTCTGTTTTCTATTGGCCTGATTTACCAATGTCTGTTGCTAGGGACCGTTCTGGTTTCTATTGGCCTGATTTACCAATGTCTGTTGCTAGGGACCGTTCTGGTTTCTATTGGCCTGATTTACCAATGTCTGTTGCTAGGGACCGTTCTGGTTTCTATTGGCCTGATATACCAATGTCTGTTGCTAGGGACTCTTCTGGTTTCTATTGGCCTGAATTTCCAATGTCAGTTGTATGGACTGTTCTGGTTTCTATTTGCCTGATTTTCCAATGTCAATTGCTAGGGACTGTTGTGGTTTCTATTGGCCTGATATAGATATCGTTAGGTTCATATCGTTGAGATCAAACTGTGTACTCATAAATTCAAAAGTGTTTGAGAAACACTTAGATTTCATTGACTGATGGTATTTAGTGGAATAATTTTTGTATATATAATTTATAGCTATAAAACATTCTCCATCGAAGAGGAAACCAGTCTCATCACGAAGGCACACAGCATCTGAAGGGGAGGCTGATTTATCAAAACACAGAACATACACCTCCTACTCTGATGACAGTCAGCCAATAACAGGTTAGTTTACATTTGTTGAGATTTTGATTAGCCAATAGATGGTAAGTTCATTGGGAATTTGCTACGTCTCAAGGCAGTAAGTTTACATTAATTGTGATTCTGCTACGTCTCAAGGCAGTAAGTTTACATTAATTGTGATTCTGCTAAGCCAAAAGGTAGTAAGTTTACATTAACTGTGATTTTGTTAAGCTAATAGCTGGTAAGCTTACTTTCATTTGGAATTTGCTAAGTCTCAATGCTGTAAGTTTGCATCAATTGTGATTTTTATAAGCCAATATGTGGAAGTTTACATTTATTGAGATTTTGACATCACAAGCAAATAGGTGGTAAGTTTACATAAGCTGAGATTTTACTAAGCCAATTGGTGGTAAGTTTACATTAGCTGAGATTTTGCTAAGCCAATTGGTGATAAGTTTACATTAACTGAGATTTTGCTAAGCCAAATGGTGGTAAGTTTACATTAATTGAAATTTTGCTAAGTCAATCTGTGGTTAGTTTACATTAACTGAGATTTTGCTAAGCCAATATGTGGTTAGTTTACATTAATTGTGATTTTGCTAAGCCTATAGGTGGTTAGGTTACATTAACTGTGATTTTGCTGTGTGTGTCTGTTTCACATGTCTGGTCTTTGCCCCTTTGATAACATTCTTTTGATTTCCACTAAAATCTTGGTTTTCCCTTTACTGTTTACATTAACTGAGATTTAGCTAAGCCAGTAGGTGGTAAGTTTTCTTCAATTATGATTTTTCTAAGTCTATAGGTGGTAAGTTTACAATACTTTAGTTGTGATTTTTACTGGTATAACCTTACAAATGACGACCACAATGTTGATATGACCTTTTGACCTTTCTTTTCCCAGGTACAACAGGCAGACGACCAGACCTTGTTCCAGAAAATTCCACGCCACCTCCTACTTTTGCTGAGGCTTTGGCCTCAAGGTCATCACCAGGGCAACAGTCTCCAAACACTTCACAAATGTCCTACACATCACGGACATCAGATAGTGAGAACAGAAGGTAACAGCTGATGGTGTATTACATAGTGTACTAATAGTGTGCCATCTGTATGCTAATCTGAGCATTTAGGGATTTTGCATTTTGCATGCTGCAAATTTTGGAAAATAGTAAATGATATAAATGAAATCAATTTTGAGATACTGAATACCCTCCAAGACAGGTCTGACTACTGAGATATTGAACACCCTCCAAGAGAGGTCTGACTACTGAGATATTGAACACCCTCCAAGACAGGTCTGACATACTGAGATATTGAACACCCTCCAAGACAGGTCTGACTACTGAGATATTGAACACCCTCCAAGACAGGTCTGACTACTGAGATATTGAGTATCTTCCAAGACAAGTGTGATTTCTGAGTTATTGAATATCCTCCCAGACAAATATGACTACTGAGTTGTTGAATACCCCTCCCAGATAAGTCACACCACTGAGTTTTTGAATACCCTCCCAAACAACTTTGATTATCGTGTTTTACTCACTATTAATTATTATATAACATGTATATGTTTTCAAAAAGAACTGAGACTTTTAATACAATAAAGGTTATATTAATGAAGTCAAACTAACTCAGTTTGCAAAATATGATGTGACACATTCACACATTGTCCCACTTTCATTTTCAGAAGTTGGCAGCTATTCAAGAAGAATACAAACATACAAGAAAAGAAAAAAATTAAGAAAGACATTTCTGACTTAACATCCTACCAGTTAAAGACATTTCTGACTTAACATCCTACGAGTTAAAGACATTTCTGACTTAACATCCTACCAGTTAAAGACATTTCTGACTTAACATCCTACCAGTTAAATGCTAGAACACTGCACTAGCAGTTTATTCTATTTAGTGGTAGAAAATAAATATTATTAATTTTGGTCTAAAAGTTCAGGATTAACACATAAATGAAATCAATGTTTTTAAATAGTGATTTACTTGTTGTATGTGATCAAAATTTGAGTGTTCAAGCAGTGATAAATTTAACAGAAGCAGATCATAATCTAGAGGGGTAAATTCTCCTCGTTTGTGCTGACTTCTCCCTTTGTTTTTGACAGGGAGAAGTTTTTGTAATAGATTACACAGACAAAAATGTCAATATTGTTATTTTTCAAACAATTTACAGAAACTTCTCCTTGTCATTGATGTTAAGATTACTCTCAGCAGAAGCGGTTTTAAACATCCTTGTCTACTCATTCAAGTCTCATATAGATGGTGCAGTAAATCAGGAAGTCATATTGTTTTGTAGATTGGACTATTCCAGCAGTGGTAAATTCACCGTAACATATCAGGAAGTGACATCACAGATTCCAGCATCTCCAAACCTGAGTTTATCTGAGTCAACTCCAACCCACACAGACTTTACAGAGGGTACACCAAGTTACACCCCATCTACACCCAGTTGTTACAGTGAAATAGGTAGGCCAAGTTACACCTTATCTACACCCAGTACTTACAGTGAAATAGGTACGCCAAGTTACACCCCATCTTCACCCTGTTGTTACAGTGAAATAGGTACGCCAAGTTACACCTTATCTACACCCTGTTGTTGAGGTGAAATAGGTACGCCAAGTTACACCTTATCTACACCCAGTTGTTACAGTGAAATAGGTACGCCAAGTTACACCTTATCTACACCCAGTTGTTACAGTGAAATATGTACGCCAAGTTACACCTTATCTACACCCTGTTGTTAAGGTGAAATAGGTACGCCAAGTTACACCTTATCTACACCCAGTTGTTACAGTGAAATAGGTACGCCAAGTTACACCTTATCAAATCAATGTCTATCCTTCTTGTCCTGAAATATCAGGCATAGGATGTTTAACCATAACCAATTAATCAATTAATCAGTGACTGCTGATATTGAATAAGGTGGCTTATTAATCCTTGGTCAGATTTTTGTGTAGTAGTGTATTAAGAGTGTATTCACTAAAGTTCTTTAAGTCTGTTTTCAAAACACATTGCACATTTTTATATGCTGTACATGTTTTTCAATGAGTAACTTCTCATCAGCCTCATTAGAAATATATTTATAGGAAGATCTAAATCCTAACATTAATTGTATACCAGAGGAACTCAAAACAAAAACTATCGAAATAGAAAGCCAATCACTTAGAGGTTCTACCACGTGCAATGCGAAATTGAAGCCTCAATGTTTTAGGAATATTGAAATATTTATTACTGCTTGTTGTGGGACATATTTTTTTTTATCTCTGTTTTCAGATTAGAATTAAAGAGGTAGCCTATGGTAAGGGACACAAATCGTACAAATCATTGGAATGTTTATATTCACCAATTTACATCAACCTCATGTTAGCATCAAAGTAACTTGGACTGATTTCATTCTGATTCAAAGGAAAGCATAAAAGGCTTTGGTGAAATTGAATATGACACACGCATACCACTGATTTCAAGAGTTATGTCCCTTACCCTAGGTCCACCTCCTAAAGTTTGTGTCTATTTTCAGAACAAAGTTTCCAGGCAGAGTTAGACTCAGAATCTTCTCCCGTGAAATCTGTAAATAATACCCTGATCAGTAGCACAGAGACATCTTATGCTTCAGCTGTGGATGATAACGAACAAATAAATAAAGACACAACCCTGACTAACCAGGAGGGGGGCAGTGTTACAAATCAGTTAGATGAAGAAGAAATGGTGAGAACTTTAGTTGACCCTCAGCTTAAGGTTGCTTTGTTTAGATTTGATACATAGGAAAAATTGCAGCACACTTTTTCTTATGTTTTGAAAACACCTGAAAAACATGTGTTTCTCATATGTTTAGGACCACCATGAAAAACATGTGTTAAGGACTAACAAATTAATTACAGATAAATAAAAATTAAATGGTAATTATATGTTTTCATAGGATTTAATTCATGAGAAAGCTACAGTTTTCATGTAATTTAGAGAAAATAAATTTTGTTTCCATGTTATTTTATAGCCACAAAAACCTAAATTTCCATATTGGTCCTAAATATACGGTATGTTTCCATGTTTTAAAACATATGTTGCATTTTTTTCTGTGTACCTAGTGCTTCAGTATTTGATCTTAGAACCTGGTATCATTTTTAATTCAGTGATGTTGGCTATCAATTATAAATCTTGTTCTAATTACTTCTCTATTTCCTGCTATAATAATAGTAATGTTAAGGGGTAGGTAGGGTAGCAGAAAA
Source organism: Perna viridis (assembly GCA_037379345.1). NCBI lineage: Eukaryota > Metazoa > Mollusca > Bivalvia > Mytilida > Mytilidae > Perna > Perna viridis. Next base: position 173,106 of record CM074525.1, on the reverse strand, counting down.
CAGACATATTATTTTTTGCCTTATTAGGAAACAAAATTTGAAAATAAATAAAGAAATCAAGATAGTTTTTTATAATTTAATTTGATTTGTAGCAGGTTTCTGATTGGTTGTTTTTGATCAGGTTATTTTGTATAACATTGCTTGGTACTGTGATGTCATCTCAGTGATTACAAATCGGTTATTAATATTTGCACGGTCATCCATTATCTTAAATTATAAAGAATGTTACTAATTTTTTAACCGGTTATACTCAATAACCTGGTTAATACTTGATTCGTGGTTTATTTCATTTGGTCAACCAAAAATGATATTTTTACTCTTAAAACGTAAAAGTATTCATTTTCACGGTGAACTTATTTTAGCCATTTTCATGGTCAGTATAAAAGCAAGAAAATAAGTAGCTGCAATATTGACTTTAACACTATATTACGTATATAACACATATCCTTTATGAAACAGTGAAAATTGATAGAGGCGAAAGTGTTGACCTAACAGAATCCGTAATTATTAGCCACTGAGATTATTGATACATTTACACCCCACTCAACACATGTTATATTGGAGTCACCTTGTCTTTCTGTCTGTCTGCCATTTCCTCCATTCCATCCATCCAAATTTCACCACAATTATCTCAGCTCCCTATGGATGCATGGATTTTAAATTTGGTATGTGGCCTTTATTTATTATTATGAAATATTGGAGAAAATATTTATCTAAAAAAATTTCAACTTCAAAAGGATGGAGTAATTCCAAATTTTAATTGTAAGCTATTTTGGGTGCTGTGAACTATCTGTACAAGTGGGGGTATACCTAGTTCGACAACTTCGTATTTTGAATTATTTTTGATAAATCTGCAAACAATAATGCTGGTGTCCATAGGTTTTTTGGATGGCTGGACAATAACTTTTGTATAAGTGGATTGATCCATTAAAGGAATGACTGTTTTATTACTTTTTTTTTATGTTTATGAAGAAAAAAACTTCATTCATGTGGTGCACACTAAATCAACGTACACCACGGACATTAAGGTTGTTTCAGATAGACCACAGCCATTAGGGTTGTTTCAGATAGACTGAAAACATGGCAGTTATTCCTTATAAATTAATTTTAGCATCAAAATTCAACAAGTAAATCATTATAAACAAGAGGCTCCCTGGAGCCTGAATCACTCACCTGGTTGAATTTTGCCTTTCAAAGGCAATAAATTTAACGAGAAGTTGTCCAACAATTTTGACTCAAGAATTCTTTGGTAGGACTTATAAGATCTTCTCAACAATTTAAAGTTTCTTTTAATCTATCATAGTTTTCAAGATATTGACTGAAAACTGTAAAAAAAAAAAAAAGAAGTCATTTCAAGGGCAATAACTCTTACAAGGAGTCATCTGACAACTTTTATCCCTGAAGACTTTTGTAGTCCTAATAATATTGATCATTTCTGCTGTTGAAAGAATTTTGCTAAACCTAACAGTTTTGGAGATATATGCGAAAAAACTACTGTCTGACCCCTATGTTCTATTTTTAGTAATGGCTGCCATGTTTTTTGACAGATCAAAAATCCCCACATCAGTTCTATGCAGGAACATTCATACCAAGTTTGGTTTTATTTGATCTAGTAGTTTCAGAGGAGAAGATTTTTGAAAGAAATAACATTAAAAATATCAAAAATCGTTAAAAAGGGACAATAACTCCAACATGGCTAAACGGATTAAAACCAAAATTTGACCACAGATAGATCTTATGATGCTGAACACTTTTTCCCATCAGAATTCAGATAAACCTAACGATTTAGGATATATATGTGAAAAACTACTGTCTGACCCCTATGTTCTATTTTTAGTAACGACGGCCATGTTTTTCGACGAATCAAAAATCCCCACCTCAGTTCTATACAGGATACTCCAAGGAACATTCTTAACAAGTTTGGTTTCAATTAGTCAGTAGTGTCAGAGGAGAAGATTTTTAAAAGAAATAACATTAAAAATAGCAAAAATCCTTGAAAAAGGGCAATAACTCCAACATTGCATAATGAATTAAAACCAAACCTTGACCAGAAATAGATCTCATCATGCTGAACACTTTTAACCGATGTCAGAATGTAGCTAAACCTAATGGTTTAGGAGATATATGTGAAAAACTACTGTCTGACCCCTATGTTCTATTTTTAGTAATGGCGGCCATGTTTTTCAATGAATCAAAATTCCCCACATCATTAAATGCAGGATACTCCAAGGTACATTCATACCACATTTGGTTGCAATTGGTGAAGTAGTTTCAGAGGAGAAGAGTTGTATAATTGTTAATGATGACCACGGCAACGGACGTCAAGTGATGGCAATAGCTCACATGGCCTTTGGCCAGGTTAGCTAAAAAGTTGATGATGTCATAGTCCCATTACAAAATTTGGTCTATGAGATGATGCAATAATTTTTTTATCCAATCAGGAAGTGTGTTACTTCTGAAATTAAGTTATTTTAAAATGAACATAGAGATGACATACCACTGAAGTAAAGGTTGGATATATAAAAGGGGTAGGGACTAATGGCTTAGAAATTAGGTGCCAGAAAGAGGCCAGAAACAAGCATTCACCTGATGCTTTGACAAAAAATTGAGAAAAAAAGGTACGGATATCTTTGAAATTACACCACCAGGGTTCGACGTTAACTTTTATATTCACTTGTCCAGTTGGGCAAGTGACATATGTGATTTACTTGCCTGAAATATTGAAAAACTTGCCCGGAACTTTGTGTCCCCTGCTTGGCCATGCTTACTCCCTCGACACTTGGGGAGAACTGATTAATTGCAAGCCAAATAAATCGAAAAGCCGTCATATTTTTTGCGGGAATAAGGGGTAAAACAAGAAGCATAGAAATTACAAGTATTCATGTGAGGAGTTTTTATTTCACATCTTTAGTTTAACAAATGGACAACAATAACTATCTTCAATAGAATTTTATTTCTCTTTTTCTCTCATATTTTCGAAGTTTTCGATACAGATTTCTTACAGTTTTCCAAAGTAAGAAATTCCATAAATAAATCGCGATGTTCAATTGGATAACGAAAATAGATGTACAATTGGACGCATCCGATTGGTCGACATTAATATCATACGATCTATTTTTGGCAAAGGGAAAATCAGAAAACTATCCAATGATAATCTATAGGTCAGCAAGGTCGGGAAGAACGGCGAACTATACAGAAGTAATTTTCGATGTTTTAGAGCTGCGATGATCAGAAATAATGTAATTTGGGCACATATTTTTTTCACTTGCCCAGTCGGGCAACTTTGATGTCGTTTTTACTTGCCCAGACCGGCGATTTACTTGCCCCGGGCAATCGGGCAACCGTTAATGTCGAACCCTGACCACAGTGAGCCCTGGGACATATGATACTTGATTTTAACTATGGAGGGACATATGATACATGATTTTAACTATGATACATATGATACCAGGTTCAGGCTGTTGTTCACAGGTACAAGAAAAATATACATATTAATCAGTTGCTATCATTAAATGATAATTTATATTTTGCATTTTTGTTTTTTTATTTGTTTTATTATTTTGTATGTGTTTTTTTTTTGTATTATTTTGTTGGTTTATTTGTTTTGTTTTTTGTTTTTGTTTTTTTGTTTGCCTTTTTTTTAATCATTATGTTAATTTCTATGTTTTGAATTGTCTACACATAAACATTATAGTGATATAATTGTCTTATCTACACATAAACATTGTGGTTATATAATTGGGTATTTCTAGCAAATAGAAGGAGTTATTTTTGAGGTAATGTTGGCATGAAATCTGAATCTGTATTTCAACTTAAACCTCTCAAATACTGTGACCTCCATTGAACCTATCACTATATCTAGTGTAGCTTCTCTATAATTTTTATTTGAGGGAGTGTGTTAGGGTGTTAAAAATTACTATGTAGGTCTGTAACACAACATCACCCTCTCCAACTTTTTATATTTTTGGGTTAAATTTGTATGAACGTTATGAAGTTCAGACAGACAGACAAATTGACATGTTTATTATCTCAGAGGTATTAATCTGTGTTTGTTGTCCCATCAGTATATATCAAACAATGTATGACAGATATTCTCTGGTTCATTTTATGATGTTAAGCATCTTATTGTTGATGAGACCCAGGTGATTCAGGCTTTTTTGACAATTTTATTTGAAGATAAATTTCCTCTTTAATAAAATTATGAATGCAGTTCATATAATATTCAGACACTGCCTATAGTTAAGTGATTTATGGTGTAAAAAAACCCATGGATCTGATGATCAATTTTATTGCAAAAGTGCAACACCCAAATGAAAAAACTAAGACTGGTTATATGATCTATAACATTTTCTGAACAAGAAATGAATTCAGTGGGTATTTGACTCCTGATGATATGTTTGTTTTTGCTTTTTCATTGGGACATAGGGAAGTCCAAAATATAATTTGATTTCAAAAGCATTTGAATGTACCAAATTCTTTGATATGCCCATTCTTACTCTGTAATTGTATTATGATCTAATTTTGGACATGATTAACTAGAACATAGGGAAGTCCAAATCAAACGCCATTTGTAATTAATGAAAATTCACTCTTATCTAAAATTCATTTTTCCATTTTGAAGTTCTCTGACCCCATTCATTCAGTGTCAGAAACTTCTGCTGTATCAACCATCAATAAGGTGTTCAGGATTTACAACCATCACAAAGCATTTTTTTCCCAAACTGTTCAGGATTCAACATTTATAATCATATCAAAGCATTTTATTAGTTTTCATTATTTTATGAAATGTGTACATTGTACTTGGGCATGTATTCGTATAGAAATACTGCATGCTGCTAACTTAATTTTCTATTTTAACTTAATTTGCAGACGTAGCCAAGGTAACCATGGTAACACGAAGCTTTGTTTTGGTTGTGGGATACAATCAGCTGTTTATTATTATCATGCTTCTGCTTCTAAAGTATATTTCATCAATATAGTACACCAATCTATAGTGAAAATATTTGTTGCCAAACCGAAGGAATTAAGGCTATTTATATGGCTTACTTTTCTTATTTGACTAGATACTGGGTTATTTCATTCCCACAGCTGGTTGTACTTCTATTTATTGCTAGAGATTTTAATGTAGTTTGTTAACTAACCCCATTATATATGTTGTTAATTGGCTAGCCTGTCTGTCTTATCAAAGATAGCCATATTAGGTGTTGTCAGTAAAGTTGTATTTATAGAAAGAGACATACTGTGGTGAATGATCACCAACATAGTGATACAACACTCTATGAGTGGTATACAAAAACATTATTGTTTTTTCAGATTTGATACAAATTCTTTTTGAAAGTTATTGGGCATTCAAAATATAGAAACAAATTGGGAATACCTCTTCCCATAAAGAAAATTGTAGGTTACCGCTCAGTGAGTGGTAAAACAGTATGTCAGTGATCAGTCATGGTATGTCTCTTTCTGTACTGTAAATACAATTTCCCTTTTGAGTTAAATGATATAAATTGAAATAAACAAAATTTGACAACACATATTGATCATTAAAGTTCAAGTCACAACTAATTTAATCTTGTTTATATACAGGCTTTATAAGTGTAGTTATCATAACAAATTGCTTACATGTTTAGTGTAGAGAAGTAGCAATACTGTTAGCCCTAAAGGGGAATTCCTTGTATAAAACGAGGGGTAATCCATGGACAAATAAGGGGAAATCCTTAGCAAAATGAGGGGTAATTAAAGGACAAATAAGGGAAAATCCCTAGATAAAATGAGAGGAAATATCTAGACAAAACTAGTGGAAATCCACAGACAAAGGAAGGGAAATCCTTAAACAAAAAGAGTGACAATCTATAGAAAGAATGAGGGGAAATCCTTAGACAAAACAATGGGTAATCCATGGACAAACAAGGCGAAATCCTTAGACTAAACAATAGGTAATCTATGGACAAACAAGGCAAAATCCTTAGACAAAACAATGGGTAATTCATGGACAAACAAGGCGAAATCCTTAGACTAAACAATGGGTAATCCATGGACAAACAAGGCAAAATCCTTAGACAAAACAATGGGTAATTCATGGACAAACAAGGTGAAATCCTTAGACTAAACAAGGAGTTATTTATGGACAAACAAGGGGTTAACCATGGTCAAAATTAGGGAAAATCAATGGAGAAATAAGGGATTTTCCTTAGACAAAACAAAAGGGAAACCATGGGCAATTTGTGGATAATCCTTTGACAAAATGAGGAGTAATCCCTGTACAAATAAGGGGAAATCCCTGGACAAAACGAGGGGAATCTGTGGACAAAACTAGGTGAAATTTTTGGACAAAAACAAGGGGAAGTCTTAAGATAAAACAATGCAGACAGACAATAAATTGTGCAAAATAACTTATAATAAACAGAAAACAAACTGCTGTAACTTAAAAAGTAACCAAAATTTACTGCTGTGTGTAAGCAAAATTTTAAGTGCTTGTAAAATTCAAATTGTTAATATTTTTAAAAGGTGCTGGAAAGGGATGAATTATGATGGCTGTAGATAGCGGTGATTTTTAGAGTTTTTCCATTGTTTATTACCTCGTTGTTCTAAATGGATACACTTTGCTTAGACTATAGCCGTGATACTGAAGAGGTCAAACTTTCATTACTGCTGATACTACAGCAAAAGTTGTCGATGGGAACCCATGTTAAAATGACGAATAATGTTTATCTAAAAATATCAGACTTAGTAGAACTATTTTTTTTTTTGGGGGGGGGGTAAAATCACTGAAACAATAGTTTTGTCATGATAAACGTTTCTTATGTGCTTAAAACTATTAACTGTCTAACACTTGTTAGTTACTAATGCAGCATGCTGTAATCTCTATAAGAAGTAACATGAGTCTCTATTGCAAATCTGAGATTTGTATTTTGATGACAGTTTTTGAGTTATAAGGGTCAAAGGCCAAAGCAACCACACCCCAAAATATCAACTTTTAAATTTTTTGTCAGATTTGGATAATTTTGAATTAATTTTCAAGTCTTGTGCTATATTGTGTCCAATCCAGTTGTGTCCAAAATTAAAGTATAAGTCCCCTTGCTTATAAGTGTGTTAAAAACTAATATTGTGTTTTCTTGTGCCCCAACTGTGCAGGGTTTGACCATTTTGGTTGAATCATGCTATGCTCCAGAAAGCTTTTATTTGCTAAAGTGTAGGTAATCAGGGAATGAAAAAAATAAGAATTTTTATATGAGTATGGGAAATCCTAGATTTTTATATGCATGTATGCCATGAGAGATTAGCTGCAATCATCTGCCATAGACTATTTCCAGAAGTGTATTTCTATTTCAGTGCAATCATTAATATGATCATAGAAGAAATCATCTGTCTTAATGAAAAAACACTCTTAGAATGGAAAAGTTAAATCTACTTAGATATATGATTTTTTTTTATTTTAGAGGAAGGGAGTTGTTATATCAATTTATGTGGAGAACTATTATTTGAATGACTTTTAGGTTTGACATACCGTGTGGTTAGATCGTACATGTGTTATGTGGTTAGAACGGATATCTGTAGCATAGTTAGGTCTGTACTTTTGGTATGTTATATCAGCTGGACATATTTATGACAGGCACATTAAGTTGGAAATCTTTATGAGGCTTAGAATTTGGGTAAAGTGTGAGGCTGTGCCAAGAGTTTTTTTTTCTAATTGGTGCCAAATGAGTATATTGCTTTTATTTCTAGTCAATATATTATTAGCTCTCCTTGACAAAGGCCATGTGAGCTATTGCCATCTATTGGCGCCCGTTGTTGTCATTAACAATTATACAAAACTCTTCTCCTTAACTAATTAGAACCAATCTTAGTATGAATGTTCCTTTGGGTATCCTGCATAGAACTGATATGGGCATTAACATGGCTGCTGTTAATATAAAAAGAACATGGGGGTCACACAGTAGTTTTTTTGCATATATCTCCAAAACCGTTAGGTTTAGCTAAATTCTGACAGAAAAATGTGTTCAGTGTGATGAGATCTGTGTCTGGTTAAATTTTGGTTTTAATCTGTTAAGCCATGTTGGAGTTATTGCCCTTTTTCAACAATTTTTGCTATTTTTAATGTTATTTCTGTCAAAAATCTTCTCTGACACTACTTGACAAATTGAGACCAAACTTGTTATGAATGTTCCTTGGGGTATCCTGCATAGAACTGATGTGGGGATTTTTGATCTGTCAAAAACATAGCCATCGTTACTAAAAATAGAACATAATGGTCAGACAGTAGTTATTAGCATATACCTCCAAAAGTGTTAGATTTAGCCAAATTCTTTCAATAGCTGAAATGATCCTTATTATTAGGAATACAAAAGTCTTCAGGGATAAAAGTTGTCAGATGACTCCTTGTAAGAGTTATTGTCCTTGAAAGGGGAAAAATGGCCTTTTTTTAACTGTTTTGAGTCAATATCTTGAAAACTATGATAAATTAAAAGAAACTTTATGTTCTCCCTCACTACGTTCGTCCGAACATAAATCATTTCCATTTTATAAGGGCAAGTAAAAAGACTAATATAGGAGGAGAAGCACACCAAAGCAATTTATTTAAAAAGAAAGGTTTGTCAGTGGCGACCATCATCCTGTCATGTCATAGTAGTCTAGAAAATATAAATTGTATGAACATCATTAGAATTGATTCATACAAATTAACTTACAAAACATAACATTATTAAATAAACTTGTCGGACTGGTTTGGTGTGAACTCGATAACTTTAAATGATACAAACAAACCTTAAATACCCAAACTGTAACCGAATTACTCATAATACTCCGCCCGCATACCCAATAAAACAAAAGGAAGTATAATTCAATTGTTGAAATGATCCTTATGATTAGCCCTACCAAAGACTACTTGAGTCAAATTGTTGGACAACTTCTTAAATTTATTGCCTTTGAAAGGCAAAATTCAACTAGGTGGGTAATTCAGGCTACTGGGAGCATCTTGTTTTTCTACAGTTTCCAGTCAATATCTTGAAAACTATGATAGATTAAAAGAAACTTGTTGAAAAGATCTTGTAAGTCCTATCAAAGACTTTTTGAGTCAAAATTGTTGAACAACCTCTTCATCTGTGGCAACATCCCTTCGGCTCCTGCGTATGGAGTGTTCATATCACAACTCATACGTTATGCCAGAGCTTGCCGAAACTACGCAGACTTTTTGTATCGCGCTAGAACTCTAACAAATAGGCTTCTGGAACAGGGTTATGTTGCTACAAGATTGAAGTCATCACTACAGAAGTTTTATCGTCGTCATCATGAACTCGTGGATCGTTATGGTGTATCCATCAGCACCATGAAAACTGATTTATTCAATGGGTCATAGTTTTCCTTTCCTCGTTTGTCTACCCCAGACTTGACTTTTTATGAGCAACTCGGCGGGTGTTCCTAGAAAAGCAGAGGACGCTTACCCTACCGGTGCACCTGGTCCATGCTCCCAGTTTTTAGTGGAGTCCGAGTTGCTCATTTACTTTTGTTACTTTGTATGTATGATTTTAGTTACTTTATGTTCTTTGTTGTGTATGTCTGTTTTCCATGTCTGGTCTTTGTCCCTGGATTACATTCTTTTGATTACCGCTATAACCTTGGTTCCCTTGATTACCCTTGTTAAATATTTTGTGTTTGAAAGACAAATTGAACCAGGTGAGCGATTCAGGCTCCTGGGAGCCTCTTATTATTGTCTTCATACTTATCACTTTTTGAACAAGTTTAATTTTTATACCACATGTTAAATACATTTCTTCCCCAATAGTGATGGTGAGAATACAATAAACAAGCAGGATGATATCATCAATAAATATACTGCCAAGCACTTAGGTTCCTCAAATAGAACGATTGCAGTACTAAAAAACTTTTTTATTATTGCGCATTGATATTAATCCACTGAATAACTTGTTTAGATTTTACTAGAAAAATTCAGAGGATAGCTTTTGTCTAGTGGATAAATCTTTGAACTACCATGGAATTGGTCTGACATCTCTGTCCATCATATCAGACTTTACTTCTTTTCGCATGTTTTTATTATGGTAGTTGTTGTTCTAACCCTGGTCTATATGTTTGTGTATGTTTGTGTATGGACTTTGTGTGAATGTGATTTCATAAAGTATAAAAAGTGTAAAAAAAGACAGTTATTTTTTAACAATGTTCTAATGTTTTCCATTCAAACCATTCTGAAGCTGTTATTAAAGATTTAGTCCTAGGGTAAGGGACATAGCTGTTGAAATCTGTGATATGTTTGTATCATATTCAATTTCACCAAAGCCTTTCAAGCTTACATTTGAAACAGAATGAAATCAGTCCAAGTTACTTTGATGCTTACATGATATTGATGTAAATCGCTGAATACAAATGTTATTAGGAAAACTTACTTAAGGATGTCTGAGATTTCATGGTCTTTCTAGGGTTGTCTTATTCTTTTTTTTTACTTTAAAAAATTATTTTGTGAATAATAAGCCAATTTAGAATGCCCTGCTCTCCAAAATTCCTTTGACATCACAAGTTTTAACTCATCCATGGCTAAAATAAGAGTATCCTTAAGAAACAATTGTTTTATAAAATCTTATCATTCTAGTTCATTTGTCATTATCTGGAGGGGTTATCTCCCTTTCAACTTTCTAGTTATTGTTTGTCATTATTCGGGGGGTATCTCACTTTCAAGTTACTATTTGTCATGGCATCACGCTTTCGACATTCTAGATACTATTTGTCATTTTCCTGAGGGGTTATTTCGCTTTCGACATATTAGTTAATATTTGTAATTTTCCAGAGGGATTATCTCACTTTCGACGTCTTAGTTTTTATTTGTAATTTTCCAGAGGGATTATCTCGCGACGTCTTAGTTTTTATTTGTAATTTTCCAGAGGGATTATCTCGCTTTCAACGTCTTAGTTATTATTTGTAATTTTCCAGAGAGATTTTCACGCCTTTAAAATCCTACGGTAGTTATTATCTGGATGGGTTATCACGCTGTAGATATCTTAGTTATTATTTGTAATTTTCCAAAGGGATTATCTCACTTTCGACGTCGTATTTATTATTTGTAATTTTCCAGAGGGATTATCTCGCTTTCAATGTCTCAGTTATTATTTGTAATTTTCCAGAAGGATTATTACGCTTTTGACATCCTATGGTAGTTATTATCTGGAGGGGTTGTCTCCCTTCCGACATCCTAGATATTATTTGTTATTATCTGGAGGGGTTGTCTCCCTTCCGACATCCTAGATATAATTTGTTATTATCTGGAGGGGTTGTCTCCCTTCCGACATCCTAGATATTATTTGTTATTATCTGGAGATGTCCTAGCTATTACTTATCATTATTCAGATGGGTTATCTTCTAGTTATCTGGATAGAGATATCTCGATCGGATGTTCATTATAATTATTTCATCATCCTTTTGAGGGTTTATCTCGCTTCCAAGCTTATGCAGGAAAATATGTGATAATTTTAGATATTTTTCAATGGAAAAAATAAAAATTGAATCAATTGAGTCACAGGTGACCACTTAAGGCTCCATGCAGTGTTTTATTTGGTATGTGTTGTCTATTTTACTTTAACATTTTTTCCTCATGCTTAGAAATTATTTGTGCCTATGAATGTGATGAAATAGCAGATATTTCAAATTTACTTTTGTGATCAGAATGTTAATTATTAGTCTGTGTGAATGAAGAGGTACTTAATGATAGTTTAATATTTGTTTTTTTTGCTGGTATACTTCATTTTATCAATAATAATTTTTTTTTTTTTTATTTTAGACACATTTGTAGCTGAGTACAGACATATTGACAGGAACCTCTGGTGATGCAATAGTATTTTATGTGACCTTTGACCTTCTTTAGTTTTTGGACTGGATTACAGACTCATGTTTCAATGTTTGTGTGTCTGATGAGATGTAGCAATACATTTATTTCTTTCATGGATCATGGATCTTAATTTCAATGTTTTTCTTCCTATAAAAGTTATTAATTATCATAATAGAAATTTGTCATCCCTCATCATGGTATGACATCATATTACCTTCCTAATTGCATTATAGAATTTTTGTGGTATGACGTCTTATTATCTCCAATATCACATTATAGAAATTTCGTAGTATGGTGTCATAAAATCTTCACGTTTTAGGTACTTTTTGGTATACTGTCAGAGTAAAATATATATATTTATAGAATTATGCCATACTATCAATTATGATAGAAACTTTTTAGGATGACATGATATTTTATCTGAATGTTTACAAAAAAGAAACTTGTAGGATGTTTCTCCCCCATCTGCCAGTACAGGAATATCTCCCATCTGCCATTATAGGAAATTTGTAGGATATTAGGCACTGACTGTTTTTTTATTAACGATGCAGATTTTTAAATACAAATTTTAACTCTAGCTGCTGCTGGAAATTTTTTTAACTTGGAATAAAATTCCAACCCCAACCCCCCTGGAGAAGTAAATTGTTTGTGCCTTAGTCACATACTAATAGATTTGTCCAATCTATGGAACTTCATCTCTGTAATCATTACGGCCAATTATTAAGGGAGTTTTAAGATATGCTGCAGTACCGTTTATACTTGGTTTATTTAGGATAAAATTTTGTTTTTTTAGGGACATTGATTTGGACATTTTTTTAAAAATTATGTTAAGTAAATATTCTTCAGCAAAACAATCAGTAAAATTCTATATGGTTACAGTATATTTTAAACATGCAAACAATTCCCATTTCCTTTGATCTGAACTACAACATTCCCCTTTGGTATTGAGTTAGATGAGGGGAGGGGTCTGGGCCCAGGACCTCACTCCGTTTGGTATTGAGTTGGATGAGGCCATGTAAGCTATTGCCATCACTTGATGTCCATCGTCATCCACTGACGTTGGTAACAATTTTCCAATATTCTTCTCTGGAACAACTGGGCCAGTTTGACTTGGTATGAATATCCTTTAATATATTCTACATAGAACTGATGTGGGGATTTTGGGTTATTTGATAAACATGGCTGCTGTTAATAAAAATAGAACATGGGGGTCAGAAGTTTTATGCATATACAGTCTATATCTCCAAAACCATTCAGTTAAGCAAAAAGCTGACATAGAGTAAATGTGTTTAGCATGATGAGATCTACTAAGTGTTGTAATTTGGTATTAATCTGTTAAGCCATGTTGGAGTCATTGCCTTTTTCAGCGTTTTTCCTTATATATAAAGATATCTTCTCCTCTGACGCTACCAGACAACTTAGAACCAAACTGTATGAATGTTCCTTTGGGTGTTCTGTATAGAAGTGATGTGGGGATTTGTGATCCATCGAAAAACATGGCCACAGTTACTAGAAAAGAACATAGGGGTCGGACAGAAGTTATCCAAACTGTTAGGTTTAGCCAAATTCTAGCGTAAATTGTTCAAAATGAAGAACTCCATCTGTGGTCAAACTAGTAAATCCGTTGAGCTATTTTGGAGTTATTGCCCTTCTTTGACATTTTTTGCTATTTTTTAAAAAAGAATTTCTCAGAAACTACTAGACAGACTTTAATGAATATTGATATGATTCTTCATTATGTATTAGTGTTAGGAAGTTTTAATCAAGAAAAACATGGTTGCTTTTTTTCAAAAATAGAATGTTGCTTATCAGACCAGGTGAGTGATTCAGGCTCTTTATAGCCTCTAGATTATAGATATCTGTAATCCACTGATAAGGGGGGGTGAATGGGGGAGGGGTCTGGACCAAGGAACTCGCTCCACTGTGTATTAGTTATAGATATCCACTGATGAAAGGTTGCCATATTTTAAATGTTTTATCATGATTGTATTTATTTATCACTCTCATACACATATATTCATGTATGATATTGGTTATTATTAGTCACATGATAATCATGTGACCTGTTGTAAGATTTATCAACATTATCTTTTTGTAAATTAAACACACTGTAAAATTAAACTATTTTTCTTAAACAACATTTACTGTTATTTAAAAGTTGACAGTAGTGGTAGGCGCTGGCTTGGTTCCCGAGTAAGTCATACCTAAGACTTTAAAATTACTAGGGACTGTCGAACCCATGGCAAACTGGAAACAGAGTAACAACTAGTTAGCTCGCAGTCAGAATAATAGGTGTCATGCTTGCCTGCAGGCTGTTACAAATGTGTTAGCAGGGTCTTTTCCTATGATCAAAACAAATGACTTTTAAGTTAAATTGAGTCGAACAAAAAGGAACAAAGGAGGAGCATTAGACACCCTTAAGTCGTCCAACGGAATCAGTAAAGTATATCTTAGACTTGTCACACTAACTTTCAAGGTGCAAAATTCATTACCAAAAATGATATAAATTATATACAACATTGGATATAACACTGGTAAAACATTTGTTATAACTCTGGTACAACATTGGTTATTACACTGGTACAACATTGGTTAGTACACTGGTACAACATTGGTTTTAACGCTTGCACAACATTGGTTATTACACTGGTACCACATTGTTTATAACCCTGGTACAAAATTGGTTATTACACTGGTACAATGCTGGTACAACATTGGTTATAACTCGGGTGCAACATTGGTTATGACGCTGGTACAACATTGGTTATTACTCTGGTACAACATTGGTTATAACACTGATACAACATTGGTTAAGCTCAGGTACAACATTGGTTATTACACTGGTACAACATTGGTTATAACGCTGGTACAACATTGGTTATAACACTGTACAACATTGGTTATTACACTGGTACAACATTGGTTTTAACGCTTGCACAACATTGTTTATTACACTGGTACCACATTATTTATAATGCTGGTACAACAGTGGTTATTACACTGGTACAACGCTGGTAAAACATTGGTTATAACTCGGGTACAACATTGGTTATTACACTGGTACAACATTGGTTATAACGCTGGTACGACATTGGTTATTACACTGGTTATAGCTCAGGTACAATATTGGTTATTACACTGGTACAACATTGGTTATAACGCTGGTACAACATTGGTTATTACACTGGTTATAGCTCAGGTACAACATTGGTTATTACACTTGTACAACTTTGGCTATAATGCTGGTACAACTTAATTTATTACAAAATATCCAATATCTTATTAGTTTTAAATGGTAATAAAACAATACTTTGACCCTGGGAACTATGATAATTTCGTTTATTGTCTCCCTCAAGAAGGTCATTTTACTACCAGAAAAAAAATCTGTCACTAATGATAAACTTCAAAATTTCTTATAAAAACTGTAAAAGAAAAATAATTACTTTTAAATAAATAAGTATACTACATGAAATTTACCGTAATAATATGAATTATTTTGAAGATTGAAATTGTTCATGCACTTTACAGTTAAGTGTGTATTAATTTCAGTGTCTGATTTAGCGAGGACGCTAAGTGCTAAAGCCCCACTCTCCCCTCCCCACCATGCGTCTCCTAAAAATAATATTTACCATTAAATTAAGTTATAAGTGTCATATATATGTCTTATCTATTGCAACTGTGTGTAAAACCAATTGACACCCAGTATGTATATATCTGGTTAAATATATTTCAGTCGATTTTTAAAACAAGAATAAAATAAGGACCTCCTTACCACTTATGTACCAATATCGAAATTGGTCGTTGGGACCAAGGCCCATTAGTCCATCTTGGGACTGAAATGAAATTTTAGGCCTATACTTGAGGACTATCGATTCCCACATTATTGGGAATTTCCATATCTTCCTCCGTCGTTGAGAAAATTTTAAGGGTTACCCCCTTAACCTGAACTCTTTACTGCAGCTCTTGACTCCGACTCTAGAGTCTTTACTCCAACTGAATTCAACTTTATTACTATATAGATAAACCTTTAACTATTTCTATCTGTAACTCTATACATTTAATCTGACATAAGGTTTAACACTAGATGGTTCTTGCTTTAACAATAACATTCATAACACAAAGGTCTAACATCAAGCCTTAATCAATACAAAACCTGCGATAGACACAAGTTTTTGAAAATTCAACCCTAATCTACCCTTAACCATTTCCTTTCAACTAACTTTATTCGACCTCAAAGTGAATCTCCTTCTCGAAACATAACTTAATCGATAAAATATTTCTCAAATGTATTGTCCATAGTCATAACCCTAACCCTAGACAAAGACCATGGCTTGACCCCAACCCTAAACCTAAACCTATTTTGTTTGTTTGTTTGTTGGGGTTTAACGTCCGAGCAGCAATATTTCAGCTATATTCAGACAATGAACATGAAATGGATGATAAAATGAACATGAAATGAAAAAAAAAAGGATGGGTCACGCACGGGGATAAACATAAACCTAAGCCTAACCCTTTACTGAAGACGTAACATAGACCTAACTCTAGAGTTAACCACTACCCTAGACAAACATCAACATCTGACCCCAACCCTAAACATAATTCTAAAGCCTAACTCTACACTTAACCATAAACTTAACCCTTACCAAAGACCTGACCGTAGATCTAACGGTTGACTCTAAAAACTTTCTTGGTACTAGGCCTTATCTGATATTCAGACCCTAACCCTAGCTCCAATTTTATCAAAACAATTTCTTCCACCTTAACGCAAACCCTTTAACCCTATTCCGAACACTAACCCTAAACATAACCCAGAACCGAAACAAGTACCTATATCTTACCCTTAACCCATAAATACCTCTAGATCTAACATCAATCAAAGACCTCAAGCTAGACCATCAAGAACAACACCAGACACAAGGCCTAGACCAAGACCATACCGGAGACCAAACACTAAATCTTACACTAACCAGTAACCTATAACCCTCAATATAACACTTGTTCTAGCTTTTATCTAAGCTCTCTTTAGTCCGGTCTTCTCTATGTCTATTCAACACTGTAGAGGTGTATATTTTCATGATAATTAGTTGCATGTCTAGATAAGTATATTTTGATTTAGTCATTGCATCGTTAGTGTTATATCCAGAAGTTCATCTTTATTATGATTTCAAGTACTTTGCTATAGGAAAGGTGATGAAGTACAGTATCATGTTACCCATGTAGGATGTTGTTTTAAGTACTTGTCAAAAGTTTTTGATTTATTGAATATTGGTGCTACGTTGGTGTTGAATTTGTGCTTAAATAAGGTCAGTTATGTAAGATATGATAATTAAAACAGTTGGTGCATAGTTGGTGTAAAATTGGTGTTGAACAGTATACAAGGGCTTTGATTTTCAGTTTAAAAAAAATTGGAGATTAAAATTAAGTAGTGGATAAAATGGGATAGTTGATCAATTTTAAAAAAAATGGAGATTAAAGTTTAGTAGTGGAATAAAATGGGATAGTGGCCAAAAAAGGGGAGAGAAGAAAAAGAAAAGGAAGAGGCAAAGAAGAGAGGCGATATGCGATTGGGAGATTTGATGTTTAAGAATATGCGGTTGCTGACTGAATGTATGTTTTGTTTGTTTGTTTGTTTGGGTTTAACGTCCGAGCAGCAATATTTCAGCTATATTCAGACAATGAACATGAAATGGATGATAAAATGAACATGAAATGAAAAAAAGAAAGGATGGGTCACAAGGATAATAAGGTCGACAAATTTTGATTGCCACTGGAAAAAGGGGGGATGGGTAAGGTCAGGCAATTTAGCCTCCTGTGGCGGAGCGCAAAGGTTCCTACTCCTACCGAATACCACAGCAGGGTTCTTTAACGTGCGAGGAACGTGGCATCTTTCCCAACACGGTGCACCACTATGGTTTGCGGTCAGGTTTTCCGTATTATAGCCTGACAACCCCAGCATGTAACACGCCAGGGGTACCCCATTCCACCACCTGGGGCACACATCCCAGTTGCTCTGTGGGCAGAGCGCCTAGCCCCCGGCTAGGTTTCTGAGCACTATTTAGTCGCCTTATACGACAAGCTTAGCGCTGCTGCAGGCCTATTCTTTTAACACCCGGACCTGCACGGGGCCTGACTGAATGTAAGATTGGATTTATTTTATGTGGTTGAGGGATGTGTTTTTGGAGACAAGTGATGCAAAGAATATTGTTTTTCAGAGTTGCAACTTGCCGTAACTGGAAGTTAACTCGTTATTGTTGATTATGTTTCTTTCTGTGACGTTTTGATTATACTTTTTTTAGGCCTAATTGTTCTATGTAAATCCTTACACCTCCTCAACCATAACACTAAGTCATGTGACTATTCAATTGTGTTCTTTAGGTCTATTCCGTATCATTGTGCTGGCTGTTTTATATCGTGTTTTCTTACTCTAAGGCTTACCATAACACTATCCCTGACTCTTACCCTAACCTTAACCCTGCACCTAACTCTAACCTTAATCCTTGTTCTGTTTGTTTTTCTATTGTTTTAACACTAACCCAAACCTTGACTCTTACCCTTACCCTATTCTTTGTTCTGGTTTTCTATTGTCTGAACACTTACCCTAATCCCAAGTATCTAGTGTTCTGCAAGTCTGATCGGTATCGTTTTGATTCATTTTCTATTATTCTCACCATTCTTACCGGACTTGACTTTTTATGAGCAACTCGGCGGGTGTTTCTAGAAAAGCAGAGGACGCTTACCCTACCGGTGCACCTGGTCCATGCTCCTAGTTTTTACATTTTTACACCTGAATGGGGTACCCCTGGCGTGTTACATGCTGGGGTTTGTCGGGCTATAATACGGAAAACCTGACGGTAAACCATAGTGGTGCACCGTGTTTGGAAAGATGCCACGTTCCTTTCACGTTAAAGAACCCTGCTGTGCTATTCGATAGGAGTAGGAATCTTTGCGCTCCGCCACATGAGGCTAAATTGCCCGACTTTACCAACCCCTCCCTATTTCCAGTGGCAATCAAAATTTGTCTACCCTATTGTCCTTGAGTCCCATCCCTTTTTCATTTCATTATCATTTGATGTTCGCCCCGTGCAGGTCCGGGTGTTAAAAGAATAGGCCTGCAGCAGCGCTAAGCTTGTCGTAAAAGGCAATTAAATAGTGCTCAGAACCTTAGTCGGGGGCTAGGCGCTCTGCCCACAGAGCAACTGGGATGTGTGCCCCAGGTGGTAGAATGGGGTACCCCTGGCGTGTTACATGCTGGGGTTGTCAGGCTATAATACGGAACACCTGACCGCAAACCATAGTGGTGCACCGTGTTGGGAAAGATGCCACGTTCCTCGCACCTTAAAGAACCCTACTGTGGTATTCTCCTGGAGTAGGAACCATAGGGCTCCGCCACAGGAGGCTAAATTGCCCGACCTTACCCACCTCTCCCTATTTCCAGTGGTAATAAAAATTTGTCGACCCCATTGTCCTTGTGTCCCATCCCTTTTTCATTTCATCATCATTTTATGTTCATTTTATCATCAATTTCATGTTCATCGTCTGAATATAGCTGAAATATTGCTGCTCGGACGTTAAACCCCAACAAACAAACAAACAATCATTTCATGTTCATTTTGTCATCAATTTCATGTTCATCGTCTGAATATAGCTGAAATATTGCTGTTCGGACGATCAACCCCAACAAACTAACAAACAATCAGAAACCGTGGTGTTTATGGACGTAACAAGATCCTGGACACTTGGGACTCTACCGTTTACCGAGTGGTCAATCATCTGAAAATACGGTTGTCGTCGAGCCTAGTGATGGAGCTGGTATCTCAAGAACTTTGAATCGTCAGCATGTGCTGAAGTGTCAGCCAGATTCTGATGAACATTCTCCGTACAACTCGAGTGACAGTGGCTGTCATGATGTTGCAATTGTTCCAAGACGCAGTACAAGAGTTAATGCTGGTAAACATTCGAATCCGAATAGACTGACAAGTGCTGCTAATTACATTTAATATTATTTATCAGTATGTCCTGTTAAAAGTAGTTAGTTTTTTTTACTTCCATGTTTTTTTTTAAAATGTTTATTTGCTTTTTCATTTGTCATTTTGGTTTGATGATTATACGTGTTTACATTTTGCAATACTCCACTTACTGAAGGAAGTATGTGGAGTAGATTTTCCAGTGTATATCGAGACGATAATCATTCATGAGTATGTTTGTTTGTATGTTGGGTTTTAACGTCCAATGTTTCAGACCATGAACATGAAATGATGAAATGAAAACGGGATTGGACACAAGGACAATAGGGTCGACAAATTTTGATTGCCACTGGAAATGGGGAGAGGTGGGTAAGGTCGGGCAATTTAGCCTCCTGTGGCGGAGCCCTATGGTTCCTACTCCGGGAGAATACCACAGTAGGGTTCTTTAACATGCGAGGAACGTGGCATCTTTCCCAACACGGTGCACCACTATGGTTTGCGGTCAGGTTTTCCGTATTATAGCCTGACAACCCCAGCATGTAACACGCCAGGGGTACCCCATTCCACCACCTGGGACACACATCCCAGTTGCTTTGTGGGCAGAGCGCCCTAGCCCCGGTTAGGGTTCTGAGCACTATTTAGTCGCCTTTTACGACAAGCTTAGCGCTGCTGCAGGCCTATTCTTTTAACACCCGGATCTGCACGGGGGAGTATGTGGACATATTGATTTTTTATTCGTTTAATAATTATGTTTTCCATTATATTTTATTTCTTTAAATTTGATCTGATTGATTGATTGATTGTTTGTTAGTTTGTTTGTTGGGGTTTAACGTCCAAGCAGCAATATTTCAGCTATATTCAGACGATGAACATGAAATTGATGAGGAAATGAACATGAAATGATGATGAAATGAAAAAGGGATGGGACACAAGGACAATGGGGTCGACAAATTTTGATTGCCACTGGAATTAGGGAGAGGTGGGTAGGGTCGGGCAATTTAGCCTCCTGTGGCGGAGCCCTATGGTTCCTACTCCGGGAGAATACCACGGTAGGGTTTTTAACGTGCGAGGAACGTGGCATCTTTCCCAACACGGTGCACCACTATGGTTTGCGGTCAGGTTTTCCGTATTATAGCCTGACAACCCCAGCATGTAACACGCCAGGGGTACCCCATTCCACCACCTGGGGCACACATCCCAGTTGCTCTGTGGGCAGAGCACCCTAGCCCCTGACTAGATTTCTGAGACCTATTTAGTCGCCTTTTACGACAAGCTTAGCGCTGCTGCTGGCCTATTCTTTTAACACCCGGACCTGCACGGGGCGATTGATTGATTGTTGTTTATTGTCGTTTTGGCGACCAGGGCCATATCACGGCAAGAACATTTAATGCAAGGAAAATATTAAAAACAAGATCAAAGTCTCTTCATAAAATAATGAAATTAAAACAAAAAGCTATTTACATATAAAAAGGTACATAAAATGTGAACACAAGACATAAAATACATATAGAAACATAACTTCGATAAAACATTTAAAATATTGAAAAATCAAGGAAGGTATCCAATTTAGATTTTATTAAATAAACCGATGTCCCGCAAGAAATCGATAATGTTTTTAGATGAAACTGTCTTGAACAAATCAAATATATTGGCGCAGTCAAAATAATTTTGCCTGGTGTTGGCAACATTCACACAACCTAGAAGAACATGTTTGATAGAGAAAGGGCAATCACATGGGATACACTCAGGTGGAGGATCACCAACAAGCAAATGGACATGTGTAAATCTAGAATGTCCAATGCGGCATCTAGTCATGACCACTTGCTCTTTGCGATTGCCCGACCCAGATTGATGAACGCCTAGATCGGGTTTTATGGAATTGAGTTTCTTGTGTTCAAGACCGTCCCATCGGTCCTGCCACATCTTTAAAATATATTTCCTTATAAAAGGCCCCCGTGCAGGTCCGGGTGTTAAAAGAATAGGCCTGCAGCAGCGCTAAGCTTGTCGTAAAAGGCGACTAAATAGTGCTGAGAACCCTAGCTGGGGGCTAGGGTGCTCTGCCCACAGAGCAACTGGGATGTGTGTTTGTTTGTTTGTTTGTTGGGGTTTAACGTCCGAGCAGCAATACTTCAGCTATATTCAGACAATGAACATGAAATTGATGATAACATGTTTGTTTGTTGGGGTTTAACGTCCGAGCAGCAATATTTCAGCTATATTCAGACGATGAACATGAAATGGATGATTAAATGAACATGAAATGAAAAAAAGGATTGGATACAAGGATAATAGGATCGACAAATTGTGATTGCCACTGGAAAAAGGGGGGATGGGTAAGGTCGGGCAATTTAGCCTCCTGTGGCGGAGCGCAAAGGTTCCTACTCCTATCGAATACCACAGCAGGGTTCTTTAACATGCGAGGAACGTAGTATCTTTCCCAACACGGTGCACCACTATGGTTTGCGGTCAGGTTTTCCGTATTATAGCCTGACAAGCCCAGCATGTAACACGCCAGGGCTACCCCATTCCACCACCACCTGGGGCACACGCCTAGATCGGGTTTTATGGAATTGAGTTTCTTGTGTTCAAGACCGTCCCATCGGTCCTGCCACATCTTTAAAATATATTTCCTTATAAAAGGCCCCCGTCGGGTCCGGGTGTTAAAAGAATAGGCCTGCAGCAGCGCTAAGCTTGTCGTAAAAGGCGACTAAATAGTGCTCAGAAACCTAGCCGGGGGCTAGGCGCTCTGCCCACAGAGCAACTGGGATTAGTGCCCCAGGTGGTGGAATGGGGTACCCCTGGCGTGTTACATGCTGGGGTTGTCAGGCTATAATAAAGAAAACCTGACCGCAAACCATAGTGGTGCACCGTGTTGGGAAAGATGCCACGTTCCTCGCACGTTAAATAACGCTGCTGTGGTATTCGATAGGAGTAGGAACCTTTGCGCTCCGCCACAGGAGGCTAAATTGCCCGACCTTACCCGTCCCCCTTTTTCCAGTGGCAATCAAAATTTGTCGACCCTATCATCCTTGTGACCCATCCTTTCTTTTTTTCATTTCATGTTCATTTTATCATCCATTTCATGTTCATTGTCTGAATATAGCTGAAATATTGCTGCTCGGACGTTAAACCCCAACAAACAAACAAAAAAAACTTATAAAATGTTTAAAGTCGGTGTATGGCAAACTAACGTCCTTTATTATTATTTTATTTAATGCCTTCTTGGCAACCCTATCTACAACTGAATTCCCCTGAATACCAACATGACTGGGTACTTAGAGAAAAACAATCTCTTTATCAAATTCTCGAAGTCGATGAATAAAATACAAAATTTGTTCTCTATAGTGGTCTGAGTTACTATACGCTTCATTGCATTTTGCATTTACTTCACATTGTGCCTAAAGTCTGCTCACTGACTGTTATTGGTTAAATTATACTTAGGGGTTGGATGTCCTAAATTTTCCCCTCGTGAGTAGTATTTTATTTTGGTGTAAATACCAAGAGTTTTGTACAGTATTTCAATGTGGAATTAGAAGGCCAAGATGTACATATTTGAAAGCAGTATAGCCAGCAGATAAGGTATTTATGATGTTCATTTTTCCATAAACTTTTCATTTTTCGTACTGACATTTTGCAAATTAGAGCTTTTAGCAAGTTTCATTTTAATTTGTTTTTATTATTTTGATTTTGAATATCATTGAGTCAGTTTAATTGCTTTGATGCTAAGGTACCTTTTTATAGTGAGTACTTATAACTAACTTTAATGGTCATTTTGTGTAGTATTATAGTTAACTATGGGTATTACATTTAACTGCTTGATTGTTGAGTTGTGCTATATTTATGTATTCAATCTGTTCTGAACATGCAAATGCAATCTGATTGATGTCATTTGTTTGAAAATTTGCAATAATGTTCTATACTTTGCATATATTTGATAATTAAATTGTTCCGTATGCGTATTTATATGTCTCTTTGTTCTTAGTTTGTAGATCTTTTCAATGTCTTCTGAATCTGAATTAAAAGTAATTCTATATTCATGGTATCTATGGGCCATTAATTGCTATCGAGTTCCACTTGGTCACATAAGAATATGATTGCATTCTTTATTGATTTTAGCAAGGCATTAATGACTTTTTTTGATATTATCAAGCAATACTCCTCGTTAAAATGGGAACAAACGCCTTCCATTCTCCAGTAAGGATACATTCGTGTACGTAGTCCGATGTTACGAACACGACGCATTTATCACTGAAAAATACTGTCAAAGAAAAGTGGTCAAAAGACATTTTAAAAGTTTCATTATTTGAACTCATCTGTTGTTTAGATTTTGAATGATGATTTGATAATTAAAATTTGTATTAGAATCAAGTTGTTGCATTCATTACGACGACGACGGAAAAATTGTGTTCATTGTTACGAACATCATTTAAAAAACACGAAAAAAGGCTTTGAACAATAGTTATAACACAGTAATGTCATTTATGCTGAACTAGTGGTAAGATCAACCACAAAACGTTTTGTATCCATTATGCATTAAGTCAGCAGTATGTATAGAAAAGGGTGTTGTTTTATTCATTACGACCCAAAACAAAAAATATTTGTGGTCATTTGTTGTAAACACAACAATGTAATATGAATTATTTATAAAGAATAAATTTATTAGTGCTCGTAATAAGAAAGACTGTTTTGTAACATTTCTTTTGTCTGAATGTGAATGATATTTCAGTTTGTTTTGTTTGTTTGTAAGGGTTTAACGTCCGAGCAGCAATATTTCAGCTATATTCAGACAATGAACATGAAATGGATGATAAAATGAACATGAAATGAAAAAAAAAAGGATGGGACACAAGGACAATAGGGTCGACAAATTTTGATTGCCACTGGAAAAAGGGGGATGGGTAAGGTCGGGCAATTTAGCCTCCTGTGGCGGAGCGCAAAGGTTCCTACTCCTATCGAATACCACAGCAGGGTTCTTTAACGTGCGAGGAACGTGGCATCTTTCCCAACACGGTGCACCACTATGGTTTGCGGTCAGGTTTTCCGTATTATAGCCTGACAACCCCAGCATGTAACACGCCAGGGGTACCCCATTCCACCACCTGGGGCACACATCCCAGTTGCTCTGTGGGCAGAGCGCCTAGCCCCCGGCTAGGTTTCTGAGCACTACTTAGTCGCCTTATACGACAAGCTTAGCGCTGCTGCAAGCCTATTCTTTTTAACACCCGGACCTGCACGGGGTGAATAATATTTCAGAAAAGCTGTGGTTTTTGCTTAAATGTGTAATGCGTTGTTCATAACTAGGACAACCAAAATTTTCGCGTCATTTAATAACAGAACACTTTGATGTTTTATTGTGTAAATATTGAAACCTTTGTAGTTTTTTTTAGTTTAAAATACCAAGAATTTAGAAAAAAAAAATGATATAACTGAAAAATAAAATGTGATTGACTGTTGCGTTTTAATGCCGTTTCGGCGACTAAGGCCATATCACAAGAACATTTAATGAAATGAAAATATTAAAATCAAGATCAAAGTCTCTTCATAAAATAATGAAATTAAAACAAAAAGCTATTTACAAATAAAAAGGTACATCTAAGACATAAAATATATATAGAAACATAACTTCGATAAAACATAGAAAAAATCATAGGTATCAAATTTAGATTTTATTCCCGTTTGTTGGGGTTTAACGTCCGAGCAGCAATATTTCAGCTATATTCAGACGATGAACATGAAATTGATAAAATGAACATGAAATGATGATGAAATGAAAAAGGGATGGGACACAAGGACAATGGGGTCGACAAATTTTGATTGCCACTGGAAATAGGGAGAGGTGGGTAGGGTTGGGCAATTTTGCCTCCTGTGGCGGAGCCCTATGGTTCCTACTCCAGGAGAATACCACAGTAGGGTTCTTTAACGTACGAGGAACGTGGCATCTTTCCCAACACGGTGCATCACTATGGTTTGCGGTCAAGTTTTCCGTATTACAGCCTGACAACCCCAACATGTAACACGCCAGGGGTGTGTCATAGGCTTTTTCTAAATCAAAAAAGACCGACACAACATGATCATATTTAGCAAATGCATTTCTGATGAGCGTTTCAAACCGGACTAAATGGTCAAGAGTACTTCTGCCTTGCCTAAAACCACATTGAATATTAGTGAGAAAGTTGTGCTTCTCAAGGAACCACACAAGACGATCATTGACCATTCGTTCCATTGTCTTGCAGACGCAGCTTGTCAAAGCGATCGGGCAATAATTTGAAGGATCCGTATGATCCTTTCCTGGGTTTGGGATAGGGACAACTGAAGCCGTTTTCAAGATGGACGGAACGTTACCAGAAGTCCATATCTCGTTCATTAACGCAAGAAGTGTTTGTAGAGATGGATCAGGAAGATGTTTCAAAAGTTGATAGTGAATATTATCTAGCCCACTAGCTGTATCGTGGGCTTTAGCCAGTGACGATTTTAGTTCCTCTATAGAAAATTGAGAGTTGTAGGATTCAGCATTATTTGACTTGAAGTTTAATTTTGTCTTTTCTGCAGATGATTTAATTTTTTGAAAATCCGGTTTGTAGTTAGTTGAGGATGAATGTTTCGCGAAAGTTTCGGCTAGCTTATTGGCGATATCTTGTTTGTTTGTTTGTTTGTTGGGGTTCAACGTCCGAGCAGCAATATTTCAGCTATATTCAGACAATGAACATGAAATGGATGATAAAATGAACATGAAATGAAAAAAAGAAAGGATGGGTCACAAGGATAATAGGGTCGACAAATTTTGATTGCCACTGGAAAAAGGGGGGGATGGGTAAGGTAGGGCAATTTAGCCTCCTGTGGCGGAGCGCAAAGGTTCCTACTCCTATCGAATACCACAGCAGGGTTCTTTAACGTGCGAGGAACGTGGCATCTTTCCGAACATGGTGCACCACTATGATTTGCGGTCAGGTTTTCCGTATTATAGCCTGACAACCCCAGCATGTAACACGCCAGGGGTACCCCATTCTACCACCATCCCAGTTGCTCTGTGGGCAGAACGCCTAGCCCCCGGCTACGTTTCTGAGCACTATTTAGTTTGGCGATACCCCTATATATTTTATATGGGGTTGAAAGGAAGACTTCCTCTGTTCTTGTCTAATTTGTTGTCAGATCGTCATTTTAATATAAGGGTAAATTCGACTTTTTCTGAGGAGAAGGAACATGAAATGGGAGTTCCTCAGGGAAGTATTCTTTCTGTCACTCTCTCCAGTATTAAAATTAATAGTTAAGCCCAAGTTTTGAAGGACAATATTGACGGTTCCTTGTATGTAGACGACTTTTTGATCTGCTACAGGGGACAAAATATGAGTAATATTGAAAGGCAGTTACAACTTTGCCTCAAAAGAATTGAGAAATGGGCTTTGAAGAATGGGTTGTTTTGTAGAAGTTTTCTACATCTAAAACTGTTGGTATGCACTTTTGTCGAAAGCGAAAGTTGCATCCGGACCCAGATCTCTTTCTTTATGGTAATAAAATCAAAATAGTAGAGGAAACAAAATTCCTTGGATTACTTTTTGATAGTAAACTTTCTTTTCTTCCCCATATCAAATTACTTAAATCTAGGTGTCTTAAGGCACTAGATATTTTAAGAATGGTGTCCAGTACCGATTGGGGTGCTGATACCTCAATTTTATTAAATTTATATAGATCTTTGGTTAGGTCTAAACTTGATTATGGATCTATTGTTTATGGTTCCGCCAAAAAATCTTACCTTAAAATTTTAGACGCTGTTCACCACCAGGGGTTGCAACTTTGCCTTGGTGCCTTCAGAACCTCTCCTATTGAGAGCCTTTATGCCGAGGCAAATGAACCATCCCTTGGAGACAGACGTTTGAAATTAGGTCTTCAGTATGTAAGTAAACTTGTGGCCTACCCAGATAGCCCTGCCTACGACTGTGTCATTAATCCTATTTATTTCCGTATTATGGCCTGACAACCCCAGCATGTAACAAACCAGGTGTACCCCATTCCACCATCTGGGGCACGCATCCCAGTTGCTCTGTGGGCAGAGCGCCCTAGCCCCCGGCTAAGGTTCTGAGCAATATTTAGTCGCCTTTTACTTTTACGCTGCTGCAGGCCTATTCTTTTAACACCCGGACCTGCACGGGGCCAAATGCTTAAATCAATAGAGGAATACGATCCATTGCCTGAATGAAGGAACGTTGAAGATCCGTCATTAAATATGCACAAATCTTCTTGCTGAAGGAGCTCCTTAACTTTTTTACCTTTATCACTCGTATGATTACTTCCCCATAAAAGATTATGAGCATTAAAGTCACCCAAAATAATAAATGGTTTGGGCAAATGTTTAACCAAATCAATGATTGATTGATTGTTGTTGTTTATTGCCGTTTCGGCGACCAGGGCCATATCACGGCAAGAACATTTAATGCAAGGAAAATATTAAAAGCAAGATCAAAGTCTCTTCATAAAATAATGAAATTAAAACAGCTATTTACATATAAAAAGGTACATAAAAGGTGAACCTAAGATATAAAATACATATAGAAACATAACTTCGATGAAACATTTAAATTATTGAAAAATCAAGGAAGGTATCCAATTTAGATTTTATTAAATAAACCGTTGTCCCGCAAGAAATCGATAATGTTTTAAAATATTAAAAATAACTGTTTAACCAAATCAACTAATTTATTTCTGCACAAAATTTAATTTGGGGGAATGTAAATGGAACAAACGGTTATGGTTTTATCAAAGGATAACCGAACGGCCACTGATTGATTGATTGATTGTTATCTTTTAATGCCGTTTCGGCGACTAGGGCCATATCACGGCAAGAACATTGAATAAAATGGAAATATTAAAAGCAAGATCAAAGTCTCTTCATAAAATAATGAAATTAAAACAAGCAGCTATTTACATATAAAAAGGTACATAAAAGGTGAACATAAGACATGAAATACATATAGAAACATAAATTCGATAAAACATTTAAAATATTGAAAAACTAAGGAAGGTATCCAATTTAGATTTTATTAAATAAACCGATGTCCCGCAAGAAATCGATGATGTTTTTAGATGAAACGGTCTTGAACATATTGGCGCAGTCAAAATAATTTTGCCTGATGTTGGCAAAATCCACACAATCTAGAAGAACATGTTATTATCACTTTCGACAGAAGAATTGCAGACATCACTTTTTCGTTTTTTTTGAATAAGAAACATTGGACTCCCCGTTGTTTTTTTGTCGCCATGTTAAGTTTTAGTAAATTTCATCGTCTCTGTTCCCCACCCGCCACCGAGTGCCAACACGGGCGATGCTAGGACTCTACGGATTTCCAGCAGATAGCATCAGGGATTCCAGAGACGACATACTCGAACAGAGCCTATCTAACAATGGCGCATAGATAGCGTACTACTCGATTGACCCATGAGTCACCGCCTTCTTCATTTGCCATTTGTAAGCTTTTGAAAATCTTAGAAATATTGGATTAAACAAAATGCCATCAGTAAAGCAGATGGACAAATGAAGGGCATGGCATGACCAGCCGATTGATCGAACCGGGTCCATCCGATCTCCCGTTTAGATGACCTAAGAGTCGAGTGGCATATACAGCCGTATCCTCGATCATCCAGCCATCGATGACACGGGGGTTACGTCACGACTGGAGTCTAGATACGACCTTCATCCACTAGGACCACCTCGCCCACTGATACCTCACGGGTTGCAACTCACGACAAACAAGTAGGTGAACCCACTTTTTATTTTAAACACCGGGCCCACGGTCGATGTTCGGATCGCTTTAGTCTGGTCTCTAACCTTTGACCTTTCCAGCATGGGTAACCCTACCAGGAGAACGAACTCCAGCTGGCATAGCTCGGGGTTTGCGGTCAGGTTTTCCGTATTAATAGCCTGACAATCCCAGCATGTAACACGCCAGGTGTACCCCATTCCACCACCTGGGGCACACATCCCAGTTGTTCTGTGGGCAGAGCGCCTTAACCCCCGGCTAGGGTTCTAAGCACTATTTAGTCGCCTTTTACGACAAGCTTAGCGCTGCTGCAGGCCCACAGAGCAACTGGGATGTGTGCCCAGGTGGCTTGTTTGTTTGTTGGGGTTTAACGTCCGAGCAGCAATATTTCAGCTATATTCAGACGATGAACATGAAATGATGAAATGAAGAAGGGATGGGACACAAGGACAATGAGGACAAATTTTGAGCCCCGTGCAGGTACGGGTGTTAAAAGAATAGGCCTGCAGCAGCGCTAAGCTTGTCGTAAAAGGCGACTAAATAGTGCTCAGAACCGTAGCCGGGGGCTAGGGCGCTCTGCCCAGAGCAACTGGGATGTGTGCCCCAGGTGGTGGTGGAATGGGGTACCCCTGGCGTGTTACATGCTGGGCTTGTCAGGCTATAATACGGAAAACCTGACCGCAAACCATAGTGGTGCACCGTGTTGGGAAAGATACCACGTTCCTCGCATGTTAAAGAACCCTGCTGTTGTATTCGATAGGAGTAGGAACCTTTGCGCTCAGCCACAGGAGGCTAAATTGCCCGACCTTACCCATCCCCCCTTTTTCCAGTGGCAATCACAATTTGTCGACCCTATTATCCTTGTATCCCATCCTTTTTTTAATTTCATGTTCATTTAATCATCCATTTCATGTTCATCGTCTGAATATAGCTGAAATATTGCTGCTCGGACGTTAAACCCCAACAAACAAACAAACATGTTATCATCAATTTCATGTTCATTGTCTGAATATAGCTGAAATATTGCTGCTCGGACGTTAAACCCCAACAAACAAACAAACACACATCCCAGTTGCTCTGTGGGCAGAGCACCCTAGCCCCCAGCTAGGGTTCTCAGCACAATTTAGTCGCCTTTTACGACAAGCTTACCGCTGCTGGAGGCCTATTCTTTTAACACCCGGACCTGCACGGGCTACAAAAATTGTATATGTCCAGGAAAATTAATTATATTGAATACAAGTAGTTAATTAGTGTGCATTTTGTGTATTACAAAGAACACGCCATTCATAACATTGTTTCTTATTGGTCTTTATATATTTTATCAAAATTGCTTAAACATATGCATAAAAAGCAAATAAATATATTATATTTTTATAATGATTTTCTAGTTATTTTTGTAATAGACTATTCAGAACCAGTTTAGCTGCTCCTCCACAGAGGTACCTCACGGCTTGCGCTGCCTTATTTGATCATTTGGTTGGTGGACGTCGAACTAGTAACATGAAAAAGGTAAGTCCGTTATATTTTTGCTAACTTTGTTGTTTATCGGTCGATTTTTATCAAATCAATTGCAAAAAAAACTTTAATGAATTCCAATATTGATGTTTCCCAACAAGAAATATACCAGACCATGAAAATCATTTTCAAGAAGGGATGGGACACAAGGACAATGAGGTCGACAAATTTGAGCCCCGTGCAGGTCTGGGTTTTAAAAGAATAGGCCAGCAGCAGCGCTAAGCTTGTCGTATAAGGCGACTAAATAGTGCTCAGAAAACTAGCCAGGGGCTAGGGCGCTCTGCTCACAGAGCAACTGGGATGTGTGCCCAGGTGGTTCGTTCGTTTGTTTGTTGGGGTTTAACGTCCGAGCAGCAATATTTCAGCTATATTAAGACGATGAACGTTAAATTGATGATAATATGAACATGAAATGATGAAATGAAGAAGGGATGGGACTCCTCGCTGGGGGCTAGGGCGCTGTGCCCACAGAGCAACTGGGATGTGTGCCCCAGGTGGTTGAATAGGGTACCCCTGGCGTGTTACATGCTGGGGTTGTCAGGCTATAATACGGAAAACCTGACCGCAAACCATAGTGGTGCGCCATGTTGGGAAAGATGCCACGTTCCTGGCACGTTAAAGAACCCTACTGTGGTATTCTCCCGGAGTAGGAACCATAGGGCTCCGCCACAGAAGGCTAAATTGCTCGACCGTACCCACCTCTCCCTATTTCCAGTGGCAATTAAAATTTATCGACCCCATTGTCCTTGTGTCCCATCTCTTTTTCATTTCATGTTCATTTTGTCATTCATTTCATGTTCATCGTCTGAATATAGCTGATATATTGCTACTCGGACGTTAAACCCCAACAAACAAACAAACATAATATTATGCGGTGAAACATAACCAAAATTAGGACAATTGGTAACTTTTTGTAGGAAGATATAACTTTATGTAACTTCATACCGTTATTTTTGCGGTAATATAAAAGTTTTAAACGGTATGAGGTAACTTTTTTTGGTGTAGAAACTGGCCTTTTTGCGGTGAAATATCGCATCAAAATACGATTCGTTTTTGCAAAAGCAAGTTTAAGGATTATACAGTCGATTATTATTGATAAGGGATTGACATATTTTACTTGATCGATGACCTCTGTACTGGATTTGGCTTCATTTTTCGAACATTTTTGGATTCGGGTACTATTCTTATAATACTTTTGGTTTTCTACCTGCCAAAGGTTTTGGAATTAAATGCTGCAGACGAGAGGTTACTCCTGGAAATATGCATATACAACATATCAAAATTTATGATATGTTTACAACAATGGTAAAACTAGTATTTTAATGATTTAACCGTCAAATTACATGTCATACTAGCATATTCCTGTGTAGTCTATTTTTATCTAAACATTCTTAATTGAAAATCTTAATCTTACAAAATGACTTACTGCAATTGAAAACCATCCGTCATCAGATATGTATGCCACTTCAAAAGCTCTCTCTGTAATAGATCTGACTGCTGCTGGGCGTTGTGCATTCATCAGAATAAGTCTAGTAGACCGTAATCTCTCACGTCGTAGAAATCCGCAGGAACCATATTGTTTGTGGGTGGCTTTATTGCCTTTTCTAACAATCTTCTAGCTGCATTACAGTTGAAAAAAGTTGCTATGTCCCTGGGCATGATCAAAGTTAAACAAACGTAAAAGAGAAAAATGTGGGAAAAATGCGGTAATTTAATACACTTCACCGGTAATTGGATACTAAAGCGCGGTAAATTGTAACTTAGCATCCATTTACCTTCATATGTATGAACTTACCACAAAAGGTGATATCTTACATATGAGCGGTGATAAGTTACTTAAAAGCGGTGAATGACAACTAAATAGCCGTTTACCGTTTTAATGTGTCAAATCACCGCTTGCGGTAATTTGTTACATTTAAGCGGTAATCAAGCACTAAAAGGCGGTACATGATAACTTAGTATCCATTCACCGTTTCATCTGTCACATCATCTTTTCGGTACAAATAAACGGTAATTCAATACTAAAAGGCGGTGAATGGCAACTAAGTATCTACTTACCGCCGTTATATATTGGTCTCTATGTTTGTTTGTTGGGGTTTAACGTCCGAGCAGCAATATTTCAGCTATATTCAGACAATGAACATGAAATGAAAAAAAAAGGATGGGTCACAAGGATAATAGGGTCGACAAATTTTGATTGCCACTGGAAAAAGGGGGGATGGGTAAGGTAGGGCAATTTAGCCTCCTGTGGCGGAGCGCAAAGGTTCCTACTCCTATCGAATACCACAGCAGGGTTCTTTAACGTGCAAGGAACGTGGCATCTTTCCCAAGACGGTGCACCACTATGGTTTGCGGTCAGGTTTTCCGTATTATAGCCTGACAACCCCAGCATGCAACGCGCCAGGGGTACCCCATTCCACCACCTGGGGCACACATCCCAGTTGCTCTGTGGGCAGAGCGCCTAGCCCACGGCTAGGTTTCTGAGCACTATTTAGTCGCCTTATACGACAAGCTTAGCGCTGCTGCAGGCCTATTCTTTTAACACCCGGACCTGCACGGGGCTTGGTCCCTATGTGGTCTTCTGCTTTTCTTGTAGTATTTTGTTAGGATAACGATGAAGTTGGTTATCAAGTTTGAAACTATCAAGTAACATTATGAATGTGACGTTTCAGGTAAGTTGTACCCTAGCGTAAGCGTATAGTATTGTGTATACATTTCTTTTCATTGCTGTTAATTGTTTAATGAGCCTTTTCTTTTATAAATTATCATTTAGCAACACCTTTTTGTAAAAAAATGCTGCACAAGTTGATATAAATAATTGATCTTGAACTTACTTAACTCCTGTGCAGCAACGTCTGATCTTTTATTAGACTGTTTTCCCATTGAACGTCTAAGAGTCTTTACGTATTCAAGTAATCTTCTTGCTCTTTCAAATTCTTCAAATTTCAGTCTGTTTGTATCCATTAAGAACTCTACCAGTCTTATGAAAGACCCTAAGTAAGAAACTACCGTGTTTGGCGCATCCTTTCTGTCAAACGAATCCGATACCCATCCATTTAGCGCCCTTCTTTCTAGTAGTCCTCAACCTTGAGGTTATCAGTCATGTAATTCCAAATCTTAAATGATTGATAAGAATGTTGCTTTGCAGTCTTTTCCGTTGAGAACCCTACTGTGGTATTCTCCCGGAGTAGGAACCATAGGGCTCCGCCACAGGAGGCTAAATTGCCCGACCCTACACACCTCTCCCCATTTCCTGTGGCAATCAAAATTTGTCGACCCTATTATCCTTGTGACCCATCCTTTTTTTTCATTTCATGTTCATTTAATCATTCATTTCATGTTCATTGTCTGAATATAGCTGAAATATTGCTGCTCGGACGTTAAACCCCAACAAACAAACAATTGTTTCTAGTAACAAATACATGAATCCTTCAACATTGAATCCTAAGATATATACTTGACATTTCAACAGAGTAGATTTATATTATGATATTTTTCATTTGAATTGTCTCAGTCTAAAATCAATTGTCAGATTAATATACGACTTTTGAATATGAGGTTTCTCAGAAGATTCTCAAGAACTTGTACAGTATTCCGTCATTATGATGAATGTCTAAAGTAAAACAATAGACACTTTTGTTCTTATAATTTGTACTGGTCATATTGAATAAACTTTTCAAATGGAATTAAAACTCACATTATAATACTTAACGATGAAGACACTTGTAAGCTTTCCGTTTTCAGGTTCTTTCAGTGCAATAAACAAGAGCTAACATGTTAATGACAACAGCAAAAATTCAAAAGATTGAGGCTCCCTGAAATTTTACTTTCGAATATCATTTTGCTACGTACAGCATATAAACATGGTTTAAGTTAGTATCCACAGTTTTAAATAAAACATTTATGAATACGATATTAATATAAAACAGTATAATATTGATACGTTTGTTTTGATATCGTGCCTTAAAATGAAGAATCAACTCCAGTAGATCACTAATAATAGCACTATTATCACAACAACGTACAACCCTAAACAAAATGGAAAGTTTATTGAAAAGACTTGGGTACGTTCGAATAATTTAACGTTCAGTTTAGATATGATCAACACAATGCATTATACATTTTGATTTTTTTTACCACGTTTTGATCAACCCACTTTGAACACATGAATAAATAAAGTACCATAAAACAGGAAGCTTTACTTTATACATCACCCCGTGCAGGTCCGGGTGTTAAAAGAATAGGCCTGCAGCAGCGCTAAGCTTGTCGTAAAAGGCGACTAAATAATGCTCAGAAACCTAGCCGGGGGCTAGGCGCTCTGCCCACAGAGCAACTGGGATGTGTGCCCCAGGTGGTGGAATGGGGTATCCCTGGCGTGTTACATGCTGGGTTTGTCAGGCTATAATACGGAAAACCTGACCGCAAACCATAGTGGTGCACCGTGTTGGGAAAGATGCCACGTTCCTCGCAAGTTAAAGAACCCTGCTGTGGTAGTCGATAAGAGTACGAACCTTTGCGCTCCGCCACAGGAGGCTAAATTGCCCGACTTTACCCATCCCTCCCTTTTTCTAGTGGCAATCAAAATTTGTCGACCCTACTGTCCTGTGTCCCATCCCGTTTTTCATTTCATCATT
The DNA here is from genome assembly GCA_037379345.1 of Perna viridis. Lineage (NCBI taxonomy): Eukaryota > Metazoa > Mollusca > Bivalvia > Mytilida > Mytilidae > Perna > Perna viridis. Next base: position 137,414 of record CM074525.1, on the reverse strand, counting down.
TCATGTTCATTTTATCATCCGTTTCATGTTCATCGTCTGAATATAGCTGAAATATTGCTGCTCGGACGTTAAACCCCAACAATCAATCAATCAATACTTTATACATCTGATAACTTTCGTTCAGTTAAAAACAGATAAATACACGTTTTGTACACAAAATGTATGACCATTGTTAATCAATTATTCTATTTTCCGGACAATTGCACTGACCTATTTACAACATCGCACGTCATCGTACCATGCAACGTCACGCCACACGTGTATAACTCGTCAACGTACCATGCAACGTCACGCCACGCGTGTACATCTCTTTCAAAAGTAAACGTTTTCAAATTCAAAATAAACCTTCGTACTACCTTCATGTTTATTTTGTTTTTAAGCTGGTTACAAATAATTATATTGCAAACTTATGCACCGAAATGTCTTAAACAATACATCGATATGAAAGCTATGATAATAAAAGAGTACAAAAGCTCCAAGTTAATGCTCTTGTTTATAATATACAAAGATATATAAATACACCATTCGGTTAAGCTTAATTCATTAATTAATTCATTCATTCATTCAGCTCCGTGCAGGCCCGGGTGTTAAAAGAATAGGCCTGCAGCAGCGCTCTGCACACAGAGCAACTGGGATGTGTGCCCCAGGTGGTGGAATGGGGTACCCCTGGCGTGTTGCATGCTGGGGTTGTCAGGCTATAATACGGAAAACCTGACCGCAAACCATAGTGGTGCACCGTGTTGGGAAAGATGCCACGTTCCCCGCACGTTAAAGAACCCTGCTGTGGTATTCGATAAGAGTAGGAACCTTAGGGCTCCGCCACAGGAGGCTAAATTGCCCGACCTTACCCATTCCCCCTTTTTCTAGTGTCAATCAAAATTTGTCGACCCTGTTGTCCTTGTGACTCATCCTTTTTTTTTTATCATTTCATGTTTATTTTATCATCCATTTCATGTTCATTGTCTGAATATAGCTGAAATATTGCTGCTCGGACGTTAAACCCTAACAAACAAACAAACAATAAGCTTAATTCATACTTCCGAAAGTGTTCATTTTGCGGAAAGTATAGGCAAACATGTGAGAGGAAAACAAATAACAATATATCAGATAACTAAAAACTACTCTATACTACCCCATAAACAAATTTTACTTGATATTAAAGCGTATTAGAGGCGTCTTTTTCTGCCATTTTGAACAAAATTGGCCTGAATCGTCACCTGAAACCCAAATCTATTTTCTACTGCGATTCGTGCATATGTATTCAGGTAGGGTCACAACTACATGTGCATAAATCTGATGAAATTAAGGAGTGCACGCCTCAATTAAATATAAGACACTGACAATCAAAGGATTTAAAATCTTACTTTCTCTGTTTCGAAATATTTCTATCTCCATGAAATGAACAGAATTTAAAAGTTTAAAATATGAAAAATATTCATATACTTAAATGTAGAAACCTTTTTACATGTAAATCTGCATTTTCTTTATAAAAAAGTTAATTAGCTATTTGCACTGAAATTTCTTCAGGTATCTGATTTCTAACCGAGGGATTTTTTAGAATAATTTTTAAACAAACAACCAAACGTCATATATACATACACATCATAGCAGTTAAAAACCTCTGATTTCTAAAATTTAAAAAAAAACTGCGGTATTTCCATACAATACAACAATCAGGTATTCCAAACAAATGCATTATTGGAAATCTTAAAAATAAACGCAACATACTGTTTGTTTGTTGGGGTTTAACGTCCGAGCAGCAATATTTCAGCTATATTCAGACAATGGACATGAAATGGCTGATGAAATGAAAAAAAAAGGATGGGTCACAAGAATAATAGGGTCGACAAATTTTGACTGCAACTGGAAAAAGGGAGGGATGGGTAAGGTCGGGCAATTTAGCCTCCTGAGGCGGAGCGCAAAGGTTCCTACTCCTATCGAATACCACAGTAGGGTTCTTTAACGTGCGAGGAACGTGGCATCTTTCCCAACACGGTGCACCACTATGGTTTGCGGTCAGGTTTTCCGTATTATAGCCTGACATCCCCAGCATGTAACACGCCAGAGGTACCCCATTCCACCACCTGGGGCACACATCCCAGTTGCTCTGTGGGCAGAGCGCCTAGCCCCCGGCTAGGGTTCTGAGCACTATTTAGTCGCCTTATACGAGAAGCTTAGCGCTGCTGCACGCCTATTCTTTTAACACCCGGACCTGCACGGGGCAACGCAACATACGCGTGCATGTATGAATCTATGTATGTATGTATGAATGTATGTAGGGATGTATGTATGTATGTATGTATGTATGCATGCATGTGTGTGTATATCTATGTAAGTGTGTATGCATGTTTGGATCGTATGTTCGTGTGCATTAATGTATGAATGTATATATGTATGTAGGTATGTATGTGTATATATATATATGTATGTATGTATATATTTATGTATGTGTATGTTAAACACAAACACCACGTACGCATGTATGTATGTATGTATTTAGGTAGGTAGGTATGTATGTATCTTAAAATGAAAGTTTGGATGTAAGTATGGATGTATGTATTCATGTATGAATGTTTCAGGTATGTTAATATGGTATGCATGTATGTATGGATGCATGCATGTATGTATGTATGTAAATATGTATGTATATACGTATGTGTGTGCGTATATATATATATATATAAGTATGTATGCATATTAGTATATATATATATACATAGGTGCGTGTGTATTTATGTATGTCTGGATGTATGTATGTATGTATGTATGTTTTATATATATTTCATTTAATAATCTTTTCTTTGATTTTTTATACTATGCCAACACAACGACAACAAAATATAAGTACGAAAGCTTCCGGTTAATGCTCTTGTTTACAAAATACAAAGATATATAAATACACCATTCGGTTAACCCTAATTGAAATTTACGAAAAAGTTCATTTTGCGGAAAGTATACACAAACATACGACAGGAAATCAAATAACAATATATCAGTTAACTAAACAATAATCCACACTAAATCATACAAAAATTGTATTTGATATCCAAGTGTATTTGAGGCGTCTTTTTCTGCCATTTTGAACAAAATTGGCCTGAATCGTCACCTGAAACCAAAATGTAGTCATTTTTGTTGTGCCCCGTGCAGGCCCGGGTGTTAAAAGAATAGACCTGCAGCAGCGCTAAGCTTGTCGTATAAGGCGACTAAATAGTGCTCAGAAACCTAGCCGGGGGCTAGGCGCTCTGCCCACAGAGCAACTGGGATGTGTGCCCCAGGTGGTGGAATGGGGTACCCCTGGCGTGTTGCATGCTGGGGTTGTCAGGCTATAATACGGAAAACCTGACCGCAAACCATAGTGGTGCACCGTGTTGGGAAAGATGCCAAGTTCCTCGCACGTTAAAGAACCATACTGTGGTATTCGATAGGAGTAGGAACCTTAGGGCTCCGCCACAGGAGGCTAAATTGCCCGACCCTACCCACCTCTCTCTATTTCCAGTGGCAATCAAAATTTGTCGACCCTATTGTCCTTGTGTCCCATCCCTTTTTCATTTCATCATCATTTCATGTTCATTTTATCATCAATTTCATGTTCATCGTCTCAATACAGCTGAAATATTGCTGCTCGGACGTTAAACCCCAACAAACAAAGTATTATTTTCTGTACACGCAACCGCAAGGTAAACAACCTTATTTTCGGTAAATTCCATTTTGTAAGGTTTATCATGGGAGACAGTTTCACTAGTCAATATAACTTCATCATCCTCTTCATTTGGAAGTAATCCAAATTCATCATACTGTAAAAAAGCATTTGCATTTTTGGTAAACTGAAATGTAAGCGCACAGAATATATGCATTTCAAAACCGTTTAGAAAGTTGTCACACAACACAACTTTATTATAACGTTTTGTTCCCTTGATAATTCTTTCACTATTGTCATATTTACACAAAGTAGACAAATAATACAGACTTTACTAACCTATCTTATTTATGCTGCTAAATACTGCAGAAAAAATACTCTCTACATCTGACAGTCACATTTCAATGTTTAAACCGACAAACTCCAGCAAAACGGTTAACTCATTACACTTACTATATTTTCGCCTAAAATTCAACTAAGATTTTTTTTCTGTAAACTTCATGTCTGACTTGCAATATTTTTTTGTTTGTAATTTATGACCAGCAACTGTTGGTACTTACCTGACAATCGTCAGAGTTCATCTCTGTCGTTTCACAATTAGCGCTGCTGGAGGCCTATTCTTTTAACACCCGGACCTGCACGGGGCTATTTCTTTAAGGAACAAACTTGTTAGGATCTTCATTTGATAATTTAATCAGGCATTATCAGAACAATTTCAAATACAATTACCATATAATGTTGGATTCAATAACATGTTGCCCAAAAGAAAATATTTGCTGGTTTATACTAATTCATTGTGATATTTTCCTTGCTAATGCCTTACAATGAAATAAATGAAATATTAACTTATTACTTAAATTTAGCAAAATACATACCAAAATGGTTTGGCTTTGAATTTTTCTTAAAATAGATAAGGCCCCCCCCCCCCCCCCATTGTTCAGGTTCGTGCCATTTTAGATGGCCTCTGTATTCGCATATGAATTCTCCTAATTTGTATTCTTCTCTTGCAATGAGGCCTCGACCTTAATAAAATATGGATTATCAAGAAAAACATAGAGGGATATATATCTAAAAAAGCCAGTAGGAAGAAAAGGGGAAGAGAGATTTAAAATGAGTTGTGTTATATACAAAAATGTATTATATTAATACAATCTTACCTTTTTGTTTGGAAATTTCCAGTATTTCTACACCCTCTGGGTCAGACTTGCTAGAGATAAAACTTTCTAATTGCATTTGCTGTGTACGATGACGCAGTTTCATCTTTCTGAAAGAAAAAAAGATACAAATAAATGTTGACATGTAACTTACAAACATACGTTTTCTCTATAAAATGTCTATTAGAAATATCGAAATAATAATAAATAAAAATTATCCCAAACATAATATTAATATTGTTGATTCACAAGAACTTATACATTATTCCGTCGTTAAGGGTTAGGGTTAGGGTTTAGGGTTAGGGTTAGGGTTAGGGTTAGGATTAGGGTTTAGGTTTAGGGTTAGAGTTAGGATTTAGGGTTATGGTCGCGGTACTAAAATGTAGCCATTTTGTAGCCGATTTACCCATAAGAAATTTCGTATGGGTAAATCAAACTCTTATGGGAAAAGTGGCTACTTTTTGGCTACTCTTGGCTACTTTTTGGCTACTTTTTGGCTACGCATGACTACTTTTTTCGGTACAAAGCTACTTTTTTAGACTTAAATTCACATATTTGGCTACTTTTCGAAGTATTTTTAAGACTTGTTTTCTATACATTTTAGACCATTTTGAGCTAGAAGAAAGACCTCTGAATTTACCTTATTTTTTTCATCACTTTCCTTTTGAGACCTCTGTTATTGTTGTTTATGTATCTTTGTCTGGATGTTTATATAGTGTGTTATGATCTAGTTTTATTTGTTAGGGTTTTTAGGGTTAGAGTTAGGTTTAGGGTTTAGGGTTAGTGTTAGGGTTTAGGGTTTAGGGTTAGGGTTAGGGTTAGGACTAGGGTTAGGGTTAGGGTTTAGGGTTATGGTCGCGGTACTAAAATGTAGCCATTTTGTAGCCGATTTACCCATAAGAAATTTCTTATGGGTAAATCAAACTCTTATGGGAAAAGTGGCTACTGTTGGCTACGCATGACTACTTTTTTCGGTACAAAGCTACTTTTTTAGACTTAAATTCACATATTTGGCTGCTTTTCGAAGTATTTTTAAGACTTGTTTTCTATGCATGTTAGAACATTTTGAGCTAGAAGAAAGAACTCTGAATTTACCTTATTTTTTTTCATCACTTTCCTTTTGAGACCTCTGTTATTGTTTATGTATCTTTGTCTGGATGTTTACATAGTGTGTTATGATCTAGTTTTATTTGTATTGATATAACTATATGTACTCTTGTTAATATCTTATATTATCCAAGAAGGTAAGGTATCAAAGACTTTCTTCTTCAATATTCTAGTCATCAAAATGAACTTTTCATAAACAGCAGCTCATCTTACTCTAGAAAAGTAGAGGACATGCATATTATTGTGCTTCAAATTTACGTATGTGTAGCATGTGTGGTTTATATATGTATATATTTTTATTTTATGTCAAAGATATATTTAACTATTATCATGCATGCATAATCAGACTATATTTTGTTGCTAATTACTTCTTGATTTTACTTTTTGTTTTTTTTTTTGTAATTAGGGTTGTTTATAGCATTGTGTTCTGTGTTTGTTTATGTCTGAATATCAAACTTTTTAATTGTCCCCGTTATATTTATGGGTGGGAGAGGGGTTTAATATCGATACAACTTTGATTTTCTGTGTCTTACTTGGAAGATATTGGAGTTTGTATGAGGTTTGGAATTAATTAGTTTATTTCTTGGTAATCTTATTTTCAGAATATAAATCAAGAGTAAGACAAAATGTCTTAGATTTCAAAATAACTTAACTTCTATATCTTTGGTTACTTTAACTGAGTCTGACAGTTCTAAATAAATGTTCCGTTGGGGGGACAGGGTGACACAATTCAAGAAAACATGTTTACTTTAATTTACAGTTTCTTATCTGCAAATGATAAAAAAAATATAAGTCCCTCATTGATAAGCTTGTCTTTATAATACATGTTAACTTTAATTTACAGTTTCTTATCTGCAAATGATAACAAAAAATATAACAGTCCCTCATTGATAAGCGTGTCTTTATAATACACGTTAACTTTAATTTACAGTTTCTTATCTGCAAATGATAACAAAACATATACCAGTCCTTCATTGATAAGCTTGTCTTTATAATACATGTTAACTTTAATTTACAGTTTCTTATCTGCAAATGATAACAAAAATCATACGAGTCCCTCATTGATAAGCTTGTTCTTATAATACATGTTAACTTTAATTTACAGTTTCTTATCTGCAAATGATAACAAAAATCATACGAGTCCCTCATTGATAAGTTTGTCTTTATAAACTGGCCATTTGCCCTCTGGAATCGATGTTGATATTTCAGATCAATAAAAAGCCTCACAAAATAAAAGTTTAAAAACACTTAAGGAAAACATCTTCATTTTCCAGGCACGTTTCTTTGTGTCAGAAAAAAATAAAATATAGATTTAGTGATGTCTTTTTCTTCTTCTATATTCGGCTCTTACACGATCGACAACTTTCTTCGGGACTTCTTTTTTTCCAAATCTTTCTTCTAGGTCCAAAAGAAGTTTTGGACATCTGGGATGCTTCGATATTGTATCCAGAAGCATTCTTACCACCATGACTCCACTCTGTTTATGTCCTTCGCAAATTTCAAGAAGGAGATTTGACTCGTCTTGATGGAAGCTCCTACGCTCATGCCCCAAATTAACAAACACTTGACTATTTGCTACATATTCTTTTTCATGATGGTCAAAAGAACTATCCTCTGTCTCAACATAAGTTATTTCTTTTCCGAACTGTTCTTTATCATCAGTAGATGTTATGCCCTCTGTCGACCCTTCCTTGTCTTTCTCTGCAAGAGTCTGTTTTTCGTCTTTCTCTACTAGAGTTTCTTCCTTTCTGAGGCACTGTTCCCTTCCGTGGTAGATGTCTGTGTCTGAGTCTCGATTTCCTTGCTCGTCGGACATTTCTTCGTCGGAAGCTTGTTTAGGCCAATGGATGGATTTACTTATCTGGAATGTTGTGGACTGATTTTCCATCACATCAGCAATCAGTTTCACAACTGGCATTGCCATCTCTCTCTGATTATAAATGGCGTAGTACTTATCTTGCGTCCTAGTTGAATGAGTCATGTGGTGTGCAAGAAAGTCTTTCGCTTCAGGAACTACTTTCCTGACAGCTGTGGCTGTCGACTTTCTAAGCATGGTAGCATTTATCTTTTTGGTTGAATTTCCTAATGACCATATTCTCTGAAGGCACTTATTCACGAGAGAAGATGTAAGCGGAACTAGCTGTCCTTGGTTGTTCGGCCAACGAAAGAAAATACTGCGGTCATCACATGGAACATAACCAGGAACGTTTTTTTAACATGATGTTCACGAAGTTTTTTAGCATGACGTACACATCTATGTTAAGGCCCAACATGACAGGTCCCTTACTGGCAGTTTTGTGGTCTGTAATCCGAAAAAATGATAAACGTAAATGAGGCTTTCTCAACTTAACTTACCTATCTACAAATTTAAATGCAAGTCATCAAAGATCGAGGTTAACAATGTAGTCACGCATTAAAGTAAGTATGATACGATATGTCTCTTATTTGTATTTTTCCTAGGTTATACCAAAACCATACACAAGAAGCCAAAGAAAAGAAATGGACTACTTTTTTTATATTATAATTATTTGTAACGGAAATTGACTACATTGTTAATCGGTATTTGACAACTTTCTAGCGGTAATTGACTACTATCTAGCAGTAACTGACTACTATTTAAATGGTATTTGGCTACATTTTAGCGGTATTCTACTACTAGGTAGCCAATTAGCGGAACATGTAGTCAATTACTGAGGCGGTATTTGACTACAAAATTGCGGTAAGTGACTACATTTTTGCGGTAGTTTACTACAAAGTAGGAAATACCGTTAATTCGTAGCCAAATACCGTACAAAAGTAGTCAATTACTGAGGCGGTATTTGACTACAAATTTGCGGTAATTGACTACTAATGCACGGTAAGTGACTACATTTTGGCGGTAGTTTACTACAAAGTAGGAAATACCGTTAATTCGTAGCCAAATACCGTACAAAAGTAGTCAATTACTGAGGCGTTATTTTACTACAAAATTGCGGTAATTGTCGACTGGTTTACGATAACGACTTTATTTTGACTTAATGGTTCTATATAAAAATATAAAATCATATAAATCAAGTAAATGTTAATGTACACACACACAGAAATTGTTATTGGTAAAATATCATGTTCACTTGCTCCACATCCTTCTACAGTATAAATAATTTTAAGATACTCACAGAAATTACACATCCCCCACTCTCGGTAACTTTGGCTCTCTGTACTGCTTTCTCTGAAATATTTCTTACGGCCATGGGTCTCTGTGCATTGGTTTGTATTATTTTCCATAAAAGGAAGTCTCTCACTTTATAGAATGCCTCAGCGACAATTTTCATTGGTGGTTTTTTTTAGTAATGCGGTACATTCCTTTGCAGTAGGAGAGTTCAAAAAGGAAATTATGTCTTCAGGATCTATCATATTTTCTGGAAAAGAAAGCAAAGTATATTCAAGAAATATGCTAAGATTCAGCGAGTGTTTGTTAGAAAGCAGAGGACGTTTATCCTAAAGCTATTTTTGTTGGAAGAATAATAACATGGAATTAACTTAATGGTTATTTGTACTTTTTTAATGGTTTGTTTGTGTATATGCAATAATAATTATGTCTATTTCAAGTCTTTTGTATTTCGACTTTGACTATCGACATAACTTTGCCACCTTTAATTTCTTAAGTCAAACAATACATACCAACTGCATTTGTTTCTACCTCTGTCCTTCTAATCTTTGCTTCTTGACTGTATGACTGCTGAAGTGACTTGCAAATGTCCTTAAACCGCAGAGCCCTTACTAGACTTCCTGGCCATATTACATCTTCATCTAATAGATACTGGATAAATACTCTCATAGGCCCCAAGTAAGACTGTATGGTCCCAGGTTCTTTTGTTTTGCTTTGTTTTGTTTTGGTTGCAATGCACTCAGCCAGGAAACTTCTTTCCAAAACACCCTCTATTGTAAAATTAGAATCCATGTATTTCCAAATGTTGAACACATGGGTGGCGTGCTGCATCGCATTTTCTCTTTCCTTCCCCATGACCCTGACTAGCCATTTTTGAAAGAGCTTTAATGTCGGTACCTCGTAAAAATAGTTAGGCTGTTGTTCAGGTTTCGCTAGCTGTGTAGGTATAAGGTTTTCATCTTCTTTGTTACTATCTATTTCGTCATTGTCATCAATTATGATAACTTCTTCCTGTTTGATTTCCGGTTCTGGGTATTTCTGTGTTGGAATGTCTATTTGGCTGTAAGATTCACTGTCATCTTCTGTTTCTTGCTTGATTGGAATGTTTTTAAAGTCATCCTCACTGTCAGTTATGACAACATATTCCGTCTCTTCATGTTTTACTTTTGTTTCTTCTTTTTCGTCTGGTGTATTGTCATCACTGCTGCTGTCTGTAATTGGTTCGGCACTCCTCATTAGTTGATTGAGTTTCATTGTATGATTGTCAATCTTGTGGCCCCGTGCAGGTCCGGGTGATAAAAGAATAGGCCTGCAGCAGCGCTAAGCTTGTCGTAAAAAGCGACTAAATAGTGCTCAGAAACCTAGCCGGGGGCTAGGAGCTCTGCCCACAGAGCAACTGGGATGTGTGCCCCAGGTGGTGGAATGGGGTACCCCTGGTGTGTTACATGCTGGGGTTGTCAGGCTATAATACGGAAAACCTGACCGCAAACCATAGTGGTGCACCGTGTTGGGAAAAATGCCACGTTCCTCGCACGTTAAAGAACCCTGCTGTGGTATTCGATAGGAGTAGGAACCTTTGCGCTCCGCCACAGGAGGCTAAATTGCCCGACCTTACCCATCCCCCTTTTTCCAGTGGCAATCAAAATTTGTCGACCCTATTATCCTTGTGACCCATCCTCTTTTTTCATTTCATGTTCATTTTATCATCCGTTTCATGTTTATTGTCTGAATATTGCTGAAATATTGCTGCTCGGACGTTAAACCCCAACAAACAAACAAGGGTTAGGGTTAGGGTTAGGGTTAGGGTTAGGGGTTAGGGTTAGGGTTAGGGTTAGGGTTAGGGTTAGGGTTTAGGGTTATGGTCGCGGTACTAAAATGTAGCCATTTTGTAGCCGATTTACCCATAAGAAATTTCTTATGGGTAAATCAAACTCTTATGGGAAAAGTGGCTACTTTTTGGCTACTGTTGGCTACGCATGACTACTTTTTTCGGTACAAAGCTACTTTTTTAGACTTAAATTCACATATTTGGCTACTTTTCGAAGTATTTTTAAGACTTGTTTTCTATGCATGTTAGAACATTTTGAGCTAGAAGAAAGAACTCTGAATTTACCTTATTTTTTTTCATCACTTTCCTTTTGAGACCTCTGTTATTGTTTATGTATCTTTGTCTGGATGTTTACATAGTGTGTTATGATCTAGTTTTATTTGTATTGATATAACTATATGTACTCTTGTTAATATCTTATATTATCCAAGAAGGTAAGGTATCAAAGACTTTCTTCTTCAATATTCTAGTCATCAAAATGAACTTTTCATAAACAGCAGCTCATCTTACTCTAGAAAAGTAGAGGACATGCATATTATTGTGCTTCAAATTTACGTATGTGTAGCATGTGTGGTTTATATATGTATATATTTTTATTTTATGTCAAAGATATATTTAACTATTATCATGCATGCATAATCAGACTATATTTTGTTGCTAATTACTTCTTGATTTTACTTTTTGTTTTTTTTTTTTGTAATTAGGGTTGTTTATAGCATTGTGTTCTGTGTTTGTTTATGTCTGAATATCAAACTTTTTAATTGTCCCCGTTATATTTATGGGTGGGAGAGGGGTTTAATATCGATACAACTTTGATTTTCTGTGTCTTACTTGGAAGATATTGGAGTTTGTATGAGGTTTGGAATTAATTAGTTTATTACTTGGTAATCTTATTTTCAGAATATAAATCAAGAGTAAGACAAAATGTCTTAGATTTCAAAATAACTTAACTTCTATATCTTTGGTTACTTTAACTGAGTCTGACAGTTCTAAATAAATGTTCCGTTGGGGGGACAGGGTGACACAATTCAAGAAAACATGTTTACTTTAATTTACAGTTTCTTATCTGCAAATGATAAAAAAAATATAAGTCCCTCATTGATAAGCTTGTCTTTATAATACATGTTAACTTTAATTTACAGTTTCTTATCTGCAAATGATAACAAAAAATATAACAGTCCCTCATTGATAAGCGTGTCTTTATAATACACGTTAACTTTAATTTACAGTTTCTTATCTGCAAATGATAACAAAACATATACCAGTCCCTCATTGATAAGCTTGTCTTTATAATACATGTTAACTTTAATTTACAGTTTCTTATCTGCAAATGATAACAAAAATCATACGAGTCCCTCATTGATAAGCTTGTTCTTATAATACATGTTAACTTTAATTTACAGTTTCTTATCTGCAAATGATAACAAAAATCATACGAGTCCCTCATTGATAAGTTTGTCTTTATAAACTGGCCATTTGCCCTCTGGAATCGATGTTGATATTTCAGATCAATAAAAAGCCTCACAAAATAAAAGTTTAAAAACACTTAAGGAAAACATCTTCATTTTCCAGGCACGTTTCTTTGTGTCAGAAAAAAATAAAATATAGATTTAGTGATGTCTTTTTCTTCTTCTATATTCGGCTCTTACACGATCGACAACTTTCTTCGGGACTTCTTTTTTTCCAAATCTTTCTTCTAGGTCCAAAAGAAGTTTTGGACATCTGGGATGCTTCGATATTGTATCCAGAAGCATTCTTACCACCATGACTCCACTCTGTTTATGTCCTTCGCAAATTTCAAGAAGGAGATTTGACTCGTCTTGATGGAAGCTCCTACGCTCATGCCCCAAATTAACAAACACTTGACTATTTGCTACATATTCTTTTTCATGATGGTCAAAAGAACTATCCTCTGTCTCAACATAAGTTATTTCTTTTCCGAACTGTTCTTTATCATCAGTAGATGTTATGCCCTCTGTCGACCCTTCCTTGTCTTTCTCTGCAAGAGTCTGTTTTTCGTCTTTCTCTACTAGAGTTTCTTCCTTTCTGAGGCACTGTTCCCTTCCGTGGTAGATGTCTGTGTCTGAGTCTCGATTTCCTTGCTCGTCGGACATTTCTTCGTCGGAAGCTTGTTTAGGCCAATGGATGGATTTACTTATCTGGAATGTTGTGGACTGATTTTCCATCACATCAGCAATCAGTTTCACAACTGGCATTGCCATCTCTCTCTGATTATAAATGGCGTAGTACTTATCTTGCGTCCTAGTTGAATGAGTCATGTGGTGTGCAAGAAAGTCTTTCGCTTCAGGAACTACTTTCCTGACAGCTGTGGCTGTCGACTTTCTAAGCATGGTAGCATTTATCTTTTTGGTTGAATTTCCTAATGACCATATTCTCTGAAGGCACTTATTCACGAGAGAAGATGTAAGCGGAACTAGCTGTCCTTGGTTGTTCGGCCAACGAAAGAAAATACTGCGGTCATCACATGGAACATAACCAGGAACGTTTTTTTAACATGATGTTCACGAAGTTTTTTAGCATGACGTACACATCTATGTTAAGGCCCAACATGACAGGTCCCTTACTGGCAGTTTTGTGGTCTGTAATCCGAAAAAATGATAAACGTAAATGAGGCTTTCTCAACTTAACTTACCTATCTACAAATTTAAATGCAAGTCATCAAAGATCGAGGTTAACAATGTAGTCACGCATTAAAGTAAGTATGATACGATATGTCTCTTATTTGTATTTTTCCTAGGTTATACCAAAACCATACACAAGAAGCCAAAGAAAAGAAATGGACTACTTTTTTTATATTATAATTATTTGTAACGGAAATTGACTACATTGTTAATCGGTATTTGACAACTTTCTAGCGGTAATTGACTATTATCTAGCAGTAACTGACTACTATTTAAACGGTATTTGGCTACATTTTAGCGGTATTCTACTACTAGGTAGCCAATTAGCGGAACATGTAGTCAATTACTGAGGCGGTATTTGACTACAAAATTGCGGTAAGTGACTACATTTTTGCGGTAGTTTACTACAAAGTAGGAAATACCGTTAATTCGTAGCCAAATACCGTACAAAAGTAGTCAATTACTGAGGCGGTATTTGACTACAAATTTGCGGTAATTGACTACTAATGCACGGTAAGTGACTACATTTTGGCGGTAGTTTACTACAAAGTAGGAAATACCGTTAATTCGTAGCCAAATACCGTACAAAAGTAGTCAATTACTGAGGCGTTATTTTACTACAAAATTGCGGTAATTGTCGACTGGTTTACGATAACGACTTTATTTTGACTTAATGGTTCTATATAAAAATATAAAATCATATAAATCAAGTAAATGTTAATGTACACACACACAGAAATTGTTATTGGTAAAATATCATGTTCACTTGCTCCACATCCTTCTACAGTATAAATAATTTTAAGATACTCACAGAAATTACACATCCCCCACTCTCGGTAACTTTGGCTCTCTGTACTGCTTTCTCTGAAATATTTCTTACGGCCATGGGTCTCTGTGCATTGGTTTGTATTATTTTCCATAAAAGGAAGTCTCTCACTTTATAGAATGCCTCAGCGACAATTTTCATTGGTGGTTTTTTTTAGTAATGCGGTACATTCCTTTGCAGTAGGAGAGTTCAAAAAGGAAATTATGTCTTCAGGATCTATCATATTTTCTGGAAAAGAAAGCAAAGTATGTTCAAGAAATATGCTAAGATTCAGCGAGTGTTTGTTAGAAAGCAGAGGACGTTTATCCTAAAGCTATTTTTGTTGGAAGAATAATAACATGGAATTAACTTAATGGTTATTTGTACTTTTTTAATGGTTTGTTTGTGTATATGCAATAATAATTATGTCTATTTCAAGTCTTTTGTATTTCGACTTTGACTATCGACATAACTTTGCCACCTTTAATTTCTTAAGTCAAACAATACATACCAACTGCATTTGTTTCTACCTCTGTCCTTCTAATCTTTGCTTCTTGACTGTATGACTGCTGAAGTGACTTGCAAATGTCCTTAAACCGCAGAGCCCTTACTAGACTTCCTGGCCATATTACATCTTCATCTAATAGATACTGGATAAATACTCTCATAGGCCCCAAGTAAGACTGTATGGTCCCAGGTTCTTTTGTTTTGCTTTGTTTTGTTTTGGTTGCAATGCACTCAGCCAGGAAACTTCTTTCCAAAACACCCTCTATTGTAAAATTAGAATCCATGTATTTCCAAATGTTGAACACATGGGTGGCGTGCTGCATCGCATTTTCTCTTTCCTTCCCCATGACCCTGACTAGCCATTTTTGAAAGAGCTTTAATGTCGGTACCTCGTAAAAATAGTTAGGCTGTTGTTCAGGTTTCGCTAGCTGTGTAGGTATAAGGTTTTCATCTTCTTTGTTACTATCTATTTCGTCATTGTCATCAATTATGATAACTTCTTCCTGTTTGATTTCCGGTTCTGGGTATTTCTGTGTTGGAATGTCTATTTGGCTGTAAGATTCACTGTCATCTTCTGTTTCTTGCTTGATTGGAATGTTTTTAAAGTCATCCTCACTGTCAGTTATGACAACATATTCCGTCTCTTCATGTTTTACTTTTGTTTCTTCTTTTTCGTCTGGTGTATTGTCATCACTGCTGCTGTCTGTAATTGGTTCGGCACTCCTCATTAGTTGATTGAGTTTCATTGTATGATTGTCAATCTTGTGGCCCCGTGCAGGTCCGGGTGATAAAAGAATAGGCCTGCAGCAGCGCTAAGCTTGTCGTAAAAGGCGACTAAATAGTGCTCAGAAACCTAGCCGGGGGCTAGGCGCTCTGCCCACAGAGCAACTGGGATGTGTGCCCCAGGTGGTGGAATGGGGTACCCCTGGTGTGTTACATGCTGGGGTTGTCAGGCTATAATACGGAAAACCTGACCGCAAACCATAGTGGTGCACCGTGTTGGGAAAAATGCCACGTTCCTCGCACGTTAAAGAACCCTGCTGTGGTATTCGATAGGAGTAGGAACCTTTGCGCTCCGCCACAGGAGGCTAAATTGCCCGACCTTACCCATCCCCCTTTTTCCAGTGGCAATCAAAATTTGTCGACCCTATTATCCTTGTGACCCATCCTCTTTTTTCATTTCATGTTCATTTTATCATCCGTTTCATGTTTATTGTCTGAATATTGCTGAAATATTGCTGCTCGGACGTTAAACCCCAACAAACAAACAAGGGTTAGGGTTAGGGTTAGGGTTAGGGGTTAGGGTTAGGGTTAGGGTTAGGGTTAGGGTTATGGTCGCGGTACTAAAATGTAGCCATTTTGTAGCCGATTTACCCATAAGAAATTTCTTATGGGTAAATCAAACTCTTATGGGAAAAGTGGCTACTTTTTGGCTACTGTTGGCTACGCATGACTACTTTTTTCGGTACAAAGCTACTTTTTTAGACTTAAATTCACATATTTGGCTACTTTTCGAAGTATTTTTAAGACTTGTTTTCTATGCATGTTAGAACATTTTGAGCTAGAAGAAAGAACTCTGAATTTACCTTATTTTTTTTCATCACTTTCCTTTTGAGACCTCTGTTATTGTTTATGTATCTTTGTCTGGATGTTTACATAGTGTGTTATGATCTAGTTTTATTTGTATTGATATAACTATATGTACTCTTGTTAATATCTTATATTATCCAAGAAGGTAAGGTATCAAAGACTTTCTTCTTCAATATTCTAGTCATCAAAATGAACTTTTCATAAACAGCAGCTCATCTTACTCTAGAAAAGTAGAGGACATGCATATTATTGTGCTTCAAATTTACGTATGTGTAGCATGTGTGGTTTATATATGTATATATTTTTATTTTATGTCAAAGATATATTTAACTATTATCATGCATGCATAATCAGACTATATTTTGTTGCTAATTACTTCTTGATTTTACTTTTTGTTTTTTTTTTTGTAATTAGGGTTGTTTATAGCATTGTGTTCTGTGTTTGTTTATGTCTGAATATCAAACTTTTTAATTGTCCCCGTTATATTTATGGGTGGGAGAGGGGTTTAATATCGATACAACTTTGATTTTCTGTGTCTTACTTGGAAGATATTGGAGTTTGTATGAGGTTTGGAATTAATTAGTTTATTACTTGGTAATCTTATTTTCAGAATATAAATCAAGAGTAAGACAAAATGTCTTAGATTTCAAAATAACTTAACTTCTATATCTTTGGTTACTTTAACTGAGTCTGACAGTTCTAAATAAATGTTCCGTTGGGGGGACAGGGTGACACAATTCAAGAAAACATGTTTACTTTAATTTACAGTTTCTTATCTGCAAATGATAAAAAAAATATAAGTCCCTCATTGATAAGCTTGTCTTTATAATACATGTTAACTTTAATTTACAGTTTCTTATCTGCAAATGATAACAAAAAATATAACAGTCCCTCATTGATAAGCGTGTCTTTATAATACACGTTAACTTTAATTTACAGTTTCTTATCTGCAAATGATAACAAAACATATACCAGTCCCTCATTGATAAGCTTGTCTTTATAATACATGTTAACTTTAATTTACAGTTTCTTATCTGCAAATGATAACAAAAATCATACGAGTCCCTCATTGATAAGCTTGTTCTTATAATACATGTTAACTTTAATTTACAGTTTCTTATCTGCAAATGATAACAAAAATCATACGAGTCCCTCATTGATAAGTTTGTCTTTATAAACTGGCCATTTGCCCTCTGGAATCGATGTTGATATTTCAGATCAATAAAAAGCCTCACAAAATAAAAGTTTAAAAACACTTAAGGAAAACATCTTCATTTTCCAGGCACGTTTCTTTGTGTCAGAAAAAAATAAAATATAGATTTAGTGATGTCTTTTTCTTCTTCTATATTCGGCTCTTACACGATCGACAACTTTCTTCGGGACTTCTTTTTTTCCAAATCTTTCTTCTAGGTCCAAAAGAAGTTTTGGACATCTGGGATGCTTCGATATTGTATCCAGAAGCATTCCTACCACCATGACTCCACTCTGTTTATGTCCTTCGCAAATTTCAAGAAGGAGATTTGACTCGTCTTGATGGAAGCTCCTACGCTCATGCCCCAAATTAACAAACACTTGACTATTTGCTACATATTCTTTTTCATGATGGTCAAAAGAACTATCCTCTGTCTCAACATAAGTTATTTCTTTTCCGAACTGTTCTTTATCATCAGTAGATGTTATGCCCTCTGTCGACCCTTCCTTGTCTTTCTCTGCAAGAGTCTGTTTTTCGTCTTTCTCTACTAGAGTTTCTTCCTTTCTGAGGCACTGTTCCCTTCCGTGGTAGATGTCTGTGTCTGAGTCTCGATTTCCTTGCTCGTCGGACATTTCTTCGTCGGAAGCTTGTTTAGGCCAATGGATGGATTTACTTATCTGGAATGTTGTGGACTGATTTTCCATCACATCAGCAATCAGTTTCACAACTGGCATTGCCATCTCTCTCTGATTATAAATGGCGTAGTACTTATCTTGCGTCCTAGTTGAATGAGTCATGTGGTGTGCAAGAAAGTCTTTCGCTTCAGGAACTACTTTCCTGACAGCTGTGGCTGTCGACTTTCTAAGCATGGTAGCATTTATCTTTTTGGTTGAATTTCCTAATGACCATATTCTCTGAAGGCACTTATTCACGAGAGAAGATGTAAGCGGAACTAGCTGTCCTTGGTTGTTCGGCCAACGAAAGAAAATACTGCGGTCATCACATGGAACATAACCAGGAACGTTTTTTTAACATGATGTTCACGAAGTTTTTTAGCATGACGTACACATCTATGTTAAGGCCCAACATGACAGGTCCCTTACTGGCAGTTTTGTGGTCTGTAATCCGAAAAAATGATAAACGTAAATGAGGCTTTCTCAACTTAACTTACCTATCTACAAATTTAAATGCAAGTCATCAAAGATCGAGGTTAACAATGTAGTCACGCATTAAAGTAAGTATGATACGATATGTCTCTTATTTGTATTTTTCCTAGGTTATACCAAAACCATACACAAGAAGCCAAAGAAAAGAAATGGACTACTTTTTTTATATTATAATTATTTGTAACGGAAATTGACTACATTGTTAATCGGTATTTGACAACTTTCTAGCGGTAATTGACTATTATCTAGCAGTAACTGACTACTATTTAAACGGTATTTGGCTACATTTTAGCGGTATTCTACTACTAGGTAGCCAATTAGCGGAACATGTAGTCAATTACTGAGGCGGTATTTGACTACAAAATTGCGGTAAGTGACTACATTTTTGCGGTAGTTTACTACAAAGTAGGAAATACCGTTAATTCGTAGCCAAATACCGTACAAAAGTAGTCAATTACTGAGGCGGTATTTGACTACAAATTTGCGGTAATTGACTACTAATGCACGGTAAGTGACTACATTTTGGCGGTAGTTTACTACAAAGTAGGAAATACCGTTAATTCGTAGCCAAATACCGTACAAAAGTAGTCAATTACTGAGGCGTTATTTTACTACAAAATTGCGGTAATTGTCGACTGGTTTACGATAACGACTTTATTTTGACTTAATGGTTCTATATAAAAATATAAAATCATATAAATCAAGTAAATGTTAATGTACACACACACAGAAATTGTTATTGGTAAAATATCATGTTCACTTGCTCCACATCCTTCTACAGTATAAATAATTTTAAGATACTCACAGAAATTACACATCCCCCACTCTCGGTAACTTTGGCTCTCTGTACTGCTTTCTCTGAAATATTTCTTACGGCCATGGGTCTCTGTGCATTGGTTTGTATTATTTTCCATAAAAGGAAGTCTCTCACTTTATAGAATGCCTCAGCGACAATTTTCATTGGTGGTTTTTTTTAGTAATGCGGTACATTCCTTTGCAGTAGGAGAGTTCAAAAAGGAAATTATGTCTTCAGGATCTATCATATTTTCTGGAAAAGAAAGCAAAGTATATTCAAGAAATATGCTAAGATTCAGCGAGTGTTTGTTAGAAAGCAGAGGACGTTTATCCTAAAGCTATTTTTGTTGGAAGAATAATAACATGGAATTAACTTAATGGTTATTTGTACTTTTTTAATGGTTTGTTTGTGTATATGCAATAATAATTATGTCTATTTCAAGTCTTTTGTATTTCGACTTTGACTATCGACATAACTTTGCCACCTTTAATTTCTTAAGTCAAACAATACATACCAACTGCATTTGTTTCTACCTCTGTCCTTCTAATCTTTGCTTCTTGACTGTATGACTGCTGAAGTGACTTGCAAATGTCCTTAAACCGCAGAGCCCTTACTAGACTTCCTGGCCATATTACATCTTCATCTAATAGATACTGGATAAATACTCTCATAGGCCCCAAGTAAGACTGTATGGTCCCAGGTTCTTTTGTTTTGCTTTGTTTTGTTTTGGTTGCAATGCACTCAGCCAGGAAACTTCTTTCCAAAACACCCTCTATTGTAAAATTAGAATCCATGTATTTCCAAATGTTGAACACATGGGTGGCGTGCTGCATCGCATTTTCTCTTTCCTTCCCCATGACCCTGACTAGCCATTTTTGAAAGAGCTTTAATGTCGGTACCTCGTAAAAATAGTTAGGCTGTTGTTCAGGTTTCGCTAGCTGTGTAGGTATAAGGTTTTCATCTTCTTTGTTACTATCTATTTCGTCATTGTCATCAATTATGATAACTTCTTCCTGTTTGATTTCCGGTTCTGGGTATTTCTGTGTTGGAATGTCTATTTGGCTGTAAGATTCACTGTCATCTTCTGTTTCTTGCTTGATTGGAATGTTTTTAAAGTCATCCTCACTGTCAGTTATGACAACATATTCCGTCTCTTCATGTTTTACTTTTGTTTCTTCTTTTTCGTCTGGTGTATTGTCATCACTGCTGCTGTCTGTAATTGGTTCGGCACTCCTCATTAGTTGATTGAGTTTCATTGTATGATTGTCAATCTTGTGAGTTTTTATGAGATGGTCTCTCATTCGGGAAACTACAACACCGCATTTTCGTAAAGGACATTTCCTGATTATGTACCCCGTAGAGGAGACTGCTTTCTTTTTACTATCTTCATTCTTCTTATGTCCGTGAATGTCGATCATGTGTCTCCAAATGTTTAATTGCATTTTTCCACATTCTAAACATTTCTGTCTCTGTCTAACTCTCTTCTTCTCATTAGATTTTTCTGTATTTACTATTTTCCTTTTTGAGCCTTTCGATTCTTTTTCTCTTTTTTGCTCTGGTCGTTATCACTTGACGAGGAGCTGATTGATATAACTTTTTCCTTATGATCAGTTCTAGTAACGGGTGTGTTGGGTGTGTCACGTCTCCTTTTAAAGCCTTTGTCTATTCCTTTTGTCATCTTTTGTTTGGTTTCCTTTTGCCTCCTTCTCTCTTCATCCTCACTCGATGACAGGCTTATTGTTTTTCTC
The DNA here is from genome assembly GCA_037379345.1 of Perna viridis. Taxonomy (NCBI): domain Eukaryota; kingdom Metazoa; phylum Mollusca; class Bivalvia; order Mytilida; family Mytilidae; genus Perna; species Perna viridis. Next base: position 116,094 of record CM074525.1, on the reverse strand, counting down.
TTTTTTGGATCAAGTTGAGACACAGGTATATCGTCATCATCATGATCATCATCTAAATGTCTTTTTCTGGACTGAAGATTCCTGAATAGAGCCACCTTGATCTTTTTGGACGGTCTGTAATTTGATGGTCCTGGTTGAGGGGATGGAGGTAAAATATCATCTTTATCCGAAAAAAGGTCATCAGATATCTGAAAAAGAGTAAGATATGCATATTACAGGTAAGTATATATTAATGATTTATGAAAGTAAGACGAAGGGAAGCAAAGTTGTATCCGTTATTCGTAACTCAACGCAGGTAAGTTCAGGTATATGAACGGTACAAGGCTACTTGATAACGGTATATTACTACAAAGTAGGTAATACCGCTAATTAGTAGCCAAGTACCGCACAAAAGTAGTCAAATACCGCTAATAAGTAGCCTAATACCGCATAAAAGTAGTCAAATAACGCAGCGGCATTAGACTACACATTTGCTGTATTTGACTACGTTTAATCGATACTTTACCTTTCATTAGCCAATTACTGATATTAATGATGTGGTAATTGGATACATTGTAAAGGTAAGTGGCTACTTTATTGCGGTATTTGACTACTTTTATGCGGTAATTGACTACTTTTTTTTTTTTCGGTATTTGGCTACTTTTTTGCGGTATTTGACTACTTTTTTCGGTAAATGGCAACATTTATTTCCTACAAACTAACTTAAGCGACTATATCAACATGCAATCTTATTCCTAATGGTAAACATTGGCAAAATTACATACCCCGTTCCTTAATGAATTGTATTTCAATTGTATTGGCGCTTTATTGATGCAGTAATTGTTCATTGGATCCTTACTTTACCAAAACATTTGTTAAAATGTATAAAATACAAGAAAAATTGACTCACCTCTCGTTCTTCTTCTTTTTCTACCTTTCTTTCTTTCTTTCTTTCTTTCTAGTTGTTTCTCCTTCCTCTTCACTAATTTCTGTTATGAATACCATTCTGTCCTATTAAGAAGAAAAACAAACACTGCTTTGTATGTATTTCAAATGTATATCCTAAGTATAAGTACTACAATCACAATCACAAAAATAATCATAGATACTGGAAACACAAGAAGTAACTTTCTCCCAAACTATCATCCGTTACTCTTTCGATGTATTCCATGTGAATGTTTTTAATTGCAGCCTCCTCATCATAATGGTATCTATCCACAACATTACTAAAACTTACTGTTCCATTCATTGTTTACCATCCTTGTCAAATATATTAACGACCTTTACTGGCATGAACCTGTATATTTGTAAAAATTGCAGTATTAGTTGAATTAAAACTTTGTCGGACGTGTATATCCTTTTTCCACAACAAGAAAAACATCCCCTCCCTACTATCTCAGATAGTACCCGCCCCGTGCAGGTCCGGGTGTTAAAAGAATAGACCTGCAGCAGCGCTAAGCTTGTCGTAAAAGGCGACTAAATAGTGCTCAGAACACTAGCCGGGGGCTAGGCGCTCTGCCCACAGCAACTGGGATGTGTGCCCCAGGTGGTGGAATGGGGTACCCCTGGCGTGTTACATGCTGGGGTTGTCAGGCTATAATACGGAAAACCTGACCGCAAACCATAGTGGTGCACCGTGTTGGGAAAGATGCCACGTTCCTCGCACGTTAAAGAACCCTGCTGTGGTATTCGATAGGAGTAGGAACCTTTGCGCTCCGCCACAGGAGGCTAAATTGCCCGACCTTACCCATCCCCCCTTTTTCCAGTGGCAATCAAAATTTGTCGACCCTATTATCCTTGTGACCCATACTTTCTTTTTTTCATTTCATGTTCATTTTATCATCCATTTCATGTTCATTGTCTGAATATAGCTGAAATATTGCTGCTCGGACGTTAAACCCCAACAAACAAACAGATAGTATCCATTTAAAAATCGTCTAACCAATCAAAAATGACTCTTAAACATGTTTTCCAATGACGTATGTGACGTCAAAACACATATAATGCATATTAATTAGTTAATTTCAAATTAAGTTTTTTAATTTTCCTGAACTCAAATATTTTTTTTGGACAAATGTTAATGTTTGAAAAAATTAGCCACATACTTTTTTTAATTTTTTGCAATTTATTTTATGGAAATTGGTTAAGAAATGACAAAGTTACAAAAAATAAGAGACCAACCTTTTGCGTGTTAACTCTTTGGTGTCCACCAGCAAACTGACCAAATATGGCAATGCAGTTCTTGAGGTACCCTTTACACTAAATGTAAAAGTAAAATATTATATGTTTAAGTTAAGTTGACGCATCATGATACATGCATCTGTAGTAAATAAGAAGTATAAATGATATTTTGAACATTAACAAACGTTTAGTAACATCAAACGACCTTATTGGACCTTTATATTTGTTTATAAATGTGTTAATGCCAAACGATATGGCGGTAAATGGCTACTTTTTAAGAAATAATAAATTTTGTATTAAATTCATGCTATATTCAAGTGAAACATGATCAAACGTGCTTAAATTAAGACAATAAATTATAAAAATGCAATTTAAATATTTGGTAACCTACAATTATGTTTATAACTACAGTTAAAAAATGCTCCATTGCGCATACGTGTACGCAATTTTCTCATTTTGCTGGTCCTGACCTTAGTTTTCACTATTTTCTAATTCTGAAAGTTGCTATGGGCAGTGTTACCCTTGTAGTTTCTAGGAAAATTATTCTTAAACAGATCTAAGGCTATTTTTTGCATTAAAATCACTTTTTATCGAACTACTCTCTGTAGTAAAATAATCACGTTTTTTGACATTAGGGTAAGGTTATTTATATGGAGCTACACTTTCTATCAAGTCCTCAATTTATTATCTAAAACCTGTTTTGGATTGCAGAAACGTTCATTTTTTAATATACATTTCCTTTTTTCCGCTTATTGGAAGTTATAATGGAAATAAATCAAATCAATCACTTTGATTAGCTTGATTAAAAACTCTGTTGAAAGTATGTTAAAAATCAAGAAATCGAAAAAAGTGCGAATGGATTTTCACTCATTTTGTCACTATAACTGAATGGATTTTCAATCTGAAACCCGTTTTGGAAATCGTAAGCACCATTCTTGAGATGCTGATATATGTACAAAGGGAAATATGAAAATCATAGGACTACTTCATGTTTGTACAGTCTTTATTTTTTTCATATTCCTTCTATTCGGTATTGACCTACGTTAACAGAATTGATATATCACGAAGAAATACCACTGGAATGTCTTTAAAATTGCTTTTCTGAGAGAAAATGCTCTACTCTAAGAGGTGTACAAACGGTTACTAAATTGAAGGAATAACAATAGAAATATATCAAATACAAGTTTTGCAATTTTTGGGTAAATATCCGCGGTTTAGGGTTAACTGAAATTGAAAAATCTTTAATAAAAGGAAAACGATAAAACTGACTGACTAGCAAATTGGTATGCTTCTTTGCCATATCACTGCCCCCATGCATATAAAATTTGATGTAAATACATTGACAAATAAAAAATTTAGGCTTATATCAGTAATTCGCCTTGATTTAAGATCGCCAAGAATTCTACCTGGCATGGCGGGGCGGAGGGCTTGAGTCGAGAAGTCGTGTTTTTGCGGGGTCACCCCCCATTTATAAGCGGGGGTTAGATGATGGTTTGGGGTCAATAAAAGGATATTTTACCTAGCAACTATTGGCCGCAATAAAATTTCTTAAACCTCTACGGAAAAGGGGGAGGGTTAGGGAAAGTGTTTGACGGTCTCTGCAGAAAAAAAATAAATGATAGAGAGATCTAGTTTTTTTGTATTTGATAAGTCATATTTATAACTTAAATTTAGCCACCAAAACGCGGACAATTACTTTTCATACAACCGAGAAAATGCTTGGCTACTTTAGGGGTAGGGTTAGGGTTAGGGGGGCCCCGTGCAGGTCCGGGTGTTAAAAGAATAGGCCTGCAGCAGCGCTAAGCTTGTCGTAAAAGGCGACTAAATAGTGCTCAGAAACCTAGCCGGGGGTTAGGCGCTCTGCCCATAGAGCAACTGGGATGTGTGCCCCAGATGGTGGAATGGGGTACCCCTGGCGTGTTACATGCTGGGGTTGTCAGGCTATAATACGGAAAACCTGACCGCAAACCATAGTGGTGCACCGTGTTGGGAAAAATGCCACGTTCCTCGCACGTTAAAGAACCCTGCTGTGGTATTCGATAGGAGTAGGAACCTTTGCGCTCCGCCACAGGAGGCTAAATTGCCCGACCTTACCCATCCCCCTTTTTCCAGTGGCAATCAAAATTTGTCGACCCTATTATCCTTGTGACCCATCCTCTTTTTTCATTTCATGTTCATTTTATCATCCATTTCATGTTCATTGTCTGAATAGAGCTGAAATATTGCTGCTCGGACGTTAAACCCCAACAAAAAAACAAACAAAATAGGTTTAGGTTTAGGTTTAGGGTTAGGGTTAGGGTTAGGGTTAGGGTGTACATAGTGCTCAGAAACCTAGCCGGGGGTTAGGCGCTCTGCCCATAGAGCAACTGGGATGTGTGCCTCAGGTGGTGGAATGGGTACCCCTGGCGTGTTACATGCTGGGGTTGTCAGGCTATAATACGGAAAACCTGACCGCAAACCATAGTGGTGCACCGTGTTGGGAAAAATGCCACGTTCCTCGCACGTTAAAGAACCCTGCTGTGGTATTCGATAGGAGTAGGAACCTTTGCGCTCCGCCACAGGAGGCTAAATTGCCCGACCTTACCCATCCCCCTTTTTCCAGTGGCAATCAAAATTTGTCGACCCTATTATCCTTGTGACCCATCCTCTTTTTTCATTTCATGTTCATTTTATCATCCATTTCATGTTCATTGTCTGAATAGAGCTGAAATATTGCTGCTCGGACGTTAAACCCCAACAAACAAACAAACAAAACAGGTTTAGGTTTAGGGTTAGGGTTAGGGTTAGGGTTAGGGTGTACATAGTGCTCAGAAACCTAGCCGGGGGTTAGGCGCTCTGCCCATAGAGCAACTGGGATGTGTGCCCCAGGTGGTGGAATGGGGTACCCCTGGCGTGTTACATGCTGGGGTTGTCAGGCTATAATACGGAAAACCTGACCGCAAACCATAGTGGTGCACCGTGTTGGGAAAAATGCCACGTTCCTCGCACGTTAAAGAACCCTGCTGTGGTATTCGATAGGAGTAGGAACCTTTGCGCTCCGCCACAGGAGGCTAAATTGCCCGACCTTACCCATACCCCTTTTTCCAGTGGCAATCAAAATTTGTCGACCCTATTATCCTTGTGACCCATCCTCTTTTTTCATTTCATGTTCATTTTATCATCCATTTCATGTTCATTGTCTGAATAGAGCTGAAATATTGCTGCTCGGACGTTAAACACAAACAAACAAAATAGGTTTAGGTTTAGGGTTAGGGTTGGGTTAGGGTTAGGGTTAGGGTGTACATAGTGCTCAGAAACCTAGCTGGGGGTTAGGCGCTCTGCCCATAGAGCAGCTGGGATGTGTGCCCCAGGTGGTGGAATGGGGTACCCCTGGCGTGTTACATGCTGGGGTTGTCAGGCTATAATACGGAAAACCTGACCGCAAACCATAGTGGTGCACCGTGTTGGGAAAAATGCCACGTTCCTCGCACGTTAAAGAACCCTGCTGTGGTATTCGATAGGAGTAGGAACCTTTGCGCTCCGCCACAGGAGGCTAAATTGCCCGACCTTACCCATACCCCTATTTCCAGTGGCAATCAAAATTTGTCGACCCTATTATCCTTGTGACCCATCCTCTTTTTTCATTTCATGTTCATTTTATCATCCATTTCATGTTCATTGTCTGAATAGAGCTGAAATATTGCTGCTCGGACGTTAAACCCCAACAAACAAACAAACAAAATAGGTTTAGGTTTAGGGTTAGGGTTAGGGTGTACATAGTGCTCAGAAACCTAGCTGGGGGTTAGGCGCTCTGCCCATAGAGCAACTGGGATGTGTGCCCCAGGTGGTGGAATGGGGTACCCCTGGCGTGTTACATGCTGGGGTTGTCAGGCTATAATACGGAAAACCTGACCGCAAACCATAGTGGTGCACCGTGTTGGGAAAAATGCCACGTTCCTCGCACGTTAAAGAACCCTGCTGTGGTATTCGATAGGAGTAGGAACCTTTGCGCTCCGCCACAGGAGGCTAAATTGCCCGACCTTACCCATACCCCTTTTTCCAGTGGCAATCAAAATTTGTCGACCCTATTATCCTTGTGACCCATCCTCTTTTTTCATTTCATGTTCATTTTATCATCCATTTCATGTTCATTGTCTGAATAGAGCTGAAATATTGCTGCTCGGACGTTAAACTCCAACAAACAAACAAACAAAATAGGTTTAGGTTTAGGGTTAGGGTTAGGGTTAGGGTGTACATAGTGCTCAGAAACCTAGCTGGGGGTTAGGCGCTCTGCCCATAGAGCAACTGGGATGTGTGCCCCAGGTGGTGGAATGGGGTACCCCTGGCGTGTTACATGCTGGGGTTGTCAGGCTATAATACGGAAAACCTGACCGCAAACCATAGTGGTGCACCGTGTTGGGAAAAATGCCACGTTCCTCGCACGTTAAAGAACCCTGCTGTGGTATTCGATAGGAGTAGGAACCTTTGCGCTCCGCCACAGGAGGCTAAATTGCCCGACCTTACCCATACCCCTTTTTCCAGTGGCAATCAAAATTTGTCGACCCTATTATCCTTGTGACCCATCCTCTTTTTTCATTTCATGTTCATTTTATCATCCATTTCATGTTCATTGTCTGAATAGAGCTGAAATATTGCTGCTCGGACGTTAAACCCCAACAAACAAAATAGGTTTAGGTTTAGGGTTAGGGTTAGGGTTAGGGTTAGGGTGTACATAGTGCTCAGAAACCTAGCTGGGGGTTAGGCGCTCTGCCCATAGAGCAACTGGGATGTGTGCCCCAGGTGGTGGAATGGGGTACCCCTGGCGTGTTACATGCTGGGGTTGTCAGGCTATAATACGGAAAACCTGACCGCAAACCATAGTGGTGCACCGTGTTGGGAAAAATGCCACGTTCCTCGCACGTTAAAGAACCCTGCTGTGGTATTCGATAAGAGTAGGAACCTTTGCGCTCCGCCACAGGAGGCTAAATTGCCCGACCTTACCCATACCCCTTTTTCCAGTGGCAATCAAAATTTGTCGACCCTATTATCCTTGTGACCCATCCTCTTTTTTCATTTCATGTTCATTTTATCATCCATTTCATGTTCATTGTCTGAATAGAGCTGAAATATTGCTGCTCGGACGTTAAACCCCAACAAACAAAATAGGTTTAGGTTTAGGGTTAGGGTTAGGGTTAGGGTTAGGGTGTACATAGTGCTCAGAAACCTAGCTGGGGGTTAGGCGCTCTGCCCATAGAGCAACTGGGATGTGTGCCCCAGGTGGTGGAATGGGGTACCCCTGGCGTGTTACATGCTGGGGTTGTCAGGCTATAATACGGAAAACCTGACCGCAAACCATAGTGGTGCACCGTGTTGGGAAAAATGCCACGTTCCTCGCACGTTAAAGAACCCTGCTGTGGTATTCGATAGGAGTAGGAACCTTTGCGCTCCGCCACAGGAGGCTAAATTGCCCGACCTTACCCATACCCCTTTTTCCAGTGGCAATCAAAATTTGTCGACCCTATTATCCTTGTGACCCATCCTCTTTTTTCATTTCATGTTCATTTTATCATCCATTTCATGTTCATTGTCTGAATAGAGCTGAAATATTGCTGCTCGGACGTTAAACCCCAACAAACAAACAAACAAAATAGGTTTAGGTTTAGGGTTAGGGTGTACATAGTGCTCAGAAACCTAGCCGGGGGTTAGGCGCTCTGCCCATAGAGCAACTGGGATGTGTGCCCCAGGTGGTGGAATGGGGTACCCCTGGCGTGTTACATGCTGGGGTTGTCAGGCTATAATACGGAAAACCTGACCGCAAACCATAGTGGTGCACCGTGTTGGGAAAAATGCCACGTTCCTCGCACGTTAAAGAACCCTGCTGTGGTATTCGATAGGAGTAGGAACCTTTGCGCTCCGCCACAGGAGGCTAAATTGCCCGACCTTACCCATACCCCTTTTTCCAGTGGCAATCAAAATTTGTCGACCCTATTATCCTTGTGACCCATCCTCTTTTTTCATTTCATGTTCATTTTATCATCCATTTCATGTTCATTGTCTGAATAGAGCTGAAATATTGCTGCTCGGACGTTAAACCCCAACAAACAAAATAGGTTTAGGTTTAGGGTTAGGGTTAGGGTTAGGGTTAGGGTGTACATAGTGCTCAGAAACCTAGCTGGGGGTTAGGTGCTCTGCCCATAGAGCAACTGGGATGTGTGCCCCAGGTGGTGGAATGGGGTACCCCTGGCGTGTTACATGCTGGGGTTGTCAGGCTATAATACGGAAAACCTGACCGCAAACCATAGTGGTGCACCGTGTTGGGAAAAATGCCACGTTCCTCGCACGTTAAAGAACCCTGCTGTGGTATTCGATAAGAGTAGGAACCTTTGTGCTCCGCCACAGGAGGCTAAATTGCCCGACCTTACCCATACCCCTTTTTCCAGTGGCAATCAAAATTTGTCGACCCTATTATCCTTGTGACCCATCCTCTTTTTTCATTTCATGTTCATTTTATCATCCATTTCATGTTCATTGTCTGAATAGAGCTGAAATATTGCTGCTCGGACGTTAAACCCCAACAAACAAACAAACAAAATAGGTTTAGGTTTAGGGTTAGGGTTAGGGTTAGGGTTAGGGTTAGGGTGTACATAGTGCTCAGAAACCTAGCCGGGGGTTAGGCGCTCTGCCCATAGAGCAACTGGGATGTGTGCCCCAGGTGGTGGAATGGGGTACCCCTGGCGTGTTACATGCTGGGGTTGTCAGGCTATAATACGGAAAACCTGACCGCAAACCATAGTGGTGCACCGTGTTGGGAAAAATGCCACGTTCCTCGCACGTTAAAGAACCCTGCTGTGGTATTCGATAGGAGTAGGAACCTTTGCACTCCGCCACAGGGGGCTAAATTGCCCTACCTTACCCATACCCCTTTTTCCAGTGGCAATCAAAATTTGTCGACCCTATTATCCTTGTGACCCATCCTCTTTTTTCATTTCATGTTCATTTTATCATCCATTTCATGTTCATCGTCTGAATAGAGCTGAAATATTGCTGCTCGGACGTTAAACCCCAACAAACAAAATAGGTTTAGGTTTAGGGTTAGGGTTAGTGTTAGGGTATACATAGTGCTCAGAAACCTAGCCGGGGGTTAGGCGCTCTGCCCATAGAGCAACTGGGATGTGTGCCCCAGGTGGTGGAATGGGGTACCCCTGGCGTGTTACATGCTGGGGTTGTCAGGCTATAATACGGAAAACCTGACCGCAAACCATAGTGGTGCACCGTGTTGGGAAAAATGCCACGTTCCTCGCACGTTAAAGAACCCTGCTGTGGTATTCGATAGGAGTAGGAACCTTTGCGCTCCGCCACAGGAGGCTAAATTGCCCTACCTTACCCATACCCCTTTTTCCAGTGGCAATCAAAATTTGTCGACCCTATTATCCTTGTGACCCATCCTCTTTTTTCATTTCATGTTCATTTTATCATCCATTTCATGTTCATTGTCTGAATAGAGCTGAAATATTGCTGCTCGGACGTTAAACCCCAACAAACAAACAAACAAAATAGGTTTAGGTTTAGGGTTAGGGTTAGGGTTAGGGTTAGGGTGTACATAGTCCTCAGAAACCTAGCTGGGGGTTAGGCGCTCTGCCCATAGAGCAACTGGGATGTGTGCCCCAGGTGGTGGAATGGGGTACCCCTGGCGTGTTACATGCTGGGGTTGTCAGGCTATAATACGGAAAACCTGACCGCAAACCATAGTGGTGCACCGTGTTGGGAAAAATGCCACGTTCCTCGCACGTTAAAGAACCCTGCTGTGGTATTCGATAGGAGTAGGAACCTTTGCGCTCCGCCACAGGAGGCTAAATTGCCCGACCTTACCCATACCCCTTTTTCCAGTGGCAATCAAAATTTGTCGACCCTATTATCCTTGTGACCCATCCTCTTTTTTCATTTCATGTTCATTTTATCATCCATTTCATGTTCATTGTCTGAATAGAGCTGAAATATTGCTGCTCGGACGTTAAACCCCAACAAACAAACAAACAAAATAGGTTTAGGTTTAGGGTTAGGGTTAGGGTTAGGGTTAGGGTGTACATAGTGCTCAGAAACCTAGCTGGGGGTTAGGCGCTCTGCCCATAGAGCAACTGGGATGTGTGCCCCAGGTGGTGGAATGGGGTACCCCTGGCGTGTTACATGCTGGGGTTGTCAGGCTATAATACGGAAAACCTGACCGCAAACCATAGTGGTGCACCGTGTTGGGAAAAATGCCACGTTCCTCGCACGTTAAAGAACCCTGCTGTGGTATTCGATAAGAGTAGGAACCTTTGCGCTCCGCCACAGGAGGCTAAATTGCCCGACCTTACCCATACCCCTTTTTCCAGTGGCAATCAAAATTTGTCGACCCTATTATCCTTGTGACCCATCCTCTTTTTTCATTTCATGTTCATTTTATCATCCATTTCATGTTCATTGTCTGAATAGAGCTGAAATATTGCTGCTCGGACGTTAAACCCCAACAAACAAACAAACAAAATAGGTTTAGGTTTAGGGTTAGGGTTAGGGTTAGGGTTAGGGTGTACATAGTGCTCAGAAACCTAGCTGGGGGTTAGGCGCTCTGCCCATAGAGCAACTGGGATGTGTGCCCCAGGTGGTGGAATGGGGTACCCCTGGCGTGTTACATGCTGGGGTTGTCAGGCTATAATACGGAAAACCTGACCGCAAACCATAGTGGTGCACCGTGTTGGGAAAAATGCCACGTTCCTCGCACGTTAAAGAACCCTGCTGTGGTATTCGATAGGAGTAGGAACCTTTGCGCTCCGCCACAGGAGGCTAAATTGCCCGACCTTACCCATACCCCTTTTTCCAGTGGCAATCAAAATTTGTCGACCCTATTATCCTTGTGACCCATCCTCTTTTTTCATTTCATGTTCATTTTATCATCCATTTCATGTTCATTGTCTGAATAGAGCTGAAATATTGCTGCTCGGACGTTAAACCCCAACAAACAAAATAGGTTTAGGTTTAGGGTTAGGGTTAGTGTTAGGGTATACATAGTGCTCAGAAACCTAGCCGGGGGTTAGGCGCTCTGCCCATAGAGCAACTGGGATGTGTGCCCCAGGTGGTGGAATGGGGTACCCCTGGCGTGTTACATGCTGGGGTTGTCAGGCTATAATACGGAAAACCTGACCGCAAACCATACTGGTGCACCGTGTTGGGAAAAATGCCACGTTCCTCGCACGTTAAAGAACCCTGCTGTGGTATTCGATAGGAGTAGGAACCTTTGCGCTCCGCCACAGGAGGCTAAATTGCCCTACCTTACCCATACCCCTTTTTCCAGTGGCAATCAAAATTTGTCGACCCTATTATCCTTGTGACCCATCCTCTTTTTTCATTTCATGTTCATTTTATCATCCATTTCATGTTCATTGTCTGAATAGAGCTGAAATATTGCTGCTCGGACGTTAAACCCCAACAAACAAAATAGGTTTAGGTTTAGGGTTAGGGTTAGGGTTAGGGTTAGGGTGTACATAGTGCTCAGAAACCTAGCTGGGGGTTAGGCGCTCTGCCCATAGAGCAACTGGGATGTGTGCCCCAGGTGGTGGAATGGGGTACCCCTGGCGTGTTACATGCTGGGGTTGTCAGGCTATAATACGGAAAACCTGACCGCAAACCATAGTGGTGCACCGTGTTGGGAAAAATGCCACGTTCCTCGCACGTTAAAGAACCCTGCTGTGGTATTCGATAGGAGTAGGAACCTTTGCGCTCCGCCACAGGAGGCTAAATTGCCCGACCTTACCCATACCCCTTTTTCCAGTGGCAATCAAAATTTGTCGACCCTATTATCCTTGTGACCCATCCTCTTTTTTCATTTCATGTTCATTTTATCATCCATTTCATGTTCATTGTCTGAATAGAGCTGAAATATTGCTGCTCGGACGTTAAACCCCAACAAACAAACAAACAAAATAGGTTTAGGTTTAGGGTTAGGGTGTACATAGTGCTCAGAAACCTAGCCGGGGGTTAGGCGCTCTGCCCATAGAGCAACTGGGATGTGTGCCCCAGGTGGTGGAATGGGGTACCCCTGGCGTGTTACATGCTGGGGTTGTCAGGCTATAATACGGAAAACCTGACCGCAAACCATAGTGGTGCACCGTGTTGGGAAAAATGCCACGTTCCTCGCACGTTAAAGAACCCTGCTGTGGTATTCGATAGGAGTAGGAACCTTTGCGCTCCGCCACAGGAGGCTAAATTGCCCGACCTTACCCATACCCCTTTTTCCAGTGGCAATCAAAATTTGTCGACCCTATTATCCTTGTGACCCATCCTCTTTTTTCATTTCATGTTCATTTTATCATCCATTTCATGTTCATTGTCTGAATAGAGCTGAAATATTGCTGCTCGGACGTTAAACCCCAACAAACAAAATAGGTTTAGGTTTAGGGTTAGGGTTAGGGTTAGGGTTAGGGTGTACATAGTGCTCAGAAACCTAGCTGGGGGTTAGGTGCTCTGCCCATAGAGCAACTGGGATGTGTGCCCCAGGTGGTGGAATGGGGTACCCCTGGCGTGTTACATGCTGGGGTTGTCAGGCTATAATACGGAAAACCTGACCGCAAACCATAGTGGTGCACCGTGTTGGGAAAAATGCCACGTTCCTCGCACGTTAAAGAACCCTGCTGTGGTATTCGATAAGAGTAGGAACCTTTGCGCTCCGCCACAGGAGGCTAAATTGCCCGACCTTACCCATACCCCTTTTTCCAGTGGCAATCAAAATTTGTCGACCCTATTATCCTTGTGACCCATCCTCTTTTTTCATTTCATGTTCATTTTATCATCCATTTCATGTTCATTGTCTGAATAGAGCTGAAATATTGCTGCTCGGACGTTAAACCCCAACAAACAAACAAACAAAATAGGTTTAGGTTTAGGGTTAGGGTTAGGGTTAGGGTTAGGGTTAGGGTGTACATAGTGCTCAGAAACCTAGCCGGGGGTTAGGCGCTCTGCCCATAGAGCAACTGGGATGTGTGCCCCAGGTGGTGGAATGGGGTACCCCTGGCGTGTTACATGCTGGGGTTGTCAGGCTATAATACGGAAAACCTGACCGCAAACCATAGTGGTGCACCGTGTTGGGAAAAATGCCACGTTCCTCGCACGTTAAAGAACCCTGCTGTGGTATTCGATAGGAGTAGGAACCTTTGCGCTCCGCCACAGGGGGCTAAATTGCCCTACCTTACCCATACCCCTTTTTCCAGTGGCAATCAAAATTTGTCGACCCTATTATCCTTGTGACCCATCCTCTTTTTTCATTTCATGTTCATTTTATCATCCATTTCATGTTCATCGTCTGAATAGAGCTGAAATATTGCTGCTCGGACGTTAAACCCCAACAAACAAAATAGGTTTAGGTTTAGGGTTAGGGTTAGTGTTAGGGTATACATAGTGCTCAGAAACCTAGCCGGGGGTTAGGCGCTCTGCCCATAGAGCAACTGGGATGTGTGCCCCAGGTGGTGGAATGGGGTACCCCTGGCGTGTTACATGCTGGGGTTGTCAGGCTATAATACGGAAAACCTGACCGCAAACCATAGTGGTGCACCGTGTTGGGAAAAATGCCACGTTCCTCGCACGTTAAAGAACCCTGCTGTGGTATTCGATAGGAGTAGGAACCTTTGCGCTCCGCCACAGGAGGCTAAATTGCCCTACCTTACCCATACCCCTTTTTCCAGTGGCAATCAAAATTTGTCGACCCTATTATCCTTGTGACCCATCCTCTTTTTTCATTTCATGTTCATTTTATCATCCATTTCATGTTCATTGTCTGAATAGAGCTGAAATATTGCTGCTCGGACGTTAAACCCCAACAAACAAACAAACAAAATAGGTTTAGGTTTAGGGTTAGGGTTAGGGTTAGGGTTAGGGTGTACATAGTCCTCAGAAACCTAGCTGGGGGTTAGGCGCTCTGCCCATAGAGCAACTGGGATGTGTGCCCCAGGTGGTGGAATGGGGTACCCCTGGCGTGTTACATGCTGGGGTTGTCAGGCTATAATACGGAAAACCTGACCGCAAACCATAGTGGTGCACCGTGTTGGGAAAAATGCCACGTTCCTCGCACGTTAAAGAACCCTGCTGTGGTATTCGATAGGAGTAGGAACCTTTGCGCTCCGCCACAGGAGGCTAAATTGCCCGACCTTACCCATACCCCTTTTTCCAGTGGCAATCAAAATTTGTCGACCCTATTATCCTTGTGACCCATCCTCTTTTTTCATTTCATGTTCATTTTATCATCCATTTCATGTTCATTGTCTGAATAGAGCTGAAATATTGCTGCTCGGACGTTAAACCCCAACAAACAAACAAACAAAATAGGTTTAGGTTTAGGGTTAGGGTTAGGGTTAGGGTTAGGGTGTACATAGTGCTCAGAAACCTAGCTGGGGGTTAGGCGCTCTGCCCATAGAGCAACTGGGATGTGTGCCCCAGGTGGTGGAATGGGGTACCCCTGGCGTGTTACATGCTGGGGTTGTCAGGCTATAATACGGAAAACCTGACCGCAAACCATAGTGGTGCACCGTGTTGGGAAAAATGCCACGTTCCTCGCACGTTAAAGAACCCTGCTGTGGTATTCGATAAGAGTAGGAACCTTTGCGCTCCGCCACAGGAGGCTAAATTGCCCGACCTTACCCATACCCCTTTTTCCAGTGGCAATCAAAATTTGTCGACCCTATTATCCTTGTGACCCATCCTCTTTTTTCATTTCATGTTCATTTTATCATCCATTTCATGTTCATTGTCTGAATAGAGCTGAAATATTGCTGCTCGGACGTTAAACCCCAACAAACAAACAAACAAAATAGGTTTAGGTTTAGGGTTAGGGTTAGGGTTAGGGTTAGGGTGTACATAGTGCTCAGAAACCTAGCTGGGGGTTAGGCGCTCTGCCCATAGAGCAACTGGGATGTGTGCCCCAGGTGGTGGAATGGGGTACCCCTGGCGTGTTACATGCTGGGGTTGTCAGGCTATAATACGGAAAACCTGACCGCAAACCATAGTGGTGCACCGTGTTGGGAAAAATGCCACGTTCCTCGCACGTTAAAGAACCCTGCTGTGGTATTCGATAGGAGTAGGAACCTTTGCGCTCCGCCACAGGAGGCTAAATTGCCCGACCTTACCCATACCCCTTTTTCCAGTGGCAATCAAAATTTGTCGACCCTATTATCCTTGTGACCCATCCTCTTTTTTCATTTCATGTTCATTTTATCATCCATTTCATGTTCATTGTCTGAATAGAGCTGAAATATTGCTGCTCGGACGTTAAACCCCAACAAACAAAATAGGTTTAGGTTTAGGGTTAGGGTTAGTGTTAGGGTATACATAGTGCTCAGAAACCTAGCCGGGGGTTAGGCGCTCTGCCCATAGAGCAACTGGGATGTGTGCCCCAGGTGGTGGAATGGGGTACCCCTGGCGTGTTACATGCTGGGGTTGTCAGGCTATAATACGGAAAACCTGACCGCAAACCATACTGGTGCACCGTGTTGGGAAAAATGCCACGTTCCTCGCACGTTAAAGAACCCTGCTGTGGTATTCGATAGGAGTAGGAACCTTTGCGCTCCGCCACAGGAGGCTAAATTGCCCTACCTTACCCATACCCCTTTTTCCAGTGGCAATCAAAATTTGTCGACCCTATTATCCTTGTGACCCATCCTCTTTTTTCATTTCATGTTCATTTTATCATCCATTTCATGTTCATTGTCTGAATAGAGCTGAAATATTGCTGCTCGGACGTTAAACCCCAACAAACAAAATAGGTTTAGGTTTAGGGTTAGGGTTAGGGTTAGGGTTAGGGTGTACATAGTGCTCAGAAACCTAGCTGGGGGTTAGGCGCTCTGCCCATAGAGCAACTGGGATGTGTGCCCCAGGTGGTGGAATGGGGTACCCCTGGCGTGTTACATGCTGGGGTTGTCAGGCTATAATACGGAAAACCTGACCGCAAACCATAGTGGTGCACCGTGTTGGGAAAAATGCCACGTTCCTCGCACGTTAAAGAACCCTGCTGTGGTATTCGATAGGAGTAGGAACCTTTGCGCTCCGCCACAGGAGGCTAAATTGCCCGACCTTACCCATACCCCTTTTTCCAGTGGCAATCAAAATTTGTCGACCCTATTATCCTTGTGACCCATCCTCTTTTTTCATTTCATGTTCATTTTATCATCCATTTCATGTTCATTGTCTGAATAGAGCTGAAATATTGCTGCTCGGACGTTAAACCCCAACAAACAAAATAGGTTTAGGTTTAGGGTTAGGGTTAGTGTTAGGGTATACATAGTGCTCAGAAACCTAGCCGGGGGTTAGGCGCTCTGCCCATAGAGCAACTGGGATGTGTGCCCCAGGTGGTGGAATGGGGTACCCCTGGCGTGTTACATGCTGGGGTTGTCAGGCTATAATACGGAAAACCTGACCGCAAACCATACTGGTGCACCGTGTTGGGAAAAATGCCACGTTCCTCGCACGTTAAAGAACCCTGCTGTGGTATTCGATAGGAGTAGGAACCTTTGCGCTCCGCCACAGGAGGCTAAATTGCCCTACCTTACCCATACCCCTTTTTCCAGTGGCAATCAAAATTTGTCGACCCTATTATCCTTGTGACCCATCCTCTTTTTTCATTTCATGTTCATTTTATCATCCATTTCATGTTCATTGTCTGAATAGAGCTGAAATATTGCTGCTCGGACGTTAAACCCCAACAAACAAAATAGGTTTAGGTTTAGGGTTAGGGTTAGGGTTAGGGTTAGGGTGTACATAGTGCTCAGAAACCTAGCTGGGGGTTAGGCGCTCTGCCCATAGAGCAACTGGGATGTGTGCCCCAGGTGGTGGAATGGGGTACCCCTGGCGTGTTACATGCTGGGGTTGTCAGGCTATAATACGGAAAACCTGACCGCAAACCATAGTGGTGCACCGTGTTGGGAAAAATGCCACGTTCCTCGCACGTTAAAGAACCCTGCTGTGGTATTCGATAGGAGTAGGAACCTTTGCGCTCCGCCACAGGAGGCTAAATTGCCCGACCTTACCCATACCCCTTTTTCCAGTGGCAATCAAAATTTGTCGACCCTATTATCCTTGTGACCCATCCTCTTTTTTCATTTCATGTTCATTTTATCATCCATTTCATGTTCATTGTCTGAATAGAGCTGAAATATTGCTGCTCGGACGTTAAACCCCAACAAACAAAATAGGTTTAGGTTTAGGGTTAGGGTTAGTGTTAGGGTATACATAGTGCTCAGAAACCTAGCCGGGGGTTAGGCGCTCTGCCCATAGAGCAACTGGGATGTGTGCCCCAGGTGGTGGAATGGGGTACCCCTGGCGTGTTACATGCTGGGGTTGTCAGGCTATAATACGGAAAACCTGACCGCAAACCATAGTGGTGCACCGTGTTGGGAAAAATGCCACGTTCCTCGCACGTTAAAGAACCCTGCTGTGGTATTCGATAGGAGTAGGAACCTTTGCGCTCCGCCACAGGAGGCTAAATTGCCCGACCTTACCCATACCCCTTTTTCCAGTGGCAATCAAAATTTGTCGACCCTATTATCCTTGTGACCCATCCTCTTTTTTCATTTCATGTTCATTTTATCATCCATTTCATGTTCATTGTCTGAATAGAGCTGAAATATTGCTGCTCGGACGTTAAACCCCAACAAACAAAATAGGTTTAGGTTTAGGGTTAGGGTTAGTGTTAGGGTATACATAGTGCTCAGAAACCTAGCCGGGGGTTAGGCGCTCTGCCCATAGAGCAACTGGGATGTGTGCCCCAGGTGGTGGAATGGGGTACCCCTGGCGTGTTACATGCTGGGGTTGTCAGGCTATAATACGGAAAACCTGACCGCAAACCATACTGGTGCACCGTGTTGGGAAAAATGCCACGTTCCTCGCACGTTAAAGAACCCTGCTGTGGTATTCGATAGGAGTAGGAACCTTTGCGCTCCGCCACAGGAGGCTAAATTGCCCTACCTTACCCATACCCCTTTTTCCAGTGGCAATCAAAATTTGTCGACCCTATTATCCTTGTGACCCATCCTCTTTTTTCATTTCATGTTCATTTTATCATCCATTTCATGTTCATTGTCTGAATAGAGCTGAAATATTGCTGCTCGGACGTTAAACCCCAACAAACAAAATAGGTTTAGGTTTAGGGTTAGGGTTAGGGTTAGGGTTAGGGTGTACATAGTGCTCAGAAACCTAGCTGGGGGTTAGGCGCTCTGCCCATAGAGCAACTGGGATGTGTGCCCCAGGTGGTGGAATGGGGTACCCCTGGCGTGTTACATGCTGGGGTTGTCAGGCTATAATACGGAAAACCTGACCGCAAACCATAGTGGTGCACCGTGTTGGGAAAAATGCCACGTTCCTCGCACGTTAAAGAACCCTGCTGTGGTATTCGATAGGAGTAGGAACCTTTGCGCTCCGCCACAGGAGGCTAAATTGCCCGACCTTACCCATACCCCTTTTTCCAGTGGCAATCAAAATTTGTCGACCCTATTATCCTTGTGACCCATCCTCTTTTTTCATTTCATGTTCATTTTATCATCCATTTCATGTTCATTGTCTGAATAGAGCTGAAATATTGCTGCTCGGACGTTAAACCCCAACAAACAAAATAGGTTTAGGTTTAGGGTTAGGGTTAGTGTTAGGGTATACATAGTGCTCAGAAACCTAGCCGGGGGTTAGGCGCTCTGCCCATAGAGCAACTGGGATGTGTGCCCCAGGTGGTGGAATGGGGTACCCCTGGCGTGTTACATGCTGGGGTTGTCAGGCTATAATACGGAAAACCTGACCGCAAACCATACTGGTGCACCGTGTTGGGAAAAATGCCACGTTCCTCGCACGTTAAAGAACCCTGCTGTGGTATTCGATAGGAGTAGGAACCTTTGCGCTCCGCCACAGGAGGCTAAATTGCCCTACCTTACCCATACCCCTTTTTCCAGTGGCAATCAAAATTTGTCGACCCTATTATCCTTGTGACCCATCCTCTTTTTTCATTTCATGTTCATTTTATCATCCATTTCATGTTCATTGTCTGAATAGAGCTGAAATATTGCTGCTCGGACGTTAAACCCCAACAAACAAAATAGGTTTAGGTTTAGGGTTAGGGTTAGGGTTAGGGTTAGGGTGTACATAGTGCTCAGAAACCTAGCTGGGGGTTAGGCGCTCTGCCCATAGAGCAACTGGGATGTGTGCCCCAGGTGGTGGAATGGGGTACCCCTGGCGTGTTACATGCTGGGGTTGTCAGGCTATAATACGGAAAACCTGACCGCAAACCATAGTGGTGCACCGTGTTGGGAAAAATGCCACGTTCCTCGCACGTTAAAGAACCCTGCTGTGGTATTCGATAGGAGTAGGAACCTTTGCGCTCCGCCACAGGAGGCTAAATTGCCCGACCTTACCCATACCCCTTTTTCCAGTGGCAATCAAAATTTGTCGACCCTATTATCCTTGTGACCCATCCTCTTTTTTCATTTCATGTTCATTTTATCATCCATTTCATGTTCATTGTCTGAATAGAGCTGAAATATTGCTGCTCGGACGTTAAACTCCAACAAACAAACAAACAAAATAGGTTTAGGTTTAGGGTTAGGGTTAGGGTTAGGGTGTACATAGTGCTCAGAAACCTAGCTGGGGGTTAGGCGCTCTGCCCATAGAGCAACTGGGATGTGTGCCCCAGGTGGTGGAATGGGGTACCCCTGGCGTGTTACATGCTGGGGTTGTCAGGCTATAATACGGAAAACCTGACCGCAAACCATAGTGGTGCACCGTGTTGGGAAAAATGCCACGTTCCTCGCACGTTAAAGAACCCTGCTGTGGTATTCGATAGGAGTAGGAACCTTTGCGCTCCGCCACAGGAGGCTAAATTGCCCGACCTTACCCATACCCCTTTTTCCAGTGGCAATCAAAATTTGTCGACCCTATTATCCTTGTGACCCATCCTCTTTTTTCATTTCATGTTCATTTTATCATCCATTTCATGTTCATTGTCTGAATAGAGCTGAAATATTGCTGCTCGGACGTTAAACCCCAACAAACAAAATAGGTTTAGGTTTAGGGTTAGGGTTAGGGTTAGGGTTAGGGTGTACATAGTGCTCAGAAACCTAGCTGGGGGTTAGGCGCTCTGCCCATAGAGCAACTGGGATGTGTGCCCCAGGTGGTGGAATGGGGTACCCCTGGCGTGTTACATGCTGGGGTTGTCAGGCTATAATACGGAAAACCTGACCGCAAACCATAGTGGTGCACCGTGTTGGGAAAAATGCCACGTTCCTCGCACGTTAAAGAACCCTGCTGTGGTATTCGATAAGAGTAGGAACCTTTGCGCTCCGCCACAGGAGGCTAAATTGCCCGACCTTACCCATACCCCTTTTTCCAGTGGCAATCAAAATTTGTCGACCCTATTATCCTTGTGACCCATCCTCTTTTTTCATTTCATGTTCATTTTATCATCCATTTCATGTTCATTGTCTGAATAGAGCTGAAATATTGCTGCTCGGACGTTAAACCCCAACAAACAAAATAGGTTTAGGTTTAGGGTTAGGGTTAGGGTTAGGGTTAGGGTGTACATAGTGCTCAGAAACCTAGCTGGGGGTTAGGCGCTCTGCCCATAGAGCAACTGGGATGTGTGCCCCAGGTGGTGGAATGGGGTACCCCTGGCGTGTTACATGCTGGGGTTGTCAGGCTATAATACGGAAAACCTGACCGCAAACCATAGTGGTGCACCGTGTTGGGAAAAATGCCACGTTCCTCGCACGTTAAAGAACCCTGCTGTGGTATTCGATAGGAGTAGGAACCTTTGCGCTCCGCCACAGGAGGCTAAATTGCCCGACCTTACCCATACCCCTTTTTCCAGTGGCAATCAAAATTTGTCGACCCTATTATCCTTGTGACCCATCCTCTTTTTTCATTTCATGTTCATTTTATCATCCATTTCATGTTCATTGTCTGAATAGAGCTGAAATATTGCTGCTCGGACGTTAAACCCCAACAAACAAACAAACAAAATAGGTTTAGGTTTAGGGTTAGGGTGTACATAGTGCTCAGAAACCTAGCCGGGGGTTAGGCGCTCTGCCCATAGAGCAACTGGGATGTGTGCCCCAGGTGGTGGAATGGGGTACCCCTGGCGTGTTACATGCTGGGGTTGTCAGGCTATAATACGGAAAACCTGACCGCAAACCATAGTGGTGCACCGTGTTGGGAAAAATGCCACGTTCCTCGCACGTTAAAGAACCCTGCTGTGGTATTCGATAGGAGTAGGAACCTTTGCGCTCCGCCACAGGAGGCTAAATTGCCCGACCTTACCCATACCCCTTTTTCCAGTGGCAATCAAAATTTGTCGACCCTATTATCCTTGTGACCCATCCTCTTTTTTCATTTCATGTTCATTTTATCATCCATTTCATGTTCATTGTCTGAATAGAGCTGAAATATTGCTGCTCGGACGTTAAACCCCAACAAACAAAATAGGTTTAGGGTTAGGGTTAGGGTTAGGGTTAGGGTTAGGGTGTACATAGTGCTCAGAAACCTAGCTGGGGGTTAGGTGCTCTGCCCATAGAGCAACTGGGATGTGTGCCCCAGGTGGTGGAATGGGGTACCCCTGGCGTGTTACATGCTGGGGTTGTCAGGCTATAATACGGAAAACCTGACCGCAAACCATAGTGGTGCACCGTGTTGGGAAAAATGCCACGTTCCTCGCACGTTAAAGAACCCTGCTGTGGTATTCGATAGGAGTAGGAACCTTTGCGCTCCGCCACAGGAGGCTAAATTGCCCGACCTTACCCATACCCCTTTTTCCAGTGGCAATCAAAATTTGTCGACCCTATTATCCTTGTGACCCATCCTCTTTTTTCATTTCATGTTCATTTTATCATCCATTTCATGTTCATTGTCTGAATAGAGCTGAAATATTGCTGCTCGGACGTTAAACCCCAACAAACAAACAAACAAAATAGGTTTAGGTTTAGGGTTAGGGTTAGGGTTAGGGTGTACATAGTGCTCAGAAACCTAGCCGGGGGTTAGGCGCTCTGCCCATAGAGCAACTGGGATGTGTGCCCCAGGTGGTGGAATGGGGTACCCCTGGCGTGTTACATGCTGGGGTTGTCAGGCTATAATACGGAAAACCTGACCGCAAACCATAGTGGTGCACCGTGTTGGGAAAAATGCCACGTTCCTCGCACGTTAAAGAACCCTGCTGTGGTATTCGATAGGAGTAGGAACCTTTGCGCTCCGCCACAGGGGGCTAAATTGCCCTACCTTACCCATACCCCTTTTTCCAGTGGCAATCAAAATTTGTCGACCCTATTATCCTTGTGACCCATCCTCTTTTTTCATTTCATGTTCATTTTATCATCCATTTCATGTTCATCGTCTGAATAGAGCTGAAATATTGCTGCTCGGACGTTAAACCCCAACAAACAAAATAGGTTTAGGTTTAGGGTTAGGGTTAGTGTTAGGGTATACATAGTGCTCAGAAACCTAGCCGGGGGTTAGGCGCTCTGCCCATAGAGCAACTGGGATGTGTGCCCCAGGTGGTGGAATGGGGTACCCCTGGCGTGTTACATGCTGGGGTTGTCAGGCTATAATACGGAAAACCTGACCGCAAACCATAGTGGTGCACCGTGTTGGGAAAAATGCCACGTTCCTCGCACGTTAAAGAACCCTGCTGTGGTATTCGATAGGAGTAGGAACCTTTGCGCTCCGCCACAGGAGGCTAAATTGCCCTACCTTACCCATACCCCTTTTTCCAGTGGCAATCAAAATTTGTCGACCCTATTATCCTTGTGACCCATCCTCTTTTTTCATTTCATGTTCATTTTATCATCCATTTCATGTTCATTGTCTGAATAGAGCTGAAATATTGCTGCTCGGACGTTAAACCCCAACAAACAAACAAACAAAATAGGTTTAGGTTTAGGGTTAGGGTTAGGGTTAGGGTTAGGGTGTACATAGTCCTCAGAAACCTAGCTGGGGGTTAGGCGCTCTGCCCATAGAGCAACTGGGATGTGTGCCCCAGGTGGTGGAATGGGGTACCCCTGGCGTGTTACATGCTGGGGTTGTCAGGCTATAATACGGAAAACCTGACCGCAAACCATAGTGGTGCACCGTGTTGGGAAAAATGCCACGTTCCTCGCACGTTAAAGAACCCTGCTGTGGTATTCGATAGGAGTAGGAACCTTTGCGCTCCGCCACAGGAGGCTAAATTGCCCGACCTTACCCATACCCCTTTTTCCAGTGGCAATCAAAATTTGTCGACCCTATTATCCTTGTGACCCATCCTCTTTTTTCATTTCATGTTCATTTTATCATCCATTTCATGTTCATTGTCTGAATAGAGCTGAAATATTGCTGCTCGGACGTTAAACCCCAACAAACAAACAAACAAAATAGGTTTAGGTTTAGGGTTAGGGTTAGGGTTAGGGTTAGGGTGTACATAGTGCTCAGAAACCTAGCTGGGGGTTAGGCGCTCTGCCCATAGAGCAACTGGGATGTGTGCCCCAGGTGGTGGAATGGGGTACCCCTGGCGTGTTACATGCTGGGGTTGTCAGGCTATAATACGGAAAACCTGACCGCAAACCATAGTGGTGCACCGTGTTGGGAAAAATGCCACGTTCCTCGCACGTTAAAGAACCCTGCTGTGGTATTCGATAAGAGTAGGAACCTTTGCGCTCCGCCACAGGAGGCTAAATTGCCCGACCTTACCCATACCCCTTTTTCCAGTGGCAATCAAAATTTGTCGACCCTATTATCCTTGTGACCCATCCTCTTTTTTCATTTCATGTTCATTTTATCATCCATTTCATGTTCATTGTCTGAATAGAGCTGAAATATTGCTGCTCGGACGTTAAACCCCAACAAACAAACAAACAAAATAGGTTTAGGTTTAGGGTTAGGGTTAGGGTTAGGGTTAGGGTGTACATAGTGCTCAGAAACCTAGCTGGGGGTTAGGCGCTCTGCCCATAGAGCAACTGGGATGTGTGCCCCAGGTGGTGGAATGGGGTACCCCTGGCGTGTTACATGCTGGGGTTGTCAGGCTATAATACGGAAAACCTGACCGCAAACCATAGTGGTGCACCGTGTTGGGAAAAATGCCACGTTCCTCGCACGTTAAAGAACCCTGCTGTGGTATTCGATAGGAGTAGGAACCTTTGCGCTCCGCCACAGGAGGCTAAATTGCCCGACCTTACCCATACCCCTTTTTCCAGTGGCAATCAAAATTTGTCGACCCTATTATCCTTGTGACCCATCCTCTTTTTTCATTTCATGTTCATTTTATCATCCATTTCATGTTCATTGTCTGAATAGAGCTGAAATATTGCTGCTCGGACGTTAAACCCCAACAAACAAAATAGGTTTAGGTTTAGGGTTAGGGTTAGTGTTAGGGTATACATAGTGCTCAGAAACCTAGCCGGGGGTTAGGCGCTCTGCCCATAGAGCAACTGGGATGTGTGCCCCAGGTGGTGGAATGGGGTACCCCTGGCGTGTTACATGCTGGGGTTGTCAGGCTATAATACGGAAAACCTGACCGCAAACCATACTGGTGCACCGTGTTGGGAAAAATGCCACGTTCCTCGCACGTTAAAGAACCCTGCTGTGGTATTCGATAGGAGTAGGAACCTTTGCGCTCCGCCACAGGAGGCTAAATTGCCCTACCTTACCCATACCCCTTTTTCCAGTGGCAATCAAAATTTGTCGACCCTATTATCCTTGTGACCCATCCTCTTTTTTCATTTCATGTTCATTTTATCATCCATTTCATGTTCATTGTCTGAATAGAGCTGAAATATTGCTGCTCGGACGTTAAACCCCAACAAACAAAATAGGTTTAGGTTTAGGGTTAGGGTTAGGGTTAGGGTTAGGGTGTACATAGTGCTCAGAAACCTAGCTGGGGGTTAGGCGCTCTGCCCATAGAGCAACTGGGATGTGTGCCCCAGGTGGTGGAATGGGGTACCCCTGGCGTGTTACATGCTGGGGTTGTCAGGCTATAATACGGAAAACCTGACCGCAAACCATAGTGGTGCACCGTGTTGGGAAAAATGCCACGTTCCTCGCACGTTAAAGAACCCTGCTGTGGTATTCGATAGGAGTAGGAACCTTTGCGCTCCGCCACAGGAGGCTAAATTGCCCTACCTTACCCATACCCCTTTTTCCAGTGGCAATCAAAATTTGTCGACCCTATTATCCTTGTGACCCATCCTCTTTTTTCATTTCATGTTCATTTTATCATCCATTTCATGTTCATTGTCTGAATAGAGCTGAAATATTGCTGCTCGGACGTTAAACCCCAACAAACAAAATAGGTTTAGGTTTAGGGTTAGGGTTAGGGTTAGGGTTAGGGTGTACATAGTGCTCAGAAACCTAGCTGGGGGTTAGGCGCTCTGCCCATAGAGCAACTGGGATGTGTGCCCCAGGTGGTGGAATGGGGTACCCCTGGCGTGTTACATGCTGGGGTTGTCAGGCTATAATACGGAAAACCTGACCGCAAACCATAGTGGTGCACCGTGTTGGGAAAAATGCCACGTTCCTCGCACGTTAAAGAACCCTGCTGTGGTATTCGATAGGAGTAGGAACCTTTGCGCTCCGCCACAGGAGGCTAAATTGCCCGACCTTACCCATACCCCTTTTTCCAGTGGCAATCAAAATTTGTCGACCCTATTATCCTTGTGACCCATCCTCTTTTTTCATTTCATGTTCATTTTATCATCCATTTCATGTTCATTGTCTGAATAGAGCTGAAATATTGCTGCTCGGACGTTAAACTCCAACAAACAAACAAACAAAATAGGTTTAGGTTTAGGGTTAGGGTTAGGGTTAGGGTGTACATAGTGCTCAGAAACCTAGCTGGGGGTTAGGCGCTCTGCCCATAGAGCAACTGGGATGTGTGCCCCAGGTGGTGGAATGGGGTACCCCTGGCGTGTTACATGCTGGGGTTGTCAGGCTATAATACGGAAAACCTGACCGCAAACCATAGTGGTGCACCGTGTTGGGAAAAATGCCACGTTCCTCGCACGTTAAAGAACCCTGCTGTGGTATTCGATAGGAGTAGGAACCTTTGCGCTCCGCCACAGGAGGCTAAATTGCCCGACCTTACCCATACCCCTTTTTCCAGTGGCAATCAAAATTTGTCGACCCTATTATCCTTGTGACCCATCCTCTTTTTTCATTTCATGTTCATTTTA
Source organism: Perna viridis (assembly GCA_037379345.1). Lineage (NCBI taxonomy): Eukaryota > Metazoa > Mollusca > Bivalvia > Mytilida > Mytilidae > Perna > Perna viridis. The sequence continues at coordinate 89,770 of CM074525.1, read as the reverse complement.
TCATCCATTTCATGTTCATTGTCTGAATAGAGCTGAAATATTGCTGCTCGGACGTTAAACCCCAACAAACAAAATAGGTTTAGGTTTAGGGTTAGGGTTAGGGTGTACATAGTGCTCAGAAACCTAGCTGGGGGTTAGGCGCTCTGCCCATAGAGCAACTGGGATGTGTGCCCCAGGTGGTGGAATGGGGTACCCCTGGCGTGTTACATGCTGGGGTTGTCAGGCTATAATACGGAAAACCTGACCGCAAACCATAGTGGTGCACCGTGTTGGGAAAAATGCCACGTTCCTCGCACGTTAAAGAACCCTGCTGTGGTATTCGATAAGAGTAGGAACCTTTGCGCTCCGCCACAGGAGGCTAAATTGCCCGACCTTACCCATACCCCTTTTTCCAGTGGCAATCAAAATTTGTCGACCCTATTATCCTTGTGACCCATCCTCTTTTTTCATTTCATGTTCATTTTATCATCCATTTCATGTTCATTGTCTGAATAGAGCTGAAATATTGCTGCTCGGACGTTAAACCCCAACAAACAAACAAACAAAATAGGTTTAGGTTTAGGGTTAGGGTTAGGGTTAGGGTTAGGGTGTACATAGTCCTCAGAAACCTAGCTGGGGGTTAGGCGCTCTGCCCATAGAGCAACTGGGATGTGTGCCCCAGGTGGTGGAATGGGGTACCCCTGGCGTGTTACATGCTGGGGTTGTCAGGCTATAATACGGAAAACCTGACCGCAAACCATAGTGGTGCACCGTGTTGGGAAAAATGCCACGTTCCTCGCACGTTAAAGAACCCTGCTGTGGTATTCGATAGGAGTAGGAACCTTTGCGCTCCGCCACAGGAGGCTAAATTGCCCGACCTTACCCATACCCCTTTTTCCAGTGGCAATCAAAATTTGTCGACCCTATTATCCTTGTGACCCATCCTCTTTTTTCATTTCATGTTCATTTTATCATCCATTTCATGTTCATTGTCTGAATAGAGCTGAAATATTGCTGCTCGGACGTTAAACCCCAACAAACAAACAAACAAAATAGGTTTAGGTTTAGGGTTAGGGTTAGGGTTAGGGTTAGGGTGTACATAGTGCTCAGAAACCTAGCTGGGGGTTAGGCGCTCTGCCCATAGAGCAACTGGGATGTGTGCCCCAGGTGGTGGAATGGGGTACCCCTGGCGTGTTACATGCTGGGGTTGTCAGGCTATAATACGGAAAACCTGACCGCAAACCATAGTGGTGCACCGTGTTGGGAAAAATGCCACGTTCCTCGCACGTTAAAGAACCCTGCTGTGGTATTCGATAAGAGTAGGAACCTTTGCGCTCCGCCACAGGAGGCTAAATTGCCCGACCTTACCCATACCCCTTTTTCCAGTGGCAATCAAAATTTGTCGACCCTATTATCCTTGTGACCCATCCTCTTTTTTCATTTCATGTTCATTTTATCATCCATTTCATGTTCATTGTCTGAATAGAGCTGAAATATTGCTGCTCGGACGTTAAACCCCAACAAACAAACAAACAAAATAGGTTTAGGTTTAGGGTTAGGGTTAGGGTTAGGGTTAGGGTTAGGGTGTACATAGTGCTCAGAAACCTAGCTGGGGGTTAGGCGCTCTGCCCATAGAGCAACTGGGATGTGTGCCCCAGGTGGTGGAATGGGGTACCCCTGGCGTGTTACATGCTGGGGTTGTCAGGCTATAATACGGAAAACCTGACCGCAAACCATAGTGGTGCACCGTGTTGGGAAAAATGCCACGTTCCTCGCACGTTAAAGAACCCTGCTGTGGTATTCGATAGGAGTAGGAACCTTTGCGCTCCGCCACAGGAGGCTAAATTGCCCGACCTTACCCATACCCCTTTTTCCAGTGGCAATCAAAATTTGTCGACCCTATTATCCTTGTGACCCATCCTCTTTTTTCATTTCATGTTCATTTTATCATCCATTTCATGTTCATTGTCTGAATAGAGCTGAAATATTGCTGCTCGGACGTTAAACCCCAACAAACAAAATAGGTTTAGGTTTAGGGTTAGGGTTAGTGTTAGGGTATACATAGTGCTCAGAAACCTAGCCGGGGGTTAGGCGCTCTGCCCATAGAGCAACTGGGATGTGTGCCCCAGGTGGTGGAATGGGGTACCCCTGGCGTGTTACATGCTGGGGTTGTCAGGCTATAATACGGAAAACCTGACCGCAAACCATACTGGTGCACCGTGTTGGGAAAAATGCCACGTTCCTCGCACGTTAAAGAACCCTGCTGTGGTATTCGATAGGAGTAGGAACCTTTGCGCTCCGCCACAGGAGGCTAAATTGCCCTACCTTACCCATACCCCTTTTTCCAGTGGCAATCAAAATTTGTCGACCCTATTATCCTTGTGACCCATCCTCTTTTTTCATTTCATGTTCATTTTATCATCCATTTCATGTTCATTGTCTGAATAGAGCTGAAATATTGCTGCTCGGACGTTAAACCCCAACAAACAAAATAGGTTTAGGTTTAGGGTTAGGGTTAGGGTTAGGGTTAGGGTGTACATAGTGCTCAGAAACCTAGCTGGGGGTTAGGCGCTCTGCCCATAGAGCAACTGGGATGTGTGCCCCAGGTGGTGGAATGGGGTACCCCTGGCGTGTTACATGCTGGGGTTGTCAGGCTATAATACGGAAAACCTGACCGCAAACCATAGTGGTGCACCGTGTTGGGAAAAATGCCACGTTCCTCGCACGTTAAAGAACCCTGCTGTGGTATTCGATAGGAGTAGGAACCTTTGCGCTCCGCCACAGGAGGCTAAATTGCCCGACCTTACCCATACCCCTTTTTCCAGTGGCAATCAAAATTTGTCGACCCTATTATCCTTGTGACCCATCCTCTTTTTTCATTTCATGTTCATTTTATCATCCATTTCATGTTCATTGTCTGAATAGAGCTGAAATATTGCTGCTCGGACGTTAAACCCCAACAAACAAACAAACAAAATAGGTTTAGGTTTAGGGTTAGGGTGTACATAGTGCTCAGAAACCTAGCCGGGGGTTAGGCGCTCTGCCCATAGAGCAACTGGGATGTGTGCCCCAGGTGGTGGAATGGGGTACCCCTGGCGTGTTACATGCTGGGGTTGTCAGGCTATAATACGGAAAACCTGACCGCAAACCATAGTGGTGCACCGTGTTGGGAAAAATGCCACGTTCCTCGCACGTTAAAGAACCCTGCTGTGGTATTCGATAGGAGTAGGAACCTTTGCGCTCCGCCACAGGAGGCTAAATTGCCCGACCTTACCCATACCCCTTTTTCCAGTGGCAATCAAAATTTGTCGACCCTATTATCCTTGTGACCCATCCTCTTTTTTCATTTCATGTTCATTTTATCATCCATTTCATGTTCATTGTCTGAATAGAGCTGAAATATTGCTGCTCGGACGTTAAACCCCAACAAACAAAATAGGTTTAGGTTTAGGGTTAGGGTTAGGGTTAGGGTTAGGGTGTACATAGTGCTCAGAAACCTAGCTGGGGGTTAGGTGCTCTGCCCATAGAGCAACTGGGATGTGTGCCCCAGGTGGTGGAATGGGGTACCCCTGGCGTGTTACATGCTGGGGTTGTCAGGCTATAATACGGAAAACCTGACCGCAAACCATAGTGGTGCACCGTGTTGGGAAAAATGCCACGTTCCTCGCACGTTAAAGAACCCTGCTGTGGTATTCGATAAGAGTAGGAACCTTTGCGCTCCGCCACAGGAGGCTAAATTGCCCGACCTTACCCATACCCCTTTTTCCAGTGGCAATCAAAATTTGTCGACCCTATTATCCTTGTGACCCATCCTCTTTTTTCATTTCATGTTCATTTTATCATCCATTTCATGTTCATTGTCTGAATAGAGCTGAAATATTGCTGCTCGGACGTTAAACCCCAACAAACAAACAAACAAAATAGGTTTAGGTTTAGGGTTAGGGTTAGGGTTAGGGTTAGGGTTAGGGTGTACATAGTGCTCAGAAACCTAGCCGGGGGTTAGGCGCTCTGCCCATAGAGCAACTGGGATGTGTGCCCCAGGTGGTGGAATGGGGTACCCCTGGCGTGTTACATGCTGGGGTTGTCAGGCTATAATACGGAAAACCTGACCGCAAACCATAGTGGTGCACCGTGTTGGGAAAAATGCCACGTTCCTCGCACGTTAAAGAACCCTGCTGTGGTATTCGATAGGAGTAGGAACCTTTGCGCTCCGCCACAGGGGGCTAAATTGCCCTACCTTACCCATACCCCTTTTTCCAGTGGCAATCAAAATTTGTCGACCCTATTATCCTTGTGACCCATCCTCTTTTTTCATTTCATGTTCATTTTATCATCCATTTCATGTTCATCGTCTGAATAGAGCTGAAATATTGCTGCTCGGACGTTAAACCCCAACAAACAAAATAGGTTTAGGTTTAGGGTTAGGGTTAGTGTTAGGGTATACATAGTGCTCAGAAACCTAGCCGGGGGTTAGGCGCTCTGCCCATAGAGCAACTGGGATGTGTGCCCCAGGTGGTGGAATGGGGTACCCCTGGCTTGTTACATGCTGGGGTTGTCAGGCTATAATACGGAAAACCTGACCGCAAACCATAGTGGTGCACCGTGTTGGGAAAAATGCCACGTTCCTCGCACGTTAAAGAACCCTGCTGTGGTATTCGATAGGAGTAGGAACCTTTGCGCTCCGCCACAGGAGGCTAAATTGCCCTACCTTACCCATACCCCTTTTTCCAGTGGCAATCAAAATTTGTCGACCCTATTATCCTTGTGACCCATCCTCTTTTTTCATTTCATGTTCATTTTATCATCCATTTCATGTTCATTGTCTGAATAGAGCTGAAATATTGCTGCTCGGACGTTAAACCCCAACAAACAAACAAACAAAATAGGTTTAGGTTTAGGGTTAGGGTTAGGGTTAGGGTTAGGGTGTACATAGTCCTCAGAAACCTAGCTGGGGGTTAGGCGCTCTGCCCATAGAGCAACTGGGATGTGTGCCCCAGGTGGTGGAATGGGGTACCCCTGGCGTGTTACATGCTGGGGTTGTCAGGCTATAATACGGAAAACCTGACCGCAAACCATAGTGGTGCACCGTGTTGGGAAAAATGCCACGTTCCTCGCACGTTAAAGAACCCTGCTGTGGTATTCGATAGGAGTAGGAACCTTTGCGCTCCGCCACAGGAGGCTAAATTGCCCGACCTTACCCATACCCCTTTTTCCAGTGGCAATCAAAATTTGTCGACCCTATTATCCTTGTGACCCATCCTCTTTTTTCATTTCATGTTCATTTTATCATCCATTTCATGTTCATTGTCTGAATAGAGCTGAAATATTGCTGCTCGGACGTTAAACCCCAACAAACAAACAAACAAAATAGGTTTAGGTTTAGGGTTAGGGTTAGGGTTAGGGTTAGGGTGTACATAGTGCTCAGAAACCTAGCTGGGGGTTAGGCGCTCTGCCCATAGAGCAACTGGGATGTGTGCCCCAGGTGGTGGAATGGGGTACCCCTGGCGTGTTACATGCTGGGGTTGTCAGGCTATAATACGGAAAACCTGACCGCAAACCATAGTGGTGCACCGTGTTGGGAAAAATGCCACGTTCCTCGCACGTTAAAGAACCCTGCTGTGGTATTCGATAAGAGTAGGAACCTTTGCGCTCCGCCACAGGAGGCTAAATTGCCCGACCTTACCCATACCCCTTTTTCCAGTGGCAATCAAAATTTGTCGACCCTATTATCCTTGTGACCCATCCTCTTTTTTCATTTCATGTTCATTTTATCATCCATTTCATGTTCATTGTCTGAATAGAGCTGAAATATTGCTGCTCGGACGTTAAACCCCAACAAACAAACAAACAAAATAGGTTTAGGTTTAGGGTTAGGGTTAGGGTTAGGGTTAGGGTGTACATAGTGCTCAGAAACCTAGCTGGGGGTTAGGCGCTCTGCCCATAGAGCAACTGGGATGTGTGCCCCAGGTGGTGGAATGGGGTACCCCTGGCGTGTTACATGCTGGGGTTGTCAGGCTATAATACGGAAAACCTGACCGCAAACCATAGTGGTGCACCGTGTTGGGAAAAATGCCACGTTCCTCGCACGTTAAAGAACCCTGCTGTGGTATTCGATAGGAGTAGGAACCTTTGCGCTCCGCCACAGGAGGCTAAATTGCCCGACCTTACCCATACCCCTTTTTCCAGTGGCAATCAAAATTTGTCGACCCTATTATCCTTGTGACCCATCCTCTTTTTTCATTTCATGTTCATTTTATCATCCATTTCATGTTCATTGTCTGAATAGAGCTGAAATATTGCTGCTCGGACGTTAAACCCCAACAAACAAAATAGGTTTAGGTTTAGGGTTAGGGTTAGTGTTAGGGTATACATAGTGCTCAGAAACCTAGCCGGGGGTTAGGCGCTCTGCCCATAGAGCAACTGGGATGTGTGCCCCAGGTGGTGGAATGGGGTACCCCTGGCGTGTTACATGCTGGGGTTGTCAGGCTATAATACGGAAAACCTGACCGCAAACCATACTGGTGCACCGTGTTGGGAAAAATGCCACGTTCCTCGCACGTTAAAGAACCCTGCTGTGGTATTCGATAGGAGTAGGAACCTTTGCGCTCCGCCACAGGAGGCTAAATTGCCCTACCTTACCCATACCCCTTTTTCCAGTGGCAATCAAAATTTGTCGACCCTATTATCCTTGTGACCCATCCTCTTTTTTCATTTCATGTTCATTTTATCATCCATTTCATGTTCATTGTCTGAATAGAGCTGAAATATTGCTGCTCGGACGTTAAACCCCAACAAACAAAATAGGTTTAGGTTTAGGGTTAGGGTTAGGGTTAGGGTTAGGGTGTACATAGTGCTCAGAAACCTAGCTGGGGGTTAGGCGCTCTGCCCATAGAGCAACTGGGATGTGTGCCCCAGGTGGTGGAATGGGGTACCCCTGGCGTGTTACATGCTGGGGTTGTCAGGCTATAATACGGAAAACCTGACCGCAAACCATAGTGGTGCACCGTGTTGGGAAAAATGCCACGTTCCTCGCACGTTAAAGAACCCTGCTGTGGTATTCGATAGGAGTAGGAACCTTTGCGCTCCGCCACAGGAGGCTAAATTGCCCGACCTTACCCATACCCCTTTTTCCAGTGGCAATCAAAATTTGTCGACCCTATTATCCTTGTGACCCATCCTCTTTTTTCATTTCATGTTCATTTTATCATCCATTTCATGTTCATTGTCTGAATAGAGCTGAAATATTGCTGCTCGGACGTTAAACCCCAACAAACAAAATAGGTTTAGGTTTAGGGTTAGGGTTAGTGTTAGGGTATACATAGTGCTCAGAAACCTAGCCGGGGGTTAGGCGCTCTGCCCATAGAGCAACTGGGATGTGTGCCCCAGGTGGTGGAATGGGGTACCCCTGGCGTGTTACATGCTGGGGTTGTCAGGCTATAATACGGAAAACCTGACCGCAAACCATACTGGTGCACCGTGTTGGGAAAAATGCCACGTTCCTCGCACGTTAAAGAACCCTGCTGTGGTATTCGATAGGAGTAGGAACCTTTGCGCTCCGCCACAGGAGGCTAAATTGCCCTACCTTACCCATACCCCTTTTTCCAGTGGCAATCAAAATTTGTCGACCCTATTATCCTTGTGACCCATCCTCTTTTTTCATTTCATGTTCATTTTATCATCCATTTCATGTTCATTGTCTGAATAGAGCTGAAATATTGCTGCTCGGACGTTAAACCCCAACAAACAAAATAGGTTTAGGTTTAGGGTTAGGGTTAGGGTGTACATAGTGCTCAGAAACCTAGCTGGGGGTTAGGCGCTCTGCCCATAGAGCAACTGGGATGTGTGCCCCAGGTGGTGGAATGGGGTACCCCTGGCGTGTTACATGCTGGGGTTGTCAGGCTATAATACGGAAAACCTGACCGCAAACCATAGTGGTGCACCGTGTTGGGAAAAATGCCACGTTCCTCGCACGTTAAAGAACCCTGCTGTGGTATTCGATAGGAGTAGGAACCTTTGCGCTCCGCCACAGGAGGCTAAATTGCCCGACCTTACCCATACCCCTTTTTCCAGTGGCAATCAAAATTTGTCGACCCTATTATCCTTGTGACCCATCCTCTTTTTTCATTTCATGTTCATTTTATCATCCATTTCATGTTCATTGTCTGAATAGAGCTGAAATATTGCTGCTCGGACGTTAAACTCCAACAAACAAACAAACAAAATAGGTTTAGGTTTAGGGTTAGGGTTAGGGTTAGGGTGTACATAGTGCTCAGAAACCTAGCTGGGGGTTAGGCGCTCTGCCCATAGAGCAACTGGGATGTGTGCCCCAGGTGGTGGAATGGGGTACCCCTGGCGTGTTACATGCTGGGGTTGTCAGGCTATAATACGGAAAACCTGACCGCAAACCATAGTGGTGCACCGTGTTGGGAAAAATGCCACGTTCCTCGCACGTTAAAGAACCCTGCTGTGGTATTCGATAGGAGTAGGAACCTTTGCGCTCCGCCACAGGAGGCTAAATTGCCCGACCTTACCCATACCCCTTTTTCCAGTGGCAATCAAAATTTGTCGACCCTATTATCCTTGTGACCCATCCTCTTTTTTCATTTCATGTTCATTTTATCATCCATTTCATGTTCATTGTCTGAATAGAGCTGAAATATTGCTGCTCGGACGTTAAACCCCAACAAACAAAATAGGTTTAGGTTTAGGGTTAGGGTTAGGGTTAGGGTTAGGGTGTACATAGTGCTCAGAAACCTAGCTGGGGGTTAGGCGCTCTGCCCATAGAGCAACTGGGATGTGTGCCCCAGGTGGTGGAATGGGGTACCCCTGGCGTGTTACATGCTGGGGTTGTCAGGCTATAATACGGAAAACCTGACCGCAAACCATAGTGGTGCACCGTGTTGGGAAAAATGCCACGTTCCTCGCACGTTAAAGAACCCTGCTGTGGTATTCGATAAGAGTAGGAACCTTTGCGCTCCGCCACAGGAGGCTAAATTGCCCGACCTTACCCATACCCCTTTTTCCAGTGGCAATCAAAATTTGTCGACCCTATTATCCTTGTGACCCATCCTCTTTTTTCATTTCATGTTCATTTTATCATCCATTTCATGTTCATTGTCTGAATAGAGCTGAAATATTGCTGCTCGGACGTTAAACCCCAACAAACAAAATAGGTTTAGGTTTAGGGTTAGGGTTAGGGTTAGGGTTAGGGTGTACATAGTGCTCAGAAACCTAGCTGGGGGTTAGGCGCTCTGCCCATAGAGCAACTGGGATGTGTGCCCCAGGTGGTGGAATGGGGTACCCCTGGCGTGTTACATGCTGGGGTTGTCAGGCTATAATACGGAAAACCTGACCGCAAACCATAGTGGTGCACCGTGTTGGGAAAAATGCCACGTTCCTCGCACGTTAAAGAACCCTGCTGTGGTATTCGATAGGAGTAGGAACCTTTGCGCTCCGCCACAGGAGGCTAAATTGCCCGACCTTACCCATACCCCTTTTTCCAGTGGCAATCAAAATTTGTCGACCCTATTATCCTTGTGACCCATCCTCTTTTTTCATTTCATGTTCATTTTATCATCCATTTCATGTTCATTGTCTGAATAGAGCTGAAATATTGCTGCTCGGACGTTAAACCCCAACAAACAAACAAACAAAATAGGTTTAGGTTTAGGGTTAGGGTGTACATAGTGCTCAGAAACCTAGCCGGGGGTTAGGCGCTCTGCCCATAGAGCAACTGGGATGTGTGCCCCAGGTGGTGGAATGGGGTACCCCTGGCGTGTTACATGCTGGGGTTGTCAGGCTATAATACGGAAAACCTGACCGCAAACCATAGTGGTGCACCGTGTTGGGAAAAATGCCACGTTCCTCGCACGTTAAAGAACCCTGCTGTGGTATTCGATAGGAGTAGGAACCTTTGCGCTCCGCCACAGGAGGCTAAATTGCCCGACCTTACCCATACCCCTTTTTCCAGTGGCAATCAAAATTTGTCGACCCTATTATCCTTGTGACCCATCCTCTTTTTTCATTTCATGTTCATTTTATCATCCATTTCATGTTCATTGTCTGAATAGAGCTGAAATATTGCTGCTCGGACGTTAAACCCCAACAAACAAAATAGGTTTAGGTTTAGGGTTAGGGTTAGGGTTAGGGTTAGGGTGTACATAGTGCTCAGAAACCTAGCTGGGGGTTAGGTGCTCTGCCCATAGAGCAACTGGGATGTGTGCCCCAGGTGGTGGAATGGGGTACCCCTGGCGTGTTACATGCTGGGGTTGTCAGGCTATAATACGGAAAACCTGACCGCAAACCATAGTGGTGCACCGTGTTGGGAAAAATGCCACGTTCCTCGCACGTTAAAGAACCCTGCTGTGGTATTCGATAAGAGTAGGAACCTTTGCGCTCCGCCACAGGAGGCTAAATTGCCCGACCTTACCCATACCCCTTTTTCCAGTGGCAATCAAAATTTGTCGACCCTATTATCCTTGTGACCCATCCTCTTTTTTCATTTCATGTTCATTTTATCATCCATTTCATGTTCATTGTCTGAATAGAGCTGAAATATTGCTGCTCGGACGTTAAACCCCAACAAACAAACAAACAAAATAGGTTTAGGTTTAGGGTTAGGGTTAGGGTTAGGGTTAGGGTTAGGGTGTACATAGTGCTCAGAAACCTAGCCGGGGGTTAGGCGCTCTGCCCATAGAGCAACTGGGATGTGTGCCCCAGGTGGTGGAATGGGGTACCCCTGGCGTGTTACATGCTGGGGTTGTCAGGCTATAATACGGAAAACCTGACCGCAAACCATAGTGGTGCACCGTGTTGGGAAAAATGCCACGTTCCTCGCACGTTAAAGAACCCTGCTGTGGTATTCGATAGGAGTAGGAACCTTTGCGCTCCGCCACAGGGGGCTAAATTGCCCTACCTTACCCATACCCCTTTTTCCAGTGGCAATCAAAATTTGTCGACCCTATTATCCTTGTGACCCATCCTCTTTTTTCATTTCATGTTCATTTTATCATCCATTTCATGTTCATCGTCTGAATAGAGCTGAAATATTGCTGCTCGGACGTTAAACCCCAACAAACAAACAAACAAAATAGGTTTAGGTTTAGGGTTAGGGTTAGGGTTAGGGTGTACATAGTCCTCAGAAACCTAGCTGGGGGTTAGGCGCTCTGCCCATAGAGCAACTGGGATGTGTGCCCCAGGTGGTGGAATGGGGTACCCCTGGCGTGTTACATGCTGGGGTTGTCAGGCTATAATACGGAAAACCTGACCGCAAACCATAGTGGTGCACCGTGTTGGGAAAAATGCCACGTTCCTCGCACGTTAAAGAACCCTGCTGTGGTATTCGATAGGAGTAGGAACCTTTGCGCTCCGCCACAGGAGGCTAAATTGCCCGACCTTACCCATACCCCTTTTTCCAGTGGCAATCAAAATTTGTCGACCCTATTATCCTTGTGACCCATCCTCTTTTTTCATTTCATGTTCATTTTATCATCCATTTCATGTTCATTGTCTGAATAGAGCTGAAATATTGCTGCTCGGACGTTAAACCCCAACAAACAAACAAACAAAATAGGTTTAGGTTTAGGGTTAGGGTTAGGGTGTACATAGTGCTCAGAAACCTAGCTGGGGGTTAGGCGCTCTGCCCATAGAGCAACTGGGATGTGTGCCCCAGGTGGTGGAATGGGGTACCCCTGGCGTGTTACATGCTGGGGTTGTCAGGCTATAATACGGAAAACCTGACCGCAAACCATAGTGGTGCACCGTGTTGGGAAAAATGCCACGTTCCTCGCACGTTAAAGAACCCTGCTGTGGTATTCGATAAGAGTAGGAACCTTTGCGCTCCGCCACAGGAGGCTAAATTGCCCGACCTTACCCATACCCCTTTTTCCAGTGGCAATCAAAATTTGTCGACCCTATTATCCTTGTGACCCATCCTCTTTTTTCATTTCATGTTCATTTTATCATCCATTTCATGTTCATTGTCTGAATAGAGCTGAAATATTGCTGCTCGGACGTTAAACCCCAACAAACAAACAAACAAAATAGGTTTAGGTTTAGGGTTAGGGTTAGGGTTAGGGTTAGGGTGTACATAGTGCTCAGAAACCTAGCTGGGGGTTAGGCGCTCTGCCCATAGAGCAACTGGGATGTGTGCCCCAGGTGGTGGAATGGGGTACCCCTGGCGTGTTACATGCTGGGGTTGTCAGGCTATAATACGGAAAACCTGACCGCAAACCATAGTGGTGCACCGTGTTGGGAAAAATGCCACGTTCCTCGCACGTTAAAGAACCCTGCTGTGGTATTCGATAGGAGTAGGAACCTTTGCGCTCCGCCACAGGAGGCTAAATTGCCCGACCTTACCCATACCCCTTTTTCCAGTGGCAATCAAAATTTGTCGACCCTATTATCCTTGTGACCCATCCTCTTTTTTCATTTCATGTTCATTTTATCATCCATTTCATGTTCATTGTCTGAATAGAGCTGAAATATTGCTGCTCGGACGTTAAACCCCAACAAACAAAATAGGTTTAGGTTTAGGGTTAGGGTTAGTGTTAGGGTATACATAGTGCTCAGAAACCTAGCCGGGGGTTAGGCGCTCTGCCCATAGAGCAACTGGGATGTGTGCCCCAGGTGGTGGAATGGGGTACCCCTGGCGTGTTACATGCTGGGGTTGTCAGGCTATAATACGGAAAACCTGACCGCAAACCATACTGGTGCACCGTGTTGGGAAAAATGCCACGTTCCTCGCACGTTAAAGAACCCTGCTGTGGTATTCGATAGGAGTAGGAACCTTTGCGCTCCGCCACAGGAGGCTAAATTGCCCTACCTTACCCATACCCCTTTTTCCAGTGGCAATCAAAATTTGTCGACCCTATTATCCTTGTGACCCATCCTCTTTTTTCATTTCATGTTCATTTTATCATCCATTTCATGTTCATTGTCTGAATAGAGCTGAAATATTGCTGCTCGGACGTTAAACCCCAACAAACAAAATAGGTTTAGGTTTAGGGTTAGGGTTAGGGTTAGGGTTAGGGTGTACATAGTGCTCAGAAACCTAGCTGGGGGTTAGGCGCTCTGCCCATAGAGCAACTGGGATGTGTGCCCCAGGTGGTGGAATGGGGTACCCCTGGCGTGTTACATGCTGGGGTTGTCAGGCTATAATACGGAAAACCTGACCGCAAACCATAGTGGTGCACCGTGTTGGGAAAAATGCCACGTTCCTCGCACGTTAAAGAACCCTGCTGTGGTATTCGATAGGAGTAGGAACCTTTGCGCTCCGCCACAGGAGGCTAAATTGCCCTACCTTACCCATACCCCTTTTTCCAGTGGCAATCAAAATTTGTCGACCCTATTATCCTTGTGACCCATCCTCTTTTTTCATTTCATGTTCATTTTATCATCCATTTCATGTTCATTGTCTGAATAGAGCTGAAATATTGCTGCTCGGACGTTAAACCCCAACAAACAAAATAGGTTTAGGTTTAGGGTTAGGGTTAGGGTGTACATAGTGCTCAGAAACCTAGCTGGGGGTTAGGCGCTCTGCCCATAGAGCAACTGGGATGTGTGCCCCAGGTGGTGGAATGGGGTACCCCTGGCGTGTTACATGCTGGGGTTGTCAGGCTATAATACGGAAAACCTGACCGCAAACCATAGTGGTGCACCGTGTTGGGAAAAATGCCACGTTCCTCGCACGTTAAAGAACCCTGCTGTGGTATTCGATAGGAGTAGGAACCTTTGCGCTCCGCCACAGGAGGCTAAATTGCCCGACCTTACCCATACCCCTTTTTCCAGTGGCAATCAAAATTTGTCGACCCTATTATCCTTGTGACCCATCCTCTTTTTTCATTTCATGTTCATTTTATCATCCATTTCATGTTCATTGTCTGAATAGAGCTGAAATATTGCTGCTCGGACGTTAAACTCCAACAAACAAACAAACAAAATAGGTTTAGGTTTAGGGTTAGGGTTAGGGTTAGGGTGTACATAGTGCTCAGAAACCTAGCTGGGGGTTAGGCGCTCTGCCCATAGAGCAACTGGGATGTGTGCCCCAGGTGGTGGAATGGGGTACCCCTGGCGTGTTACATGCTGGGGTTGTCAGGCTATAATACGGAAAACCTGACCGCAAACCATAGTGGTGCACCGTGTTGGGAAAAATGCCACGTTCCTCGCACGTTAAAGAACCCTGCTGTGGTATTCGATAGGAGTAGGAACCTTTGCGCTCCGCCACAGGAGGCTAAATTGCCCGACCTTACCCATACCCCTTTTTCCAGTGGCAATCAAAATTTGTCGACCCTATTATCCTTGTGACCCATCCTCTTTTTTCATTTCATGTTCATTTTATCATCCATTTCATGTTCATTGTCTGAATAGAGCTGAAATATTGCTGCTCGGACGTTAAACCCCAACAAACAAAATAGGTTTAGGTTTAGGGTTAGGGTTAGGGTTAGGGTTAGGGTGTACATAGTGCTCAGAAACCTAGCTGGGGGTTAGGCGCTCTGCCCATAGAGCAACTGGGATGTGTGCCCCAGGTGGTGGAATGGGGTACCCCTGGCGTGTTACATGCTGGGGTTGTCAGGCTATAATACGGAAAACCTGACCGCAAACCATAGTGGTGCACCGTGTTGGGAAAAATGCCACGTTCCTCGCACGTTAAAGAACCCTGCTGTGGTATTCGATAAGAGTAGGAACCTTTGCGCTCCGCCACAGGAGGCTAAATTGCCCGACCTTACCCATACCCCTTTTTCCAGTGGCAATCAAAATTTGTCGACCCTATTATCCTTGTGACCCATCCTCTTTTTTCATTTCATGTTCATTTTATCATCCATTTCATGTTCATTGTCTGAATAGAGCTGAAATATTGCTGCTCGGACGTTAAACCCCAACAAACAAAATAGGTTTAGGTTTAGGGTTAGGGTTAGGGTTAGGGTTAGGGTGTACATAGTGCTCAGAAACCTAGCTGGGGGTTAGGCGCTCTGCCCATAGAGCAACTGGGATGTGTGCCCCAGGTGGTGGAATGGGGTACCCCTGGCGTGTTACATGCTGGGGTTGTCAGGCTATAATACGGAAAACCTGACCGCAAACCATAGTGGTGCACCGTGTTGGGAAAAATGCCACGTTCCTCGCACGTTAAAGAACCCTGCTGTGGTATTCGATAGGAGTAGGAACCTTTGCGCTCCGCCACAGGAGGCTAAATTGCCCGACCTTACCCATACCCCTTTTTCCAGTGGCAATCAAAATTTGTCGACCCTATTATCCTTGTGACCCATCCTCTTTTTTCATTTCATGTTCATTTTATCATCCATTTCATGTTCATTGTCTGAATAGAGCTGAAATATTGCTGCTCGGACGTTAAACCCCAACAAACAAACAAACAAAATAGGTTTAGGTTTAGGGTTAGGGTTAGGGTGTACATAGTCCTCAGAAACCTAGCTGGGGGTTAGGCGCTCTGCCCATAGAGCAACTGGGATGTGTGCCCCAGGTGGTGGAATGGGGTACCCCTGGCGTGTTACATGCTGGGGTTGTCAGGCTATAATACGGAAAACCTGACCGCAAACCATAGTGGTGCACCGTGTTGGGAAAAATGCCACGTTCCTCGCACGTTAAAGAACCCTGCTGTGGTATTCGATAGGAGTAGGAACCTTTGCGCTCCGCCACAGGAGGCTAAATTGCCCGACCTTACCCATACCCCTTTTTCCAGTGGCAATCAAAATTTGTCGACCCTATTATCCTTGTGACCCATCCTCTTTTTTCATTTCATGTTCATTTTATCATCCATTTCATGTTCATTGTCTGAATAGAGCTGAAATATTGCTGCTCGGACGTTAAACCCCAACAAACAAACAAACAAAATAGGTTTAGGTTTAGGGTTAGGGTTAGGGTTAGGGTTAGGGTGTACATAGTGCTCAGAAACCTAGCTGGGGGTTAGGCGCTCTGCCCATAGAGCAACTGGGATGTGTGCCCCAGGTGGTGGAATGGGGTACCCCTGGCGTGTTACATGCTGGGGTTGTCAGGCTATAATACGGAAAACCTGACCGCAAACCATAGTGGTGCACCGTGTTGGGAAAAATGCCACGTTCCTCGCACGTTAAAGAACCCTGCTGTGGTATTCGATAAGAGTAGGAACCTTTGCGCTCCGCCACAGGAGGCTAAATTGCCCGACCTTACCCATACCCCTTTTTCCAGTGGCAATCAAAATTTGTCGACCCTATTATCCTTGTGACCCATCCTCTTTTTTCATTTCATGTTCATTTTATCATCCATTTCATGTTCATTGTCTGAATAGAGCTGAAATATTGCTGCTCGGACGTTAAACCCCAACAAACAAACAAACAAAATAGGTTTAGGTTTAGGGTTAGGGTTAGGGTTAGGGTTAGGGTGTACATAGTGCTCAGAAACCTAGCTGGGGGTTAGGCGCTCTGCCCATAGAGCAACTGGGATGTGTGCCCCAGGTGGTGGAATGGGGTACCCCTGGCGTGTTACATGCTGGGGTTGTCAGGCTATAATACGGAAAACCTGACCGCAAACCATAGTGGTGCACCGTGTTGGGAAAAATGCCACGTTCCTCGCACGTTAAAGAACCCTGCTGTGGTATTCGATAGGAGTAGGAACCTTTGCGCTCCGCCACAGGAGGCTAAATTGCCCGACCTTACCCATACCCCTTTTTCCAGTGGCAATCAAAATTTGTCGACCCTATTATCCTTGTGACCCATCCTCTTTTTTCATTTCATGTTCATTTTATCATCCATTTCATGTTCATTGTCTGAATAGAGCTGAAATATTGCTGCTCGGACGTTAAACCCCAACAAACAAAATAGGTTTAGGTTTAGGGTTAGGGTTAGTGTTAGGGTATACATAGTGCTCAGAAACCTAGCCGGGGGTTAGGCGCTCTGCCCATAGAGCAACTGGGATGTGTGCCCCAGGTGGTGGAATGGGGTACCCCTGGCGTGTTACATGCTGGGGTTGTCAGGCTATAATACGGAAAACCTGACCGCAAACCATACTGGTGCACCGTGTTGGGAAAAATGCCACGTTCCTCGCACGTTAAAGAACCCTGCTGTGGTATTCGATAGGAGTAGGAACCTTTGCGCTCCGCCACAGGAGGCTAAATTGCCCTACCTTACCCATACCCCTTTTTCCAGTGGCAATCAAAATTTGTCGACCCTATTATCCTTGTGACCCATCCTCTTTTTTCATTTCATGTTCATTTTATCATCCATTTCATGTTCATTGTCTGAATAGAGCTGAAATATTGCTGCTCGGACGTTAAACCCCAACAAACAAAATAGGTTTAGGTTTAGGGTTAGGGTTAGGGTTAGGGTTAGGGTGTACATAGTGCTCAGAAACCTAGCTGGGGGTTAGGCGCTCTGCCCATAGAGCAACTGGGATGTGTGCCCCAGGTGGTGGAATGGGGTACCCCTGGCGTGTTACATGCTGGGGTTGTCAGGCTATAATACGGAAAACCTGACCGCAAACCATAGTGGTGCACCGTGTTGGGAAAAATGCCACGTTCCTCGCACGTTAAAGAACCCTGCTGTGGTATTCGATAAGAGTAGGAACCTTTGCGCTCCGCCACAGGAGGCTAAATTGCCCGACCTTACCCACACCCCTTTTTCCAGTGGCAATCAAAATTTGTCGACCCTATTATCCTTGTGACCCATCCTCTTTTTTCATTTCATGTTCATTTTATCATCCATTTCATGTTCATTGTCTGAATAGAGCTGAAATATTGCTGCTCGGACGTTAAACCCCAACAAACAAACAAACAAAATAGGTTTAGGTTTAGGGTTAGGGTTAGGGTTAGGGTTAGGGTTAGGGTGTACATAGTGCTCAGAAACCTAGCCGGGGGTTAGGCGCTCTGCCCATAGAGCAACTGGGATGTGTGCCCCAGGTGGTGGAATGGGGTACCCCTGGCGTGTTACATGCTGGGGTTGTCAGGCTATAATACGGAAAACCTGACCGCAAACCATAGTGGTGCACCGTGTTGGGAAAAATGCCACGTTCCTCGCACGTTAAAGAACCCTGCTGTGGTATTCGATAGGAGTAGGAACCTTTGCGCTCCGCCACAGGGGGCTAAATTGCCCTACCTTACCCATACCCCTTTTTCCAGTGGCAATCAAAATTTGTCGACCCTATTATCCTTGTGACCCATCCTCTTTTTTCATTTCATGTTCATTTTATCATCCATTTCATGTTCATCGTCTGAATAGAGCTGAAATATTGCTGCTCGGACGTTAAACCCCAACAAACAAACAAACAAAATAGGTTTAGGTTTAGGGTTAGGGTTAGGGTTAGGGTGTACATAGTCCTCAGAAACCTAGCTGGGGGTTAGGCGCTCTGCCCATAGAGCAACTGGGATGTGTGCCCCAGGTGGTGGAATGGGGTACCCCTGGCGTGTTACATGCTGGGGTTGTCAGGCTATAATACGGAAAACCTGACCGCAAACCATAGTGGTGCACCGTGTTGGGAAAAATGCCACGTTCCTCGCACGTTAAAGAACCCTGCTGTGGTATTCGATAGGAGTAGGAACCTTTGCGCTCCGCCACAGGAGGCTAAATTGCCCGACCTTACCCATACCCCTTTTTCCAGTGGCAATCAAAATTTGTCGACCCTATTATCCTTGTGACCCATCCTCTTTTTTCATTTCATGTTCATTTTATCATCCATTTCATGTTCATTGTCTGAATAGAGCTGAAATATTGCTGCTCGGACGTTAAACCCCAACAAACAAACAAACAAAATAGGTTTAGGTTTAGGGTTAGGGTTAGGGTGTACATAGTGCTCAGAAACCTAGCTGGGGGTTAGGCGCTCTGCCCATAGAGCAACTGGGATGTGTGCCCCAGGTGGTGGAATGGGGTACCCCTGGCGTGTTACATGCTGGGGTTGTCAGGCTATAATACGGAAAACCTGACCGCAAACCATAGTGGTGCACCGTGTTGGGAAAAATGCCACGTTCCTCGCACGTTAAAGAACCCTGCTGTGGTATTCGATAAGAGTAGGAACCTTTGCGCTCCGCCACAGGAGGCTAAATTGCCCGACCTTACCCATACCCCTTTTTCCAGTGGCAATCAAAATTTGTCGACCCTATTATCCTTGTGACCCATCCTCTTTTTTCATTTCATGTTCATTTTATCATCCATTTCATGTTCATTGTCTGAATAGAGCTGAAATATTGCTGCTCGGACGTTAAACCCCAACAAACAAACAAACAAAATAGGTTTAGGTTTAGGGTTAGGGTTAGGGTTAGGGTTAGGGTGTACATAGTGCTCAGAAACCTAGCTGGGGGTTAGGCGCTCTGCCCATAGAGCAACTGGGATGTGTGCCCCAGGTGGTGGAATGGGGTACCCCTGGCGTGTTACATGCTGGGGTTGTCAGGCTATAATACGGAAAACCTGACCGCAAACCATAGTGGTGCACCGTGTTGGGAAAAATGCCACGTTCCTCGCACGTTAAAGAACCCTGCTGTGGTATTCGATAGGAGTAGGAACCTTTGCGCTCCGCCACAGGAGGCTAAATTGCCCGACCTTACCCATACCCCTTTTTCCAGTGGCAATCAAAATTTGTCGACCCTATTATCCTTGTGACCCATCCTCTTTTTTCATTTCATGTTCATTTTATCATCCATTTCATGTTCATTGTCTGAATAGAGCTGAAATATTGCTGCTCGGACGTTAAACCCCAACAAACAAAATAGGTTTAGGTTTAGGGTTAGGGTTAGTGTTAGGGTATACATAGTGCTCAGAAACCTAGCCGGGGGTTAGGCGCTCTGCCCATAGAGCAACTGGGATGTGTGCCCCAGGTGGTGGAATGGGGTACCCCTGGCGTGTTACATGCTGGGGTTGTCAGGCTATAATACGGAAAACCTGACCGCAAACCATACTGGTGCACCGTGTTGGGAAAAATGCCACGTTCCTCGCACGTTAAAGAACCCTGCTGTGGTATTCGATAGGAGTAGGAACCTTTGCGCTCCGCCACAGGAGGCTAAATTGCCCTACCTTACCCATACCCCTTTTTCCAGTGGCAATCAAAATTTGTCGACCCTATTATCCTTGTGACCCATCCTCTTTTTTCATTTCATGTTCATTTTATCATCCATTTCATGTTCATTGTCTGAATAGAGCTGAAATATTGCTGCTCGGACGTTAAACCCCAACAAACAAAATAGGTTTAGGTTTAGGGTTAGGGTTAGGGTTAGGGTTAGGGTGTACATAGTGCTCAGAAACCTAGCTGGGGGTTAGGCGCTCTGCCCATAGAGCAACTGGGATGTGTGCCCCAGGTGGTGGAATGGGGTACCCCTGGCGTGTTACATGCTGGGGTTGTCAGGCTATAATACGGAAAACCTGACCGCAAACCATAGTGGTGCACCGTGTTGGGAAAAATGCCACGTTCCTCGCACGTTAAAGAACCCTGCTGTGGTATTCGATAGGAGTAGGAACCTTTGCGCTCCGCCACAGGAGGCTAAATTGCCCTACCTTACCCATACCCCTTTTTCCAGTGGCAATCAAAATTTGTCGACCCTATTATCCTTGTGACCCATCCTCTTTTTTCATTTCATGTTCATTTTATCATCCATTTCATGTTCATTGTCTGA
Organism: Perna viridis; assembly: GCA_037379345.1. NCBI lineage: Eukaryota > Metazoa > Mollusca > Bivalvia > Mytilida > Mytilidae > Perna > Perna viridis. The sequence goes on along the minus strand of CM074525.1, from coordinate 69,207 downwards.
ATAGAGCTGAAATATTGCTGCTCGGACGTTAAACCCCAACAAACAAAATAGGTTTAGGTTTAGGGTTAGGGTTAGGGTGTACATAGTGCTCAGAAACCTAGCTGGGGGTTAGGCGCTCTGCCCATAGAGCAACTGGGATGTGTGCCCCAGGTGGTGGAATGGGGTACCCCTGGCGTGTTACATGCTGGGGTTGTCAGGCTATAATACGGAAAACCTGACCGCAAACCATAGTGGTGCACCGTGTTGGGAAAAATGCCACGTTCCTCGCACGTTAAAGAACCCTGCTGTGGTATTCGATAGGAGTAGGAACCTTTGCGCTCCGCCACAGGAGGCTAAATTGCCCGACCTTACCCATACCCCTTTTTCCAGTGGCAATCAAAATTTGTCGACCCTATTATCCTTGTGACCCATCCTCTTTTTTCATTTCATGTTCATTTTATCATCCATTTCATGTTCATTGTCTGAATAGAGCTGAAATATTGCTGCTCGGACGTTAAACTCCAACAAACAAACAAACAAAATAGGTTTAGGTTTAGGGTTAGGGTTAGGGTTAGGGTGTACATAGTGCTCAGAAACCTAGCTGGGGGTTAGGCGCTCTGCCCATAGAGCAACTGGGATGTGTGCCCCAGGTGGTGGAATGGGGTACCCCTGGCGTGTTACATGCTGGGGTTGTCAGGCTATAATACGGAAAACCTGACCGCAAACCATAGTGGTGCACCGTGTTGGGAAAAATGCCACGTTCCTCGCACGTTAAAGAACCCTGCTGTGGTATTCGATAGGAGTAGGAACCTTTGCGCTCCGCCACAGGAGGCTAAATTGCCCGACCTTACCCATACCCCTTTTTCCAGTGGCAATCAAAATTTGTCGACCCTATTATCCTTGTGACCCATCCTCTTTTTTCATTTCATGTTCATTTTATCATCCATTTCATGTTCATTGTCTGAATAGAGCTGAAATATTGCTGCTCGGACGTTAAACCCCAACAAACAAAATAGGTTTAGGTTTAGGGTTAGGGTTAGGGTTAGGGTTAGGGTGTACATAGTGCTCAGAAACCTAGCTGGGGGTTAGGCGCTCTGCCCATAGAGCAACTGGGATGTGTGCCCCAGGTGGTGGAATGGGGTACCCCTGGCGTGTTACATGCTGGGGTTGTCAGGCTATAATACGGAAAACCTGACCGCAAACCATAGTGGTGCACCGTGTTGGGAAAAATGCCACGTTCCTCGCACGTTAAAGAACCCTGCTGTGGTATTCGATAAGAGTAGGAACCTTTGCGCTCCGCCACAGGAGGCTAAATTGCCCGACCTTACCCATACCCCTTTTTCCAGTGGCAATCAAAATTTGTCGACCCTATTATCCTTGTGACCCATCCTCTTTTTTCATTTCATGTTCATTTTATCATCCATTTCATGTTCATTGTCTGAATAGAGCTGAAATATTGCTGCTCGGACGTTAAACCCCAACAAACAAAATAGGTTTAGGTTTAGGGTTAGGGTTAGGGTTAGGGTTAGGGTGTACATAGTGCTCAGAAACCTAGCTGGGGGTTAGGCGCTCTGCCCATAGAGCAACTGGGATGTGTGCCCCAGGTGGTGGAATGGGGTACCCCTGGCGTGTTACATGCTGGGGTTGTCAGGCTATAATACGGAAAACCTGACCGCAAACCATAGTGGTGCACCGTGTTGGGAAAAATGCCACGTTCCTCGCACGTTAAAGAACCCTGCTGTGGTATTCGATAGGAGTAGGAACCTTTGCGCTCCGCCACAGGAGGCTAAATTGCCCGACCTTACCCATACCCCTTTTTCCAGTGGCAATCAAAATTTGTCGACCCTATTATCCTTGTGACCCATCCTCTTTTTTCATTTCATGTTCATTTTATCATCCATTTCATGTTCATTGTCTGAATAGAGCTGAAATATTGCTGCTCGGACGTTAAACCCCAACAAACAAACAAACAAAATAGGTTTAGGTTTAGGGTTAGGGTTAGGGTGTACATAGTCCTCAGAAACCTAGCTGGGGGTTAGGCGCTCTGCCCATAGAGCAACTGGGATGTGTGCCCCAGGTGGTGGAATGGGGTACCCCTGGCGTGTTACATGCTGGGGTTGTCAGGCTATAATACGGAAAACCTGACCGCAAACCATAGTGGTGCACCGTGTTGGGAAAAATGCCACGTTCCTCGCACGTTAAAGAACCCTGCTGTGGTATTCGATAGGAGTAGGAACCTTTGCGCTCCGCCACAGGAGGCTAAATTGCCCGACCTTACCCATACCCCTTTTTCCAGTGGCAATCAAAATTTGTCGACCCTATTATCCTTGTGACCCATCCTCTTTTTTCATTTCATGTTCATTTTATCATCCATTTCATGTTCATTGTCTGAATAGAGCTGAAATATTGCTGCTCGGACGTTAAACCCCAACAAACAAACAAACAAAATAGGTTTAGGTTTAGGGTTAGGGTTAGGGTTAGGGTTAGGGTGTACATAGTGCTCAGAAACCTAGCTGGGGGTTAGGCGCTCTGCCCATAGAGCAACTGGGATGTGTGCCCCAGGTGGTGGAATGGGGTACCCCTGGCGTGTTACATGCTGGGGTTGTCAGGCTATAATACGGAAAACCTGACCGCAAACCATAGTGGTGCACCGTGTTGGGAAAAATGCCACGTTCCTCGCACGTTAAAGAACCCTGCTGTGGTATTCGATAAGAGTAGGAACCTTTGCGCTCCGCCACAGGAGGCTAAATTGCCCGACCTTACCCATACCCCTTTTTCCAGTGGCAATCAAAATTTGTCGACCCTATTATCCTTGTGACCCATCCTCTTTTTTCATTTCATGTTCATTTTATCATCCATTTCATGTTCATTGTCTGAATAGAGCTGAAATATTGCTGCTCGGACGTTAAACCCCAACAAACAAACAAACAAAATAGGTTTAGGTTTAGGGTTAGGGTTAGGGTTAGGGTTAGGGTGTACATAGTGCTCAGAAACCTAGCTGGGGGTTAGGCGCTCTGCCCATAGAGCAACTGGGATGTGTGCCCCAGGTGGTGGAATGGGGTACCCCTGGCGTGTTACATGCTGGGGTTGTCAGGCTATAATACGGAAAACCTGACCGCAAACCATAGTGGTGCACCGTGTTGGGAAAAATGCCACGTTCCTCGCACGTTAAAGAACCCTGCTGTGGTATTCGATAGGAGTAGGAACCTTTGCGCTCCGCCACAGGAGGCTAAATTGCCCGACCTTACCCATACCCCTTTTTCCAGTGGCAATCAAAATTTGTCGACCCTATTATCCTTGTGACCCATCCTCTTTTTTCATTTCATGTTCATTTTATCATCCATTTCATGTTCATTGTCTGAATAGAGCTGAAATATTGCTGCTCGGACGTTAAACCCCAACAAACAAAATAGGTTTAGGTTTAGGGTTAGGGTTAGTGTTAGGGTATACATAGTGCTCAGAAACCTAGCCGGGGGTTAGGCGCTCTGCCCATAGAGCAACTGGGATGTGTGCCCCAGGTGGTGGAATGGGGTACCCCTGGCGTGTTACATGCTGGGGTTGTCAGGCTATAATACGGAAAACCTGACCGCAAACCATACTGGTGCACCGTGTTGGGAAAAATGCCACGTTCCTCGCACGTTAAAGAACCCTGCTGTGGTATTCGATAGGAGTAGGAACCTTTGCGCTCCGCCACAGGAGGCTAAATTGCCCTACCTTACCCATACCCCTTTTTCCAGTGGCAATCAAAATTTGTCGACCCTATTATCCTTGTGACCCATCCTCTTTTTTCATTTCATGTTCATTTTATCATCCATTTCATGTTCATTGTCTGAATAGAGCTGAAATATTGCTGCTCGGACGTTAAACCCCAACAAACAAAATAGGTTTAGGTTTAGGGTTAGGGTTAGGGTTAGGGTTAGGGTTAGGGTGTACATAGTGCTCAGAAACCTAGCTGGGGGTTAGGCGCTCTGCCCATAGAGCAACTGGGATGTGTGCCCCAGGTGGTGGAATGGGGTACCCCTGGCGTGTTACATGCTGGGGTTGTCAGGCTATAATACGGAAAACCTGACCGCAAACCATAGTGGTGCACCGTGTTGGGAAAAATGCCACGTTCCTCGCACGTTAAAGAACCCTGCTGTGGTATTCGATAGGAGTAGGAACCTTTGCGCTCCGCCACAGGAGGCTAAATTGCCCGACCTTACCCATACCCCTTTTTCCAGTGGCAATCAAAATTTGTCGACCCTATTATCCTTGTGACCCATCCTCTTTTTTCATTTCATGTTCATTTTATCATCCATTTCATGTTCATTGTCTGAATAGAGCTGAAATATTGCTGCTCGGACGTTAAACCCCAACAAACAAAATAGGTTTAGGTTTAGGGTTAGGGTTAGTGTTAGGGTATACATAGTGCTCAGAAACCTAGCCGGGGGTTAGGCGCTCTGCCCATAGAGCAACTGGGATGTGTGCCCCAGGTGGTGGAATGGGGTACCCCTGGCGTGTTACATGCTGGGGTTGTCAGGCTATAATACGGAAAACCTGACCGCAAACCATAGTGGTGCACCGTGTTGGGAAAAATGCCACGTTCCTCGCACGTTAAAGAACCCTGCTGTGGTATTCGATAGGAGTAGGAACCTTTGCGCTCCGCCACAGGAGGCTAAATTGCCCTACCTTACCCATACCCCTTTTTCCAGTGGCAATCAAAATTTGTCGACCCTATTATCCTTGTGACCCATCCTCTTTTTTCATTTCATGTTCATTTTATCATCCATTTCATGTTCATTGTCTGAATAGAGCTGAAATATTGCTGCTCGGACGTTAAACCCCAACAAACAAAATAGGTTTAGGTTTAGGGTTAGGGTTAGGGTTAGGGTTAGGGTGTACATAGTGCTCAGAAACCTAGCCGGGGGTTAGGCGCTCTGCCCATAGAGCAACTGGGATGTGTGCCCCAGGTGGTGGAATGGGGTACCCCTGGCGTGTTACATGCTGGGGTTGTCAGGCTATAATACGGAAAACCTGACCGCAAACCATAGTGGTGCACCGTGTTGGGAAAAATGCCACGTTCCTCGCACGTTAAAGAACCCTGCTGTGGTATTCGATAGGAGTAGGAACCTTTGCGCTCCGCCACAGGAGGCTAAATTGCCCTACCTTACCCATACCCCTTTTTCCAGTGGCAATCAAAATTTGTCGACCCTATTATCCTTGTGACCCATCCTCTTTTTTCATTTCATGTTCATTTTATCATCCATTTCATGTTCATTGTCTGAATAGAGCTGAAATATTGCTGCTCGGACGTTAAACCCCAACAAACAAACAAACAAAATAGGTTTAGGTTTAGGGTTAGGGTTAGGGTTAGGGTTAGGGTGTACATAGTCCTCAGAAACCTAGCTGGGGGTTAGGCGCTCTGCCCATAGAGCAACTGGGATGTGTGCCCCAGGTGGTGGAATGGGGTACCCCTGGCGTGTTACATGCTGGGGTTGTCAGGCTATAATACGGAAAACCTGACCGCAAACCATAGTGGTGCACCGTGTTGGGAAAAATGCCACGTTCCTCGCACGTTAAAGAACCCTGCTGTGGTATTCGATAGGAGTAGGAACCTTTGCGCTCCGCCACAGGAGGCTAAATTGCCCGACCTTACCCATACCCCTTTTTCCAGTGGCAATCAAAATTTGTCGACCCTATTATCCTTGTGACCCATCCTCTTTTTTCATTTCATGTTCATTTTATCATCCATTTCATGTTCATTGTCTGAATAGAGCTGAAATATTGCTGCTCGGACGTTAAACCCCAACAAACAAAATAGGTTTAGGTTTAGGGTTAGGGTTAGGGTTAGGGTTAGGGTGTACATAGTGCTCAGAAACCTAGCTGGGGGTTAGGCGCTCTGCCCATAGAGCAACTGGGATGTGTGCCCCAGGTGGTGGAATGGGGTACCCCTGGCGTGTTACATGCTGGGGTTGTCAGGCTATAATACGGAAAACCTGACCGCAAACCATAGTGGTGCACCGTGTTGGGAAAAATGCCACGTTCCTCGCACGTTAAAGAACCCTGCTGTGGTATTCGATAAGAGTAGGAACCTTTGCGCTCCGCCACAGGAGGCTAAATTGCCCGACCTTACCCATACCCCTTTTTCCAGTGGCAATCAAAATTTGTCGACCCTATTATCCTTGTGACCCATCCTCTTTTTTCATTTCATGTTCATTTTATCATCCATTTCATGTTCATTGTCTGAATAGAGCTGAAATATTGCTGCTCGGACGTTAAACCCCAACAAACAAACAAACAAAATAGGTTTAGGTTTAGGGTTAGGGTTAGGGTGTACATAGTGCTCAGAAACCTAGCTGGGGGTTAGGCGCTCTGCCCATAGAGCAACTGGGATGTGTGCCCCAGGTGGTGGAATGGGGTACCCCTGGCGTGTTACATGCTGGGGTTGTCAGGCTATAATACGGAAAACCTGACCGCAAACCATAGTGGTGCACCGTGTTGGGAAAAATGCCACGTTCCTCGCACGTTAAAGAACCCTGCTGTGGTATTCGATAGGAGTAGGAACCTTTGCGCTCCGCCACAGGAGGCTAAATTGCCCGACCTTACCCATACCCCTTTTTCCAGTGGCAATCAAAATTTGTCGACCCTATTATCCTTGTGACCCATCCTCTTTTTTCATTTCATGTTCATTTTATCATCCATTTCATGTTCATTGTCTGAATAGAGCTGAAATATTGCTGCTCGGACGTTAAACCCCAACAAACAAAATAGGTTTAGGTTTAGGGTTAGGGTTAGTGTTAGGGTATACATAGTGCTCAGAAACCTAGCCGGGGGTTAGGCGCTCTGCCCATAGAGCAACTGGGATGTGTGCCCCAGGTGGTGGAATGGGGTACCCCTGGCGTGTTACATGCTGGGGTTGTCAGGCTATAATACGGAAAACCTGACCGCAAACCATACTGGTGCACCGTGTTGGGAAAAATGCCACGTTCCTCGCACGTTAAAGAACCCTGCTGTGGTATTCGATAGGAGTAGGAACCTTTGCGCTCCGCCACAGGAGGCTAAATTGCCCTACCTTACCCATACCCCTTTTTCCAGTGGCAATCAAAATTTGTCGACCCTATTATCCTTGTGACCCATCCTCTTTTTTCATTTCATGTTCATTTTATCATCCATTTCATGTTCATTGTCTGAATAGAGCTGAAATATTGCTGCTCGGACGTTAAACCCCAACAAACAAAATAGGTTTAGGTTTAGGGTTAGGGTTAGGGTTAGGGTTAGGGTTAGGGTTAGGGTGTACATAGTGCTCAGAAACCTAGCTGGGGGTTAGGCGCTCTGCCCATAGAGCAACTGGGATGTGTGCCCCAGGTGGTGGAATGGGGTACCCCTGGCGTGTTACATGCTGGGGTTGTCAGGCTATAATACGGAAAACCTGACCGCAAACCATAGTGGTGCACCGTGTTGGGAAAAATGCCACGTTCCTCGCACGTTAAAGAACCCTGCTGTGGTATTCGATAGGAGTAGGAACCTTTGCGCTCCGCCACAGGAGGCTAAATTGCCCGACCTTACCCATACCCCTTTTTCCAGTGGCAATCAAAATTTGTCGACCCTATTATCCTTGTGACCCATCCTCTTTTTTCATTTCATGTTCATTTTATCATCCATTTCATGTTCATTGTCTGAATAGAGCTGAAATATTGCTGCTCGGACGTTAAACCCCAACAAACAAACAAACAAAATAGGTTTAGGTTTAGGGTTAGGGTTAGGGTTAGGGTTAGGGTTAGGGTGTACATAGTGCTCAGAAACCTAGCCGGGGGTTAGGCGCTCTGCCCATAGAGCAACTGGGATGTGTGCCCCAGGTGGTGGAATGGGGTACCCCTGGCGTGTTACATGCTGGGGTTGTCAGGCTATAATACGGAAAACCTGACCGCAAACCATAGTGGTGCACCGTGTTGGGAAAAATGCCACGTTCCTCGCACGTTAAAGAACCCTGCTGTGGTATTCGATAGGAGTAGGAACCTTTGCGCTCCGCCACAGGGGGCTAAATTGCCCTACCTTACCCATACCCCTTTTTCCAGTGGCAATCAAAATTTGTCGACCCTATTATCCTTGTGACCCATCCTCTTTTTTCATTTCATGTTCATTTTATCATCCATTTCATGTTCATCGTCTGAATAGAGCTGAAATATTGCTGCTCGGACGTTAAACCCCAACAAACAAAATAGGTTTAGGTTTAGGGTTAGGGTTAGTGTTAGGGTATACATAGTGCTCAGAAACCTAGCCGGGGGTTAGGCGCTCTGCCCATAGAGCAACTGGGATGTGTGCCCCAGGTGGTGGAATGGGGTACCCCTGGCGTGTTACATGCTGGGGTTGTCAGGCTATAATACGGAAAACCTGACCGCAAACCATAGTGGTGCACCGTGTTGGGAAAAATGCCACGTTCCTCGCACGTTAAAGAACCCTGCTGTGGTATTCGATAGGAGTAGGAACCTTTGCGCTCCGCCACAGGAGGCTAAATTGCCCTACCTTACCCATACCCCTTTTTCCAGTGGCAATCAAAATTTGTCGACCCTATTATCCTTGTGACCCATCCTCTTTTTTCATTTCATGTTCATTTTATCATCCATTTCATGTTCATTGTCTGAATAGAGCTGAAATATTGCTGCTCGGACGTTAAACCCCAACAAACAAACAAACAAAATAGGTTTAGGTTTAGGGTTAGGGTTAGGGTTAGGGTTAGGGTGTACATAGTCCTCAGAAACCTAGCTGGGGGTTAGGCGCTCTGCCCATAGAGCAACTGGGATGTGTGCCCCAGGTGGTGGAATGGGGTACCCCTGGCGTGTTACATGCTGGGGTTGTCAGGCTATAATACGGAAAACCTGACCGCAAACCATAGTGGTGCACCGTGTTGGGAAAAATGCCACGTTCCTCGCACGTTAAAGAACCCTGCTGTGGTATTCGATAGGAGTAGGAACCTTTGCGCTCCGCCACAGGAGGCTAAATTGCCCGACCTTACCCATACCCCTTTTTCCAGTGGCAATCAAAATTTGTCGACCCTATTATCCTTGTGACCCATCCTCTTTTTTCATTTCATGTTCATTTTATCATCCATTTCATGTTCATTGTCTGAATAGAGCTGAAATATTGCTGCTCGGACGTTAAACCCCAACAAACAAACAAACAAAATAGGTTTAGGTTTAGGGTTAGGGTTAGGGTTAGGGTTAGGGTGTACATAGTGCTCAGAAACCTAGCTGGGGGTTAGGCGCTCTGCCCATAGAGCAACTGGGATGTGTGCCCCAGGTGGTGGAATGGGGTACCCCTGGCGTGTTACATGCTGGGGTTGTCAGGCTATAATACGGAAAACCTGACCGCAAACCATAGTGGTGCACCGTGTTGGGAAAAATGCCACGTTCCTCGCACGTTAAAGAACCCTGCTGTGGTATTCGATAAGAGTAGGAACCTTTGCGCTCCGCCACAGGAGGCTAAATTGCCCGACCTTACCCATACCCCTTTTTCCAGTGGCAATCAAAATTTGTCGACCCTATTATCCTTGTGACCCATCCTCTTTTTTCATTTCATGTTCATTTTATCATCCATTTCATGTTCATTGTCTGAATAGAGCTGAAATATTGCTGCTCGGACGTTAAACCCCAACAAACAAACAAACAAAATAGGTTTAGGTTTAGGGTTAGGGTTAGGGTTAGGGTGTACATAGTGCTCAGAAACCTAGCTGGGGGTTAGGCGCTCTGCCCATAGAGCAACTGGGATGTGTGCCCCAGGTGGTGGAATGGGGTACCCCTGGCGTGTTACATGCTGGGGTTGTCAGGCTATAATACGGAAAACCTGACCGCAAACCATAGTGGTGCACCGTGTTGGGAAAAATGCCACGTTCCTCGCACGTTAAAGAACCCTGCTGTGGTATTCGATAGGAGTAGGAACCTTTGCGCTCCGCCACAGGAGGCTAAATTGCCCGACCTTACCCATACCCCTTTTTCCAGTGGCAATCAAAATTTGTCGACCCTATTATCCTTGTGACCCATCCTCTTTTTTCATTTCATGTTCATTTTATCATCCATTTCATGTTCATTGTCTGAATAGAGCTGAAATATTGCTGCTCGGACGTTAAACCCCAACAAACAAAATAGGTTTAGGTTTAGGGTTAGGGTTAGTGTTAGGGTATACATAGTGCTCAGAAACCTAGCCGGGGGTTAGGCGCTCTGCCCATAGAGCAACTGGGATGTGTGCCCCAGGTGGTGGAATGGGGTACCCCTGGCGTGTTACATGCTGGGGTTGTCAGGCTATAATACGGAAAACCTGACCGCAAACCATACTGGTGCACCGTGTTGGGAAAAATGCCACGTTCCTCGCACGTTAAAGAACCCTGCTGTGGTATTCGATAGGAGTAGGAACCTTTGCGCTCCGCCACAGGAGGCTAAATTGCCCTACCTTACCCATACCCCTTTTTCCAGTGGCAATCAAAATTTGTCGACCCTATTATCCTTGTGACCCATCCTCTTTTTTCATTTCATGTTCATTTTATCATCCATTTCATGTTCATTGTCTGAATAGAGCTGAAATATTGCTGCTCGGACGTTAAACCCCAACAAACAAAATAGGTTTAGGTTTAGGGTTAGGGTTAGGGTTAGGGTTAGGGTGTACATAGTGCTCAGAAACCTAGCTGGGGGTTAGGCGCTCTGCCCATAGAGCAACTGGGATGTGTGCCCCAGGTGGTGGAATGGGGTACCCCTGGCGTGTTACATGCTGGGGTTGTCAGGCTATAATACGGAAAACCTGACCGCAAACCATAGTGGTGCACCGTGTTGGGAAAAATGCCACGTTCCTCGCACGTTAAAGAACCCTGCTGTGGTATTCGATAGGAGTAGGAACCTTTGCGCTCCGCCACAGGAGGCTAAATTGCCCGACCTTACCCATACCCCTTTTTCCAGTGGCAATCAAAATTTGTCGACCCTATTATCCTTGTGACCCATCCTCTTTTTTCATTTCATGTTCATTTTATCATCCATTTCATGTTCATTGTCTGAATAGAGCTGAAATATTGCTGCTCGGACGTTAAACCCCAACAAACAAACAAACAAAATAGGTTTAGGTTTAGGGTTAGGGTGTACATAGTGCTCAGAAACCTAGCCGGGGGTTAGGCGCTCTGCCCATAGAGCAACTGGGATGTGTGCCCCAGGTGGTGGAATGGGGTACCCCTGGCGTGTTACATGCTGGGGTTGTCAGGCTATAATACGGAAAACCTGACCGCAAACCATAGTGGTGCACCGTGTTGGGAAAAATGCCACGTTCCTCGCACGTTAAAGAACCCTGCTGTGGTATTCGATAAGAGTAGGAACCTTTGCGCTCCGCCACAGGAGGCTAAATTGCCCGACCTTACCCATACCCCTTTTTCCAGTGGCAATCAAAATTTGTCGACCCTATTATCCTTGTGACCCATCCTCTTTTTTCATTTCATGTTCATTTTATCATCCATTTCATGTTCATTGTCTGAATAGAGCTGAAATATTGCTGCTCGGACGTTAAACCCCAACAAACAAAATAGGTTTAGGTTTAGGGTTAGGGTTAGGGTTAGGGTTAGGGTGTACATAGTGCTCAGAAACCTAGCTGGGGGTTAGGCGCTCTGCCCATAGAGCAACTGGGATGTGTGCCCCAGGTGGTGGAATGGGGTACCCCTGGCGTGTTACATGCTGGGGTTGTCAGGCTATAATACGGAAAACCTGACCGCAAACCATAGTGGTGCACCGTGTTGGGAAAAATGCCACGTTCCTCGCACGTTAAAGAACCCTGCTGTGGTATTCGATAAGAGTAGGAACCTTTGCGCTCCGCCACAGGAGGCTAAATTGCCCGACCTTACCCATACCCCTTTTTCCAGTGGCAATCAAAATTTGTCGACCCTATTATCCTTGTGACCCATCCTCTTTTTTCATTTCATGTTCATTTTATCATCCATTTCATGTTCATTGTCTGAATAGAGCTGAAATATTGCTGCTCGGACGTTAAACCCCAACAAACAAACAAACAAAATAGGTTTAGGTTTAGGGTTAGGGTTAGGGTTAGGGTTAGGGTGTACATAGTGCTCAGAAACCTAGCTGGGGGTTAGGCGCTCTGCCCATAGAGCAACTGGGATGTGTGCCCCAGGTGGTGGAATGGGGTACCCCTGGCGTGTTACATGCTGGGGTTGTCAGGCTATAATACGGAAAACCTGACCGCAAACCATAGTGGTGCACCGTGTTGGGAAAAATGCCACGTTCCTCGCACGTTAAAGAACCCTGCTGTGGTATTCGATAAGAGTAGGAACCTTTGCGCTCCGCCACAGGAGGCTAAATTGCCCGACCTTACCCATACCCCTTTTTCCAGTGGCAATCAAAATTTGTCGACCCTATTATCCTTGTGACCCATCCTCTTTTTTCATTTCATGTTCATTTTATCATCCATTTCATGTTCATTGTCTGAATAGAGCTGAAATATTGCTGCTCGGACGTTAAACCCCAACAAACAAACAAACAAAATAGGTTTAGGTTTAGGGTTAGGGTTAGGGTTAGGGTGTACATAGTGCTCAGAAACCTAGCTGGGGGTTAGGCGCTCTGCCCATAGAGCAACTGGGATGTGTGCCCCAGGTGGTGGAATGGGGTACCCCTGGCGTGTTACATGCTGGGGTTGTCAGGCTATAATACGGAAAACCTGACCGCAAACCATAGTGGTGCACCGTGTTGGGAAAAATGCCACGTTCCTCGCACGTTAAAGAACCCTGCTGTGGTATTCGATAGGAGTAGGAACCTTTGCGCTCCGCCACAGGAGGCTAAATTGCCCGACCTTACCCATACCCCTTTTTCCAGTGGCAATCAAAATTTGTCGACCCTATTATCCTTGTGACCCATCCTCTTTTTTCATTTCATGTTCATTTTATCATCCATTTCATGTTCATTGTCTGAATAGAGCTGAAATATTGCTGCTCGGACGTTAAACCCCAACAAACAAACAAACAAAATAGGTTTAGGTTTAGGGTTAGGGTTAGGGTTAGGGTTAGGGTGTACATAGTGCTCAGAAACCTAGCTGGGGGTTAGGCGCTCTGCCCATAGAGCAACTGGGATGTGTGCCCCAGGTGGTGGAATGGGGTACCCCTGGCGTGTTACATGCTGGGGTTGTCAGGCTATAATACGGAAAACCTGACCGCAAACCATAGTGGTGCACCGTGTTGGGAAAAATGCCACGTTCCTCGCACGTTAAAGAACCCTGCTGTGGTATTCGATAAGAGTAGGAACCTTTGCGCTCCGCCACAGGAGGCTAAATTGCCCGACCTTACCCATACCCCTTTTTCCAGTGGCAATCAAAATTTGTCGACCCTATTATCCTTGTGACCCATCCTCTTTTTTCATTTCATGTTCATTTTATCATCCATTTCATGTTCATTGTCTGAATAGAGCTGAAATATTGCTGCTCGGACGTTAAACCCCAACAAACAAACAAACAAAATAGGTTTAGGTTTAGGGTTAGGGTGTACATAGTGCTCAGAAACCTAGCCGGGGGTTAGGCGCTCTGCCCATAGAGCAACTGGGATGTGTGCCCCAGGTGGTGGAATGGGGTACCCCTGGCGTGTTACATGCTGGGGTTGTCAGGCTATAATACGGAAAACCTGACCGCAAACCATAGTGGTGCACCGTGTTGGGAAAAATGCCACGTTCCTCGCACGTTAAAGAACCCTGCTGTGGTATTCGATAGGAGTAGGAACCTTTGCGCTCCGCCACAGGAGGCTAAATTGCCCGACCTTACCCATACCCCTTTTTCCAGTGGCAATCAAAATTTGTCGACCCTATTATCCTTGTGACCCATCCTCTTTTTTCATTTCATGTTCATTTTATCATCCATTTCATGTTCATTGTCTGAATAGAGCTGAAATATTGCTGCTCGGACGTTAAACCCCAACAAACAAAATAGGTTTAGGGTTAGGGTTAGGGTTAGGGTTAGGGTTAGGGTGTACATAGTGCTCAGAAACCTAGCTGGGGGTTAGGCGCTCTGCCCATAGAGCAACTGGGATGTGTGCCCCAGGTGGTGGAATGGGGTACCCCTGGCGTGTTACATGCTGGGGTTGTCAGGCTATAATACGGAAAACCTGACCGCAAACCATAGTGGTGCACCGTGTTGGGAAAAATGCCACGTTCCTCGCACGTTAAAGAACCCTGCTGTGGTATTCGATAAGAGTAGGAACCTTTGCGCTCCGCCACAGGAGGCTAAATTGCCCGACCTTACCCATACCCCTTTTTCCAGTGGCAATCAAAATTTGTCGACCCTATTATCCTTGTGACCCATCCTCTTTTTTCATTTCATGTTCATTTTATCATCCATTTCATGTTCATTGTCTGAATAGAGCTGAAATATTGCTGCTCGGACGTTAAACCCCAACAAACAAACAAACAAAATAGGTTTAGGTTTAGGGTTAGGGTGTACATAGTGCTCAGAAACCTAGCCGGGGGTTAGGCGCTCTGCCCATAGAGCAACTGGGATGTGTGCCCCAGGTGGTGGAATGGGGTACCCCTGGCGTGTTACATGCTGGGGTTGTCAGGCTATAATACGGAAAACCTGACCGCAAACCATAGTGGTGCACCGTGTTGGGAAAAATGCCACGTTCCTCGCACGTTAAAGAACCCTGCTGTGGTATTCGATAGGAGTAGGAACCTTTGCGCTCCGCCACAGGAGGCTAAATTGCCCTACCTTACCCATACCCCTTTTTCCAGTGGCAATCAAAATTTGTCGACCCTATTATCCTTGTGACCCATCCTCTTTTTTCATTTCATGTTCATTTTATCATCCATTTCATGTTCATTGTCTGAATAGAGCTGAAATATTGCTGCTCGGACGTTAAACCCCAACAAACAAACAAACAAAATAGGTTTAGGTTTAGGGTTAGGGTTAGGGTTAGGGTTAGGGTGTACATAGTGCTCAGAAACCTAGCTGGGGGTTAGGCGCTCTGCCCATAGAGCAACTGGGATGTGTGCCCCAGGTGGTGGAATGGGGTACCCCTGGCGTGTTACATGCTGGGGTTGTCAGGCTATAATACGGAAAACCTGACCGCAAACCATAGTGGTGCACCGTGTTGGGAAAAATGCCACGTTCCTCGCACGTTAAAGAACCCTGCTGTGGTATTCGATAGGAGTAGGAACCTTTGCGCTCCGCCACAGGAGGCTAAATTGCCCGACCTTACCCATACCCCTTTTTCCAGTGGCAATCAAAATTTGTCGACCCTATTATCCTTGTGACCCATCCTCTTTTTTCATTTCATGTTCATTTTATCATCCATTTCATGTTCATTGTCTGAATAGAGCTGAAATATTGCTGCTCGGACGTTAAACCCCAACAAACAAACAAACAAAATAGGTTTAGGTTTAGGGTTAGGGTTAGGGTTAGGGTTAGGGTGTACATAGTGCTCAGAAACCTAGCTGGGGGTTAGGCGCTCTGCCCATAGAGCAACTGGGATGTGTGCCCCAGGTGGTGGAATGGGGTACCCCTGGCGTGTTACATGCTGGGGTTGTCAGGCTATAATACGGAAAACCTGACCGCAAACCATAGTGGTGCACCGTGTTGGGAAAAATGCCACGTTCCTCGCACGTTAAAGAACCCTGCTGTGGTATTCGATAAGAGTAGGAACCTTTGCGCTCCGCCACAGGAGGCTAAATTGCCCGACCTTACCCATACCCCTTTTTCCAGTGGCAATCAAAATTTGTCGACCCTATTATCCTTGTGACCCATCCTCTTTTTTCATTTCATGTTCATTTTATCATCCATTTCATGTTCATTGTCTGAATAGAGCTGAAATATTGCTGCTCGGACGTTAAACCCCAACAAACAAACAAACAAAATAGGTTTAGGTTTAGGGTTAGGGTTAGGGTTAGGGTTAGGGTTAGGGTGTACATAGTGCTCAGAAACCTAGCCGGGGGTTAGGCGCTCTGCCCATAGAGCAACTGGGATGTGTGCCCCAGGTGGTGGAATGGGGTACCCCTGGCGTGTTACATGCTGGGGTTGTCAGGCTATAATACGGAAAACCTGACCGCAAACCATAGTGGTGCACCGTGTTGGGAAAAATGCCACGTTCCTCGCACGTTAAAGAACCCTGCTGTGGTATTCGATAGGAGTAGGAACCTTTGCGCTCCGCCACAGGGGGCTAAATTGCCCTACCTTACCCATACCCCTTTTTCCAGTGGCAATCAAAATTTGTCGACCCTATTATCCTTGTGACCCATCCTCTTTTTTCATTTCATGTTCATTTTATCATCCATTTCATGTTCATCGTCTGAATAGAGCTGAAATATTGCTGCTCGGACGTTAAACCCCAACAAACAAAATAGGTTTAGGTTTAGGGTTAGGGTTAGTGTTAGGGTATACATAGTGCTCAGAAACCTAGCCGGGGGTTAGGCGCTCTGCCCATAGAGCAACTGGGATGTGTGCCCCAGGTGGTGGAATGGGGTACCCCTGGCGTGTTACATGCTGGGGTTGTCAGGCTATAATACGGAAAACCTGACCGCAAACCATAGTGGTGCACCGTGTTGGGAAAAATGCCACGTTCCTCGCACGTTAAAGAACCCTGCTGTGGTATTCGATAGGAGTAGGAACCTTTGCGCTCCGCCACAGGAGGCTAAATTGCCCTACCTTACCCATACCCCTTTTTCCAGTGGCAATCAAAATTTGTCGACCCTATTATCCTTGTGACCCATCCTCTTTTTTCATTTCATGTTCATTTTATCATCCATTTCATGTTCATTGTCTGAATAGAGCTGAAATATTGCTGCTCGGACGTTAAACCCCAACAAACAAACAAACAAAATAGGTTTAGGTTTAGGGTTAGGGTTAGGGTTAGGGTTAGGGTGTACATAGTCCTCAGAAACCTAGCTGGGGGTTAGGCGCTCTGCCCATAGAGCAACTGGGATGTGTGCCCCAGGTGGTGGAATGGGGTACCCCTGGCGTGTTACATGCTGGGGTTGTCAGGCTATAATACGGAAAACCTGACCGCAAACCATAGTGGTGCACCGTGTTGGGAAAAATGCCACGTTCCTCGCACGTTAAAGAACCCTGCTGTGGTATTCGATAGGAGTAGGAACCTTTGCGCTCCGCCACAGGAGGCTAAATTGCCCGACCTTACCCATACCCCTTTTTCCAGTGGCAATCAAAATTTGTCGACCCTATTATCCTTGTGACCCATCCTCTTTTTTCATTTCATGTTCATTTTATCATCCATTTCATGTTCATTGTCTGAATAGAGCTGAAATATTGCTGCTCGGACGTTAAACCCCAACAAACAAACAAACAAAATAGGTTTAGGTTTAGGGTTAGGGTTAGGGTTAGGGTTAGGGTGTACATAGTGCTCAGAAACCTAGCTGGGGGTTAGGCGCTCTGCCCATAGAGCAACTGGGATGTGTGCCCCAGGTGGTGGAATGGGGTACCCCTGGCGTGTTACATGCTGGGGTTGTCAGGCTATAATACGGAAAACCTGACCGCAAACCATAGTGGTGCACCGTGTTGGGAAAAATGCCACGTTCCTCGCACGTTAAAGAACCCTGCTGTGGTATTCGATAGGAGTAGGAACCTTTGCGCTCCGCCACAGGAGGCTAAATTGCCCGACCTTACCCATACCCCTTTTTCCAGTGGCAATCAAAATTTGTCGACCCTATTATCCTTGTGACCCATCCTCTTTTTTCATTTCATGTTCATTTTATCATCCATTTCATGTTCATTGTCTGAATAGAGCTGAAATATTGCTGCTCGGACGTTAAACCCCAACAAACAAACAAACAAAATAGGTTTAGGTTTAGGGTTAGGGTTAGGGTTAGGGTTAGGGTGTACATAGTGCTCAGAAACCTAGCTGGGGGTTAGGCGCTCTGCCCATAGAGCAACTGGGATGTGTGCCCCAGGTGGTGGAATGGGGTACCCCTGGCGTGTTACATGCTGGGGTTGTCAGGCTATAATACGGAAAACCTGACCGCAAACCATAGTGGTGCACCGTGTTGGGAAAAATGCCACGTTCCTCGCACGTTAAAGAACCCTGCTGTGGTATTCGATAAGAGTAGGAACCTTTGCGCTCCGCCACAGGAGGCTAAATTGCCCGACCTTACCCATACCCCTTTTTCCAGTGGCAATCAAAATTTGTCGACCCTATTATCCTTGTGACCCATCCTCTTTTTTCATTTCATGTTCATTTTATCATCCATTTCATGTTCATTGTCTGAATAGAGCTGAAATATTGCTGCTCGGACGTTAAACCCCAACAAACAAACAAACAAAATAGGTTTAGGTTTAGGGTTAGGGTTAGGGTTAGGGTTAGGGTTAGGGTGTACATAGTGCTCAGAAACCTAGCCGGGGGTTAGGCGCTCTGCCCATAGAGCAACTGGGATGTGTGCCCCAGGTGGTGGAATGGGGTACCCCTGGCGTGTTACATGCTGGGGTTGTCAGGCTATAATACGGAAAACCTGACCGCAAACCATAGTGGTGCACCGTGTTGGGAAAAATGCCACGTTCCTCGCACGTTAAAGAACCCTGCTGTGGTATTCGATAGGAGTAGGAACCTTTGCGCTCCGCCACAGGGGGCTAAATTGCCCTACCTTACCCATACCCCTTTTTCCAGTGGCAATCAAAATTTGTCGACCCTATTATCCTTGTGACCCATCCTCTTTTTTCATTTCATGTTCATTTTATCATCCATTTCATGTTCATCGTCTGAATAGAGCTGAAATATTGCTGCTCGGACGTTAAACCCCAACAAACAAAATAGGTTTAGGTTTAGGGTTAGGGTTAGTGTTAGGGTATACATAGTGCTCAGAAACCTAGCCGGGGGTTAGGCGCTCTGCCCATAGAGCAACTGGGATGTGTGCCCCAGGTGGTGGAATGGGGTACCCCTGGCGTGTTACATGCTGGGGTTGTCAGGCTATAATACGGAAAACCTGACCGCAAACCATAGTGGTGCACCGTGTTGGGAAAAATGCCACGTTCCTCGCACGTTAAAGAACCCTGCTGTGGTATTCGATAGGAGTAGGAACCTTTGCGCTCCGCCACAGGAGGCTAAATTGCCCTACCTTACCCATACCCCTTTTTCCAGTGGCAATCAAAATTTGTCGACCCTATTATCCTTGTGACCCATCCTCTTTTTTCATTTCATGTTCATTTTATCATCCATTTCATGTTCATTGTCTGAATAGAGCTGAAATATTGCTGCTCGGACGTTAAACCCCAACAAACAAACAAACAAAATAGGTTTAGGTTTAGGGTTAGGGTTAGGGTTAGGGTTAGGGTGTACATAGTCCTCAGAAACCTAGCTGGGGGTTAGGCGCTCTGCCCATAGAGCAACTGGGATGTGTGCCCCAGGTGGTGGAATGGGGTACCCCTGGCGTGTTACATGCTGGGGTTGTCAGGCTATAATACGGAAAACCTGACCGCAAACCATAGTGGTGCACCGTGTTGGGAAAAATGCCACGTTCCTCGCACGTTAAAGAACCCTGCTGTGGTATTCGATAGGAGTAGGAACCTTTGCGCTCCGCCACAGGAGGCTAAATTGCCCGACCTTACCCATACCCCTTTTTCCAGTGGCAATCAAAATTTGTCGACCCTATTATCCTTGTGACCCATCCTCTTTTTTCATTTCATGTTCATTTTATCATCCATTTCATGTTCATTGTCTGAATAGAGCTGAAATATTGCTGCTCGGACGTTAAACCCCAACAAACAAACAAACAAAATAGGTTTAGGTTTAGGGTTAGGGTTAGGGTTAGGGTTAGGGTGTACATAGTGCTCAGAAACCTAGCTGGGGGTTAGGCGCTCTGCCCATAGAGCAACTGGGATGTGTGCCCCAGGTGGTGGAATGGGGTACCCCTGGCGTGTTACATGCTGGGGTTGTCAGGCTATAATACGGAAAACCTGACCGCAAACCATAGTGGTGCACCGTGTTGGGAAAAATGCCACGTTCCTCGCACGTTAAAGAACCCTGCTGTGGTATTCGATAAGAGTAGGAACCTTTGCGCTCCGCCACAGGAGGCTAAATTGCCCGACCTTACCCATACCCCTTTTTCCAGTGGCAATCAAAATTTGTCGACCCTATTATCCTTGTGACCCATCCTCTTTTTTCATTTCATGTTCATTTTATCATCCATTTCATGTTCATTGTCTGAATAGAGCTGAAATATTGCTGCTCGGACGTTAAACCCCAACAAACAAACAAACAAAATAGGTTTAGGTTTAGGGTTAGGGTGTACATAGTGCTCAGAAACCTAGCCGGGGGTTAGGCGCTCTGCCCATAGAGCAACTGGGATGTGTGCCCCAGGTGGTGGAATGGGGTACCCCTGGCGTGTTACATGCTGGGGTTGTCAGGCTATAATACGGAAAACCTGACCGCAAACCATAGTGGTGCACCGTGTTGGGAAAAATGCCACGTTCCTCGCACGTTAAAGAACCCTGCTGTGGTATTCGATAGGAGTAGGAACCTTTGCGCTCCGCCACAGGAGGCTAAATTGCCCGACCTTACCCATACCCCTTTTTCCAGTGGCAATCAAAATTTGTCGACCCTATTATCCTTGTGACCCATCCTCTTTTTTCATTTCATGTTCATTTTATCATCCATTTCATGTTCATTGTCTGAATAGAGCTGAAATATTGCTGCTCGGACGTTAAACCCCAACAAACAAAATAGGTTTAGGGTTAGGGTTAGGGTTAGGGTTAGGGTTAGGGTGTACATAGTGCTCAGAAACCTAGCTGGGGGTTAGGCGCTCTGCCCATAGAGCAACTGGGATGTGTGCCCCAGGTGGTGGAATGGGGTACCCCTGGCGTGTTACATGCTGGGGTTGTCAGGCTATAATACGGAAAACCTGACCGCAAACCATAGTGGTGCACCGTGTTGGGAAAAATGCCACGTTCCTCGCACGTTAAAGAACCCTGCTGTGGTATTCGATAAGAGTAGGAACCTTTGCGCTCCGCCACAGGAGGCTAAATTGCCCGACCTTACCCATACCCCTTTTTCCAGTGGCAATCAAAATTTGTCGACCCTATTATCCTTGTGACCCATCCTCTTTTTTCATTTCATGTTCATTTTATCATCCATTTCATGTTCATTGTCTGAATAGAGCTGAAATATTGCTGCTCGGACGTTAAACCCCAACAAACAAACAAACAAAATAGGTTTAGGTTTAGGGTTAGGGTTAGGGTTAGGGTTAGGGTGTACATAGTGCTCAGAAACCTAGCTGGGGGTTAGGCGCTCTGCCCATAGAGCAACTGGGATGTGTGCCCCAGGTGGTGGAATGGGGTACCCCTGGCGTGTTACATGCTGGGGTTGTCAGGCTATAATACGGAAAACCTGACCGCAAACCATAGTGGTGCACCGTGTTGGGAAAAATGCCACGTTCCTCGCACGTTAAAGAACCCTGCTGTGGTATTCGATAAGAGTAGGAACCTTTGCGCTCCGCCACAGGAGGCTAAATTGCCCGACCTTACCCATACCCCTTTTTCCAGTGGCAATCAAAATTTGTCGACCCTATTATCCTTGTGACCCATCCTCTTTTTTCATTTCATGTTCATTTTATCATCCATTTCATGTTCATTGTCTGAATAGAGCTGAAATATTGCTGCTCGGACGTTAAACCCCAACAAACAAACAAACAAAAAAGGTTTAGGTTTAGGGTTAGGGTTAGGGTTAGGGTTAGGGTTAGGGTGTACATAGTGCTCAGAAACCTAGCTGGGGGTTAGGCGCTCTGCCCATAGAGCAACTGGGATGTGTGCCCCAGGTGGTGGAATGGGGTACCCCTGGCGTGTTACATGCTGGGGTTGTCAGGCTATAATACGGAAAACCTGACCGCAAACCATAGTGGTGCACCGTGTTGGGAAAAATGCCACGTTCCTCGCACGTTAAAGAACCCTGCTGTGGTATTCGATAGGAGTAGGAACCTTTGCGCTCCGCCACAGGAGGCTAAATTGCCCGACCTTACCCATACCCCTTTTTCCAGTGGCAATCAAAATTTGTCGACCCTATTATCCTTGTGACCCATCCTCTTTTTTCATTTCATGTTCATTTTATCATCCATTTCATGTTCATTGTCTGAATAGAGCTGAAATATTGCTGCTCGGACGTTAAACCCCAACAAACAAACAAACAAAATAGGTTTAGGTTTAGGGTTAGGGTTAGTGTTAGGGTATACATAGTGCTCAGAAACCTAGCCGGGGGTTAGGCGCTCTGCCCATAGAGCAACTGGGATGTGTGCCCCAGGTGGTGGAATGGGGTACCCCTGGCGTGTTACATGCTGGGGTTGTCAGGCTATAATACGGAAAACCTGACCGCAAACCATAGTGGTGCACCGTGTTGGGAAAAATGCCACGTTCCTCGCACGTTAAAGAACCCTGCTGTGGTATTCGATAGGAGTAGGAACCTTTGCGCTCCGCCACAGGAGGCTAAATTGCCCGACCTTACCCATACCCCTTTTTCCAGTGGCAATCAAAATTTGTCGACCCTATTATCCTTGTGACCCATCCTCTTTTTTCATTTCATGTTCATTTTATCATCCATTTCATGTTCATTGTCTGAATAGAGCTGAAATATTGCTGCTCGGACGTTAAACCCCAACAAACAAAATAGGTTTAGGTTTAGGGTTAGGGTTAGGGTTAGGGTTAGGGTGTACATAGTGCTCAGAAACCTAGCTGGGGGTTAGGCGCTCTGCCCATAGAGCAACTGGGATGTGTGCCCCAGGTGGTGGAATGGGGTACCCCTGGCGTGTTACATGCTGGGGTTGTCAGGCTATAATACGGAAAACCTGACCGCAAACCATAGTGGTGCACCGTGTTGGGAAAAATGCCACGTTCCTCGCACGTTAAAGAACCCTGCTGTGGTATTCGATAAGAGTAGGAACCTTTGCGCTCCGCCACAGGAGGCTAAATTGCCCGACCTTACCCATACCCCTTTTTCCAGTGGCAATCAAAATTTGTCGACCCTATTATCCTTGTGACCCATCCTCTTTTTTCATTTCATGTTCATTTTATCATCCATTTCATGTTCATTGTCTGAATAGAGCTGAAATATTGCTGCTCGGACGTTAAACCCCAACAAACAAACAAACAAAATAGGTTTAGGTTTAGGGTTAGGGTGTACATAGTGCTCAGAAACCTAGCCGGGGGTTAGGCGCTCTGCCCATAGAGCAACTGGGATGTGTGCCCCAGGTGGTGGAATGGGGTACCCCTGGCGTGTTACATGCTGGGGTTGTCAGGCTATAATACGGAAAACCTGACCGCAAACCATAGTGGTGCACCGTGTTGGGAAAAATGCCACGTTCCTCGCACGTTAAAGAACCCTGCTGTGGTATTCGATAGGAGTAGGAACCTTTGCGCTCCGCCACAGGAGGCTAAATTGCCCGACCTTACCCATACCCCTTTTTCCAGTGGCAATCAAAATTTGTCGACCCTATTATCCTTGTGACCCATCCTCTTTTTTCATTTCATGTTCATTTTATCATCCATTTCATGTTCATTGTCTGAATAGAGCTGAAATATTGCTGCTCGGACGTTAAACCCCAACAAACAAAATAGGTTTAGGTTTAGGGTTAGGGTTAGGGTTAGGGTTAGGGTGTACATAGTGCTCAGAAACCTAGCTGGGGGTTAGGCGCTCTGCCCATAGAGCAACTGGGATGTGTGCCCCAGGTGGTGGAATGGGGTACCCCTGGCGTGTTACATGCTGGGGTTGTCAGGCTATAATACGGAAAACCTGACCGCAAACCATAGTGGTGCACCGTGTTGGGAAAAATGCCACGTTCCTCGCACGTTAAAGAACCCTGCTGTGGTATTCGATAAGAGTAGGAACCTTTGCGCTCCGCCACAGGAGGCTAAATTGCCCGACCTTACCCATACCCCTTTTTCCAGTGGCAATCAAAATTTGTCGACCCTATTATCCTTGTGACCCATCCTCTTTTTTCATTTCATGTTCATTTTATCATCCATTTCATGTTCATTGTCTGAATAGAGCTGAAATATTGCTGCTCGGACGTTAAACCCCAACAAACAAACAAACAAAATAGGTTTAGGTTTAGGGTTAGGGTTAGGGTTAGGGTGTACATAGTGCTCAGAAACCTAGCTGGGGGTTAGGCGCTCTGCCCATAGAGCAACTGGGATGTGTGCCCCAGGTGGTGGAATGGGGTACCCCTGGCGTGTTACATGCTGGGGTTGTCAGGCTATAATACGGAAAACCTGACCGCAAACCATAGTGGTGCACCGTGTTGGGAAAAATGCCACGTTCCTCGCACGTTAAAGAACCCTGCTGTGGTATTCGATAGGAGTAGGAACCTTTGCGCTCCGCCACAGGAGGCTAAATTGCCCGACCTTACCCATACCCCTTTTTCCAGTGGCAATCAAAATTTGTCGACCCTATTATCCTTGTGACCCATCCTCTTTTTTCATTTCATGTTCATTTTATCATCCATTTCATGTTCATTGTCTGAATAGAGCTGAAATATTGCTGCTCGGACGTTAAACCCCAACAAACAAACAAACAAAATAGGTTTAGGTTTAGGGTTAGGGTTAGGGTTAGGGTTAGGGTGTACATAGTGCTCAGAAACCTAGCTGGGGGTTAGGCGCTCTGCCCATAGAGCAACTGGGATGTGTGCCCCAGGTGGTGGAATGGGGTACCCCTGGCGTGTTACATGCTGGGGTTGTCAGGCTATAATACGGAAAACCTGACCGCAAACCATAGTGGTGCACCGTGTTGGGAAAAATGCCACGTTCCTCGCACGTTAAAGAACCCTGCTGTGGTATTCGATAAGAGTAGGAACCTTTGCGCTCCGCCACAGGAGGCTAAATTGCCCGACCTTACCCATACCCCTTTTTCCAGTGGCAATCAAAATTTGTCGACCCTATTATCCTTGTGACCCATCCTCTTTTTTCATTTCATGTTCATTTTATCATCCATTTCATGTTCATTGTCTGAATAGAGCTGAAATATTGCTGCTCGGACGTTAAACCCCAACAAACAAACAAACAAAATAGGTTTAGGTTTAGGGTTAGGGTTAGGGTTAGGGTGTACATAGTGCTCAGAAACCTAGCTGGGGGTTAGGCGCTCTGCCCATAGAGCAACTGGGATGTGTGCCCCAGGTGGTGGAATGGGGTACCCCTGGCGTGTTACATGCTGGGGTTGTCAGGCTATAATACGGAAAACCTGACCGCAAACCATAGTGGTGCACCGTGTTGGGAAAAATGCCACGTTCCTCGCACGTTAAAGAACCCTGCTGTGGTATTCGATAGGAGTAGGAACCTTTGCGCTCCGCCACAGGAGGCTAAATTGCCCGACCTTACCCATACCCCTTTTTCCAGTGGCAATCAAAATTTGTCGACCCTATTATCCTTGTGACCCATCCTCTTTTTTCATTTCATGTTCATTTTATCATCCATTTCATGTTCATTGTCTGAATAGAGCTGAAATATTGCTGCTCGGACGTTAAACCCCAACAAACAAACAAACAAAATAGGTTTAGGTTTAGGGTTAGGGTTAGGGTTAGGGTTAGGGTGTACATAGTGCTCAGAAACCTAGCTGGGGGTTAGGCGCTCTGCCCATAGAGCAACTGGGATGTGTGCCCCAGGTGGTGGAATGGGGTACCCCTGGCGTGTTACATGCTGGGGTTGTCAGGCTATAATACGGAAAACCTGACCGCAAACCATAGTGGTGCACCGTGTTGGGAAAAATGCCACGTTCCTCGCACGTTAAAGAACCCTGCTGTGGTATTCGATAAGAGTAGGAACCTTTGCGCTCCGCCACAGGAGGCTAAATTGCCCGACCTTACCCATACCCCTTTTTCCAGTGGCAATCAAAATTTGTCGACCCTATTATCCTTGTGACCCATCCTCTTTTTTCATTTCATGTTCATTTTATCATCCATTTCATGTTCATTGTCTGAATAGAGCTGAAATATTGCTGCTCGGACGTTAAACCCCAACAAACAAACAAACAAAAAAGGTTTAGGTTTAGGGTTAGGGTTAGGGTTAGGGTTAGGGTGTACATAGTGCTCAGAAACCTAGCTGGGGGTTAGGCGCTCTGCCCATAGAGCAACTGGGATGTGTGCCCCAGGTGGTGGAATGGGGTACCCCTGGCGTGTTACATGCTGGGGTTGTCAGGCTATAATACGGAAAACCTGACCGCAAACCATAGTGGTGCACCGTGTTGGGAAAAATGCCACGTTCCTCGCACGTTAAAGAACCCTGCTGTGGTATTCGATAGGAGTAGGAACCTTTGCGCTCCGCCACAGGAGGCTAAATTGCCCGACCTTACCCATACCCCTTTTTCCAGTGGCAATCAAAATTTGTCGACCCTATTATCCTTGTGACCCATCCTCTTTTTTCATTTCATGTTCATTTTATCATCCATTTCATGTTCATTGTCTGAATAGAGCTGAAATATTGCTGCTCGGACGTTAAACCCCAACAAACAAACAAACAAAATAGGTTTAGGTTTAGGGTTAGGGTTAGTGTTAGGGTATACATAGTGCTCAGAAACCTAGCCGGGGGTTAGGCGCTCTGCCCATAGAGCAACTGGGATGTGTGCCCCAGGTGGTGGAATGGGGTACCCCTGGCGTGTTACATGCTGGGGTTGTCAGGCTATAATACGGAAAACCTGACCGCAAACCATAGTGGTGCACCGTGTTGGGAAAAATGCCACGTTCCTCGCACGTTAAAGAACCCTGCTGTGGTATTCGATAGGAGTAGGAACCTTTGCGCTCCGCCACAGGAGGCTAAATTGCCCGACCTTACCCATACCCCTTTTTCCAGTGGCAATCAAAATTTGTCGACCCTATTATCCTTGTGACCCATCCTCTTTTTTCATTTCATGTTCATTTTATCATCCATTTCATGTTCATTGTCTGAATAGAGCTGAAATATTGCTGCTCGGACGTTAAACCCCAACAAACAAAATAGGTTTAGGTTTAGGGTTAGGGTTAGGGTTAGGGTTAGGGTGTACATAGTGCTCAGAAACCTAGCTGGGGGTTAGGCGCTCTGCCCATAGAGCAACTGGGATGTGTGCCCCAGGTGGTGGAATGGGGTACCCCTGGCGTGTTACATGCTGGGGTTGTCAGGCTATAATACGGAAAACCTGACCGCAAACCATAGTGGTGCACCGTGTTGGGAAAAATGCCACGTTCCTCGCACGTTAAAGAACCCTGCTGTGGTATTCGATAAGAGTAGGAACCTTTGCGCTCCGCCACAGGAGGCTAAATTGCCCGACCTTACCCATACCCCTTTTTCCAGTGGCAATCAAAATTTGTCGACCCTATTATCCTTGTGACCCATCCTCTTTTTTCATTTCATGTTCATTTTATCATCCATTTCATGTTCATTGTCTGAATAGAGCTGAAATATTGCTGCTCGGACGTTAAACCCCAACAAACAAACAAACAAAATAGGTTTAGGTTTAGGGTTAGGGTGTACATAGTGCTCAGAAACCTAGCCGGGGGTTAGGCGCTCTGCCCATAGAGCAACTGGGATGTGTGCCCCAGGTGGTGGAATGGGGTACCCCTGGCGTGTTACATGCTGGGGTTGTCAGGCTATAATACGGAAAACCTGACCGCAAACCATAGTGGTGCACCGTGTTGGGAAAAATGCCACGTTCCTCGCACGTTAAAGAACCCTGCTGTGGTATTCGATAGGAGTAGGAACCTTTGCGCTCCGCCACAGGAGGCTAAATTGCCCGACCTTACCCATACCCCTTTTTCCAGTGGCAATCAAAATTTGTCGACCCTATTATCCTTGTGACCCATCCTCTTTTTTCATTTCATGTTCATTTTATCATCCATTTCATGTTCATTGTCTGAATAGAGCTGAAATATTGCTGCTCGGACGTTAAACCCCAACAAACAAAATAGGTTTAGGTTTAGGGTTAGGGTTAGGGTTAGGGTTAGGGTGTACATAGTGCTCAGAAACCTAGCTGGGGGTTAGGCGCTCTGCCCATAGAGCAACTGGGATGTGTGCCCCAGGTGGTGGAATGGGGTACCCCTGGCGTGTTACATGCTGGGGTTGTCAGGCTATAATACGGAAAACCTGACCGCAAACCATAGTGGTGCACCGTGTTGGGAAAAATGCCACGTTCCTCGCACGTTAAAGAACCCTGCTGTGGTATTCGATAAGAGTAGGAACCTTTGCGCTCCGCCACAGGAGGCTAAATTGCCCGACCTTACCCATACCCCTTTTTCCAGTGGCAATCAAAATTTGTCGACCCTATTATCCTTGTGACCCATCCTCTTTTTTCATTTCATGTTCATTTTATCATCCATTTCATGTTCATTGTCTGAATAGAGCTGAAATATTGCTGCTCGGACGTTAAACCCCAACAAACAAACAAACAAAATAGGTTTAGGTTTAGGGTTAGGGTTAGGGTTAGGGTGTACATAGTGCTCAGAAACCTAGCTGGGGGTTAGGCGCTCTGCCCATAGAGCAACTGGGATGTGTGCCCCAGGTGGTGGAATGGGGTACCCCTGGCGTGTTACATGCTGGGGTTGTCAGGCTATAATACGGAAAACCTGACCGCAAACCATAGTGGTGCACCGTGTTGGGAAAAATGCCACGTTCCTCGCACGTTAAAGAACCCTGCTGTGGTATTCGATAGGAGTAGGAACCTTTGCGCTCCGCCACAGGAGGCTAAATTGCCCGACCTTACCCATACCCCTTTTTCCAGTGGCAATCAAAATTTGTCGACCCTATTATCCTTGTGACCCATCCTCTTTTTTCATTTCATGTTCATTTTATCATCCATTTCATGTTCATTGTCTGAATAGAGCTGAAATATTGCTGCTCGGACGTTAAACCCCAACAAACAAACAAACAAAATAGGTTTAGGTTTAGGGTTAGGGTTAGGGTTAGGGTTAGGGTGTACATAGTGCTCAGAAACCTAGCTGGGGGTTAGGCGCTCTGCCCATAGAGCAACTGGGATGTGTGCCCCAGGTGGTGGAATGGGGTACCCCTGGCGTGTTACATGCTGGGGTTGTCAGGCTATAATACGGAAAACCTGACCGCAAACCATAGTGGTGCACCGTGTTGGGAAAAATGCCACGTTCCTCGCACGTTAAAGAACCCTGCTGTGGTATTCGATAAGAGTAGGAACCTTTGCGCTCCGCCACAGGAGGCTAAATTGCCCGACCTTACCCATACCCCTTTTTCCAGTGGCAATCAAAATTTGTCGACCCTATTATCCTTGTGACCCATCCTCTTTTTTCATTTCATGTTCATTTTATCATCCATTTCATGTTCATTGTCTGAATAGAGCTGAAATATTGCTGCTCGGACGTTAAACCCCAACAAACAAACAAACAAAATAGGTTTAGGTTTAGGGTTAGGGTTAGGGTTAGGGTGTACATAGTGCTCAGAAACCTAGCTGGGGGTTAGGCGCTCTGCCCATAGAGCAACTGGGATGTGTGCCCCAGGTGGTGGAATGGGGTACCCCTGGCGTGTTACATGCTGGGGTTGTCAGGCTATAATACGGAAAACCTGACCGCAAACCATAGTGGTGCACCGTGTTGGGAAAAATGCCACGTTCCTCGCACGTTAAAGAACCCTGCTGTGGTATTCGATAGGAGTAGGAACCTTTGCGCTCCGCCACAGGAGGCTAAATTGCCCGACCTTACCCATACCCCTTTTTCCAGTGGCAATCAAAATTTGTCGACCCTATTATCCTTGTGACCCATCCTCTTTTTTCATTTCATGTTCATTTTATCATCCATTTCATGTTCATTGTCTGAATAGAGCTGAAATATTGCTGCTCGGACGTTAAACCCCAACAAACAAACAAACAAAATAGGTTTAGGTTTAGGGTTAGGGTTAGGGTTAGGGTTAGGGTGTACATAGTGCTCAGAAACCTAGCTGGGGGTTAGGCGCTCTGCCCATAGAGCAACTGGGATGTGTGCCCCAGGTGGTGGAATGGGGTACCCCTGGCGTGTTACATGCTGGGGTTGTCAGGCTATAATACGGAAAACCTGACCGCAAACCATAGTGGTGCACCGTGTTGGGAAAAATGCCACGTTCCTCGCACGTTAAAGAACCCTGCTGTGGTATTCGATAAGAGTAGGAACCTTTGCGCTCCGCCACAGGAGGCTAAATTGCCCGACCTTACCCATACCCCTTTTTCCAGTGGCAATCAAAATTTGTCGACCCTATTATCCTTGTGACCCATCCTCTTTTTTCATTTCATGTTCATTTTATCATCCATTTCATGTTCATTGTCTGAATAGAGCTGAAATATTGCTGCTCGGACGTTAAACCCCAACAAACAAACAAACAAAATAGGTTTAGGTTTAGGGTTAGGGTTAGGGTTAGGGTGTACATAGTGCTCAGAAACCTAGCTGGGGGTTAGGCGCTCTGCCCATAGAGCAACTGGGATGTGTGCCCCAGGTGGTGGAATGGGGTACCCCTGGCGTGTTACATGCTGGGGTTGTCAGGCTATAATACGGAAAACCTGACCGCAAACCATAGTGGTGCACCGTGTTGGGAAAAATGCCACGTTCCTCGCACGTTAAAGAACCCTGCTGTGGTATTCGATAGGAGTAGGAACCTTTGCGCTCCGCCACAGGAGGCTAAATTGCCCGACCTTACCCATACCCCTTTTTCCAGTGGCAATCAAAATTTGTCGACCCTATTATCCTTGTGACCCATCCTCTTTTTTCATTTCATGTTCATTTTATCATCCATTTCATGTTCATTGTCTGAATAGAGCTGAAATATTGCTGCTCGGACGTTAAACCCCAACAAACAAACAAACAAAATAGGTTTAGGTTTAGGGTTAGGGTTAGGGTTAGGGTTAGGGTGTACATAGTGCTCAGAAACCTAGCTGGGGGTTAGGCGCTCTGCCCATAGAGCAACTGGGATGTGTGCCCCAGGTGGTGGAATGGGGTACCCCTGGCGTGTTACATGCTGGGGTTGTCAGGCTATAATACGGAAAACCTGACCGCAAACCATAGTGGTGCACCGTGTTGGGAAAAATGCCACGTTCCTCGCACGTTAAAGAACCCTGCTGTGGTATTCGATAAGAGTAGGAACCTTTGCGCTCCGCCACAGGAGGCTAAATTGCCCGACCTTACCCATACCCCTTTTTCCAGTGGCAATCAAAATTTGTCGACCCTATTATCCTTGTGACCCATCCTCTTTTTTCATTTCATGTTCATTTTATCATCCATTTCATGTTCATTGTCTGAATAGAGCTGAAATATTGCTGCTCGGACGTTAAACCCCAACAAACAAACAAACAAAATAGGTTTAGGTTTAGGGTTAGGGTTAGGGTTAGGGTGTACATAGTGCTCAGAAACCTAGCTGGGGGTTAGGCGCTCTGCCCATAGAGCAACTGGGATGTGTGCCCCAGGTGGTGGAATGGGGTACCCCTGGCGTGTTACATGCTGGGGTTGTCAGGCTATAATACGGAAAACCTGACCGCAAACCATAGTGGTGCACCGTGTTGGGAAAAATGCCACGTTCCTCGCACGTTAAAGAACCCTGCTGTGGTATTCGATAGGAGTAGGAACCTTTGCGCTCCGCCACAGGAGGCTAAATTGCCCGACCTTACCCATACCCCTTTTTCCAGTGGCAATCAAAATTTGTCGACCCTATTATCCTTGTGACCCATCCTCTTTTTTCATTTCATGTTCATTTTATCATCCATTTCATGTTCATTGTCTGAATAGAGCTGAAATATTGCTGCTCGGACGTTAAACCCCAACAAACAAACAAACAAAATAGGTTTAGGTTTAGGGTTAGGGTTAGGGTTAGGGTTAGGGTGTACATAGTGCTCAGAAACCTAGCTGGGGGTTAGGCGCTCTGCCCATAGAGCAACTGGGATGTGTGCCCCAGGTGGTGGAATGGGGTACCCCTGGCGTGTTACATGCTGGGGTTGTCAGGCTATAATACGGAAAACCTGACCGCAAACCATAGTGGTGCACCGTGTTGGGAAAAATGCCACGTTCCTCGCACGTTAAAGAACCCTGCTGTGGTATTCGATAAGAGTAGGAACCTTTGCGCTCCGCCACAGGAGGCTAAATTGCCCGACCTTACCCATACCCCTTTTTCCAGTGGCAATCAAAATTTGTCGACCCTATTATCCTTGTGACCCATCCTCTTTTTTCATTTCATGTTCATTTTATCATCCATTTCATGTTCATTGTCTGAATAGAGCTGAAATATTGCTGCTCGGACGTTAAACCCCAACAAACAAACAAACAAAATAGGTTTAGGTTTAGGGTTAGGGTTAGGGTTAGGGTTAGGGTGTACATAGTGCTCAGAAACCTAGCTGGGGGTTAGGCGCTCTGCCCATAGAGCAACTGGGATGTGTGCCCCAGGTGGTGGAATGGGGTACCCCTGGCGTGTTACATGCTGGGGTTGTCAGGCTATAATACGGAAAACCTGACCGCAAACCATAGTGGTGCACCGTGTTGGGAAAAATGCCACGTTCCTCGCACGTTAAAGAACCCTGCTGTGGTATTCGATAGGAGTAGGAACCTTTGCGCTCCGCCACAGGAGGCTAAATTGCCCGACCTTACCCATACCCCTTTTTCCAGTGGCAATCAAAATTTGTCGACCCTATTATCCTTGTGACCCATCCTCTTTTTTCATTTCATGTTCATTTTATCATCCATTTCATGTTCATTGTCTGAATAGAGCTGAAATATTGCTGCTCGGACGTTAAACCCCAACAAACAAACAAACAAAATAGGTTTAGGTTTAGGGTTAGGGTTAGGGTTAGGGTTAGGGTGTACATAGTGCTCAGAAACCTAGCTGGGGGTTAGGCGCTCTGCCCATAGAGCAACTGGGATGTGTGCCCCAGGTGGTGGAATGGGGTACCCCTGGCGTGTTACATGCTGGGGTTGTCAGGCTATAATACGGAAAACCTGACCGCAAACCATAGTGGTGCACCGTGTTGGGAAAAATGCCACGTTCCTCGCACGTTAAAGAACCCTGCTGTGGTATTCGATAAGAGTAGGAACCTTTGCGCTCCGCCACAGGAGGCTAAATTGCCCGACCTTACCCATACCCCTTTTTCCAGTGGCAATCAAAATTTGTCGACCCTATTATCCTTGTGACCCATCCTCTTTTTTCATTTCATGTTCATTTTATCATCCATTTCATGTTCATTGTCTGAATAGAGCTGAAATATTGCTGCTCGGACGTTAAACCCCAACAAACAAACAAACAAAATAGGTTTAGGTTTAGGGTTAGGGTGTACATAGTGCTCAGAAACCTAGCCGGGGGTTAGGCGCTCTGCCCATAGAGCAACTGGGATGTGTGCCCCAGGTGGTGGAATGGGGTACCCCTGGCGTGTTACATGCTGGGGTTGTCAGGCTATAATACGGAAAACCTGACCGCAAACCATAGTGGTGCACCGTGTTGGGAAAAATGCCACGTTCCTCGCACGTTAAAGAACCCTGCTGTGGTATTCGATAGGAGTAGGAACCTTTGCGCTCCGCCACAGGAGGCTAAATTGCCCGACCTTACCCATACCCCTTTTTCCAGTGGCAATCAAAATTTGTCGACCCTATTATCCTTGTGACCCATCCTCTTTTTTCATTTCATGTTCATTTTATCATCCATTTCATGTTCATTGTCTGAATAGAGCTGAAATATTGCTGCTCGGACGTTAAACCCCAACAAACAAAATAGGTTTAGGGTTAGGGTTAGGGTTAGGGTTAGGGTTAGGGTGTACATAGTGCTCAGAAACCTAGCTGGGGGTTAGGCGCTCTGCCCATAGAGCAACTGGGATGTGTGCCCCAGGTGGTGGAATGGGGTACCCCTGGCGTGTTACATGCTGGGGTTGTCAGGCTATAATACGGAAAACCTGACCGCAAACCATAGTGGTGCACCGTGTTGGGAAAAATGCCACGTTCCTCGCACGTTAAAGAACCCTGCTGTGGTATTCGATAAGAGTAGGAACCTTTGCGCTCCGCCACAGGAGGCTAAATTGCCCGACCTTACCCATACCCCTTTTTCCAGTGGCAATCAAAATTTGTCGACCCTATTATCCTTGTGACCCATCCTCTTTTTTCATTTCATGTTCATTTTATCATCCATTTCATGTTCATTGTCTGAATAGAGCTGAAATATTGCTGCTCGGACGTTAAACCCCAACAAACAAACAAACAAAATAGGTTTAGGTTTAGGGTTAGGGTTAGGGTTAGGGTTAGGGTGTACATAGTGCTCAGAAACCTAGCTGGGGGTTAGGCGCTCTGCCCATAGAGCAACTGGGATGTGTGCCCCAGGTGGTGGAATGGGGTACCCCTGGCGTGTTACATGCTGGGGTTGTCAGGCTATAATACGGAAAACCTGACCGCAAACCATAGTGGTGCACCGTGTTGGGAAAAATGCCACGTTCCTCGCACGTTAAAGAACCCTGCTGTGGTATTCGATAGGAGTAGGAACCTTTGCGCTCCGCCACAGGAGGCTAAATTGCCCGACCTTACCCATACCCCTTTTTCCAGTGGCAATCAAAATTTGTCGACCCTATTATCCTTGTGACCCATCCTCTTTTTTCATTTCATGTTCATTTTATCATCCATTTCATGTTCATTGTCTGAATAGAGCTGAAATATTGCTGCTCGGACGTTAAACCCCAACAAACAAACAAACAAAATAGGTTTAGGTTTAGGGTTAGGGTTAGGGTTAGGGTTAGGGTGTACATAGTGCTCAGAAACCTAGCTGGGGGTTAGGCGCTCTGCCCATAGAGCAACTGGGATGTGTGCCCCAGGTGGTGGAATGGGGTACCCCTGGCGTGTTACATGCTGGGGTTGTCAGGCTATAATACGGAAAACCTGACCGCAAACCATAGTGGTGCACCGTGTTGGGAAAAATGCCACGTTCCTCGCACGTTAAAGAACCCTGCTGTGGTATTCGATAAGAGTAGGAACCTTTGCGCTCCGCCACAGGAGGCTAAATTGCCCGACCTTACCCATACCCCTTTTTCCAGTGGCAATCAAAATTTGTCGACCCTATTATCCTTGTGACCCATCCTCTTTTTTCATTTCATGTTCATTTTATCATCCATTTCATGTTCATTGTCTGAATAGAGCTGAAATATTGCTGCTCGGACGTTAAACCCCAACAAACAAACAAACAAAATAGGTTTAGGTTTAGGGTTAGGGTTAGGGTTAGGGTTAGGGTGTACATAGTGCTCAGAAACCTAGCTGGGGGTTAGGCGCTCTGCCCATAGAGCAACTGGGATGTGTGCCCCAGGTGGTGGAATGGGGTACCCCTGGCGTGTTACATGCTGGGGTTGTCAGGCTATAATACGGAAAACCTGACCGCAAACCATAGTGGTGCACCGTGTTGGGAAAAATGCCACGTTCCTCGCACGTTAAAGAACCCTGCTGTGGTATTCGATAGGAGTAGGAACCTTTGCGCTCCGCCACAGGAGGCTAAATTGCCCGACCTTACCCATACCCCTTTTTCCAGTGGCAATCAAAATTTGTCGACCCTATTATCCTTGTGACCCATCCTCTTTTTTCATTTCATGTTCATTTTATCATCCATTTCATGTTCATTGTCTGAATAGAGCTGAAATATTGCTGCTCGGACGTTAAACCCCAACAAACAAACAAACAAAATAGGTTTAGGTTTAGGGTTAGGGTTAGGGTTAGGGTTAGGGTGTACATAGTGCTCAGAAACCTAGCTGGGGGTTAGGCGCTCTGCCCATAGAGCAACTGGGATGTGTGCCCCAGGTGGTGGAATGGGGTACCCCTGGCGTGTTACATGCTGGGGTTGTCAGGCTATAATACGGAAAACCTGACCGCAAACCATAGTGGTGCACCGTGTTGGGAAAAATGCCACGTTCCTCGCACGTTAAAGAACCCTGCTGTGGTATTCGATAAGAGTAGGAACCTTTGCGCTCCGCCACAGGAGGCTAAATTGCCCGACCTTACCCATACCCCTTTTTCCAGTGGCAATCAAAATTTGTCGACCCTATTATCCTTGTGACCCATCCTCTTTTTTCATTTCATGTTCATTTTATCATCCATTTCATGTTCATTGTCTGAATAGAGCTGAAATATTGCTGCTCGGACGTTAAACCCCAACAAACAAACAAACAAAATAGGTTTAGGTTTAGGGTTAGGGTTAGGGTTAGGGTTAGGGTGTACATAGTGCTCAGAAACCTAGCTGGGGGTTAGGCGCTCTGCCCATAGAGCAACTGGGATGTGTGCCCCAGGTGGTGGAATGGGGTACCCCTGGCGTGTTACATGCTGGGGTTGTCAGGCTATAATACGGAAAACCTGACCGCAAACCATAGTGGTGCACCGTGTTGGGAAAAATGCCACGTTCCTCGCACGTTAAAGAACCCTGCTGTGGTATTCGATAGGAGTAGGAACCTTTGCGCTCCGCCACAGGAGGCTAAATTGCCCGACCTTACCCATACCCCTTTTTCCAGTGGCAATCAAAATTTGTCGACCCTATTATCCTTGTGACCCATCCTCTTTTTTCATTTCATGTTCATTTTATCATCCATTTCATGTTCATTGTCTGAATAGAGCTGAAATATTGCTGCTCGGACGTTAAACCCCAACAAACAAACAAACAAAATAGGTTTAGGTTTAGGGTTAGGGTTAGGGTTAGGGTTAGGGTGTACATAGTGCTCAGAAACCTAGCTGGGGGTTAGGCGCTCTGCCCATAGAGCAACTGGGATGTGTGCCCCAGGTGGTGGAATGGGGTACCCCTGGCGTGTTACATGCTGGGGTTGTCAGGCTATAATACGGAAAACCTGACCGCAAACCATAGTGGTGCACCGTGTTGGGAAAAATGCCACGTTCCTCGCACGTTAAAGAACCCTGCTGTGGTATTCGATAAGAGTAGGAACCTTTGCGCTCCGCCACAGGAGGCTAAATTGCCCGACCTTACCCATACCCCTTTTTCCAGTGGCAATCAAAATTTGTCGACCCTATTATCCTTGTGACCCATCCTCTTCTTTCATTTCATGTTCATTTTATCATCCATTTCATGTTCATTGTCTGAATAGAGCTGAAATATTGCTGCTCGGACGTTAAACCCCAACAAACAAACAAACAAAATAGGTTTAGGTTTAGGGTTAGGGTGTACATAGTGCTCAGAAACCTAGCCGGGGGTTAGGCGCTCTGCCCATAGAGCAACTGGGATGTGTGCCCCAGGTGGTGGAATGGGGTACCCCTGGCGTGTTACATGCTGGGGTTGTCAGGCTATAATACGGAAAACCTGACCGCAAACCATAGTGGTGCACCGTGTTGGGAAAAATGCCACGTTCCTCGCACGTTAAAGAACCCTGCTGTGGTATTCGATAGGAGTAGGAACCTTTGCGCTCCGCCACAGGAGGCTAAATTGCCCGACCTTACCCATACCCCTTTTTCCAGTGGCAATCAAAATTTGTCGACCCTATTATCCTTGTGACCCATCCTCTTTTTTCATTTCATGTTCATTTTATCATCCATTTCATGTTCATTGTCTGAATAGAGCTGAAATATTGCTGCTCGGACGTTAAACCCCAACAAACAAAATAGGTTTAGGGTTAGGGTTAGGGTTAGGGTTAGGGTGTACATAGTGCTCAGAAACCTAGCTGGGGGTTAGGCGCTCTGCCCATAGAGCAACTGGGATGTGTGCCCCAGGTGGTGGAATGGGGTACCCCTGGCGTGTTACATGCTGGGGTTGTCAGGCTATAATACGGAAAACCTGACCGCAAACCATAGTGGTGCACCGTGTTGGGAAAAATGCCACGTTCCTCGCACGTTAAAGAACCCTGCTGTGGTATTCGATAAGAGTAGGAACCTTTGCGCTCCGCCACAGGAGGCTAAATTGCCCGACCTTACCCATACCCCTTTTTCCAGTGGCAATCAAAATTTGTCGACCCTATTATCCTTGTGACCCATCCTCTTTTTTCATTTCATGTTCATTTTATCATCCATTTCATGTTCATTGTCTGAATAGAGCTGAAATATTGCTGCTCGGACGTTAAACCCCAACAAACAAACAAACAAAATAGGTTTAGGTTTAGGGTTAGGGTTAGGGTTAGGGTTAGGGTGTACATAGTGCTCAGAAACCTAGCTGGGGGTTAGGCGCTCTGCCCATAGAGCAACTGGGATGTGTGCCCCAGGTGGTGGAATGGGGTACCCCTGGCGTGTTACATGCTGGGGTTGTCAGGCTATAATACGGAAAACCTGACCGCAAACCATAGTGGTGCACCGTGTTGGGAAAAATGCCACGTTCCTCGCACGTTAAAGAACCCTGCTGTGGTATTCGATAGGAGTAGGAACCTTTGCGCTCCGCCACAGGAGGCTAAATTGCCCGACCTTACCCATACCCCTTTTTCCAGTGGCAATCAAAATTTGTCGACCCTATTATCCTTGTGACCCATCCTCTTTTTTCATTTCATGTTCATTTTATCATCCATTTCATGTTCATTGTCTGAATAGAGCTGAAATATTGCTGCTCGGACGTTAAACCCCAACAAACAAACAAACAAAATAGGTTTAGGTTTAGGGTTAGGGTTAGGGTTAGGGTTAGGGTGTACATAGTGCTCAGAAACCTAGCTGGGGGTTAGGCGCTCTGCCCATAGAGCAACTGGGATGTGTGCCCCAGGTGGTGGAATGGGGTACCCCTGGCGTGTTACATGCTGGGGTTGTCAGGCTATAATACGGAAAACCTGACCGCAAACCATAGTGGTGCACCGTGTTGGGAAAAATGCCACGTTCCTCGCACGTTAAAGAACCCTGCTGTGGTATTCGATAAGAGTAGGAACCTTTGCGCTCCGCCACAGGAGGCTAAATTGCCCGACCTTACCCATACCCCTTTTTCCAGTGGCAATCAAAATTTGTCGACCCTATTATCCTTGTGACCCATCCTCTTTTTTCATTTCATGTTCATTTTATCATCCATTTCATGTTCATTGTCTGAATAGAGCTGAAATATTGCTGCTCGGACGTTAAACCCCAACAAACAAACAAACAAAATAGGTTTAGGTTTAGGGTTAGGGTTAGGGTTAGGGTTAGGGTGTACATAGTGCTCAGAAACCTAGCTGGGGGTTAGGCGCTCTGCCCATAGAGCAACTGGGATGTGTGCCCCAGGTGGTGGAATGGGGTACCCCTGGCGTGTTACATGCTGGGGTTGTCAGGCTATAATACGGAAAACCTGACCGCAAACCATAGTGGTGCACCGTGTTGGGAAAAATGCCACGTTCCTCGCACGTTAAAGAACCCTGCTGTGGTATTCGATAGGAGTAGGAACCTTTGCGCTCCGCCACAGGAGGCTAAATTGCCCGACCTTACCCATACCCCTTTTTCCAGTGGCAATCAAAATTTGTCGACCCTATTATCCTTGTGACCCATCCTCTTTTTTCATTTCATGTTCATTTTATCATCCATTTCATGTTCATTGTCTGAATAGAGCTGAAATATTGCTGCTCGGACGTTAAACCCCAACAAACAAACAAACAAAATAGGTTTAGGTTTAGGGTTAGGGTTAGGGTTAGGGTTAGGGTGTACATAGTGCTCAGAAACCTAGCTGGGGGTTAGGCGCTCTGCCCATAGAGCAACTGGGATGTGTGCCCCAGGTGGTGGAATGGGGTACCCCTGGCGTGTTACATGCTGGGGTTGTCAGGCTATAATACGGAAAACCT
The DNA here is from genome assembly GCA_037379345.1 of Perna viridis. Taxonomy (NCBI): domain Eukaryota; kingdom Metazoa; phylum Mollusca; class Bivalvia; order Mytilida; family Mytilidae; genus Perna; species Perna viridis. The sequence goes on along the minus strand of CM074525.1, from coordinate 29,645 downwards.
GACCGCAAACCATAGTGGTGCACCGTGTTGGGAAAAATGCCACGTTCCTCGCACGTTAAAGAACCCTGCTGTGGTATTCGATAAGAGTAGGAACCTTTGCGCTCCGCCACAGGAGGCTAAATTGCCCGACCTTACCCATACCCCTTTTTCCAGTGGCAATCAAAATTTGTCGACCCTATTATCCTTGTGACCCATCCTCTTTTTTCATTTCATGTTCATTGTCTGAATAGAGCTGAAATATTGCTGCTCGGACGTTAAACCCCAACAAACAAAATAGGTTTAGGGTTAGGGTTAGGGTTAGGGTTAGGGTTAGGGTGTACATAGTGCTCAGAAACCTAGCTGGGGGTTAGGCGCTCTGCCCATAGAGCAACTGGGATGTGTGCCCCAGGTGGTGGAATGGGGTACCCCTGGCGTGTTACATGCTGGGGTTGTCAGGCTATAATACGGAAAACCTGACCGCAAACCATAGTGGTGCACCGTGTTGGGAAAAATGCCACGTTCCTCGCACGTTAAAGAACCCTGCTGTGGTATTCGATAAGAGTAGGAACCTTTGCGCTCCGCCACAGGAGGCTAAATTGCCCGACCTTACCCATACCCCTTTTTCCAGTGGCAATCAAAATTTGTCGACCCTATTATCCTTGTGACCCATCCTCTTTTTTCATTTCATGTTCATTTTATCATCCATTTCATGTTCATTGTCTGAATAGAGCTGAAATATTGCTGCTCGGACGTTAAACCCCAACAAACAAACAAACAAAATAGGTTTAGGTTTAGGGTTAGGGTTAGGGTTAGGGTTAGGGTGTACATAGTGCTCAGAAACCTAGCTGGGGGTTAGGCGCTCTGCCCATAGAGCAACTGGGATGTGTGCCCCAGGTGGTGGAATGGGGTACCCCTGGCGTGTTACATGCTGGGGTTGTCAGGCTATAATACGGAAAACCTGACCGCAAACCATAGTGGTGCACCGTGTTGGGAAAAATGCCACGTTCCTCGCACGTTAAAGAACCCTGCTGTGGTATTCGATAGGAGTAGGAACCTTTGCGCTCCGCCACAGGAGGCTAAATTGCCCGACCTTACCCATACCCCTTTTTCCAGTGGCAATCAAAATTTGTCGACCCTATTATCCTTGTGACCCATCCTCTTTTTTCATTTCATGTTCATTTTATCATCCATTTCATGTTCATTGTCTGAATAGAGCTGAAATATTGCTGCTCGGACGTTAAACCCCAACAAACAAACAAACAAAATAGGTTTAGGTTTAGGGTTAGGGTTAGGGTTAGGGTTAGGGTGTACATAGTGCTCAGAAACCTAGCTGGGGGTTAGGCGCTCTGCCCATAGAGCAACTGGGATGTGTGCCCCAGGTGGTGGAATGGGGTACCCCTGGCGTGTTACATGCTGGGGTTGTCAGGCTATAATACGGAAAACCTGACCGCAAACCATAGTGGTGCACCGTGTTGGGAAAAATGCCACGTTCCTCGCACGTTAAAGAACCCTGCTGTGGTATTCGATAAGAGTAGGAACCTTTGCGCTCCGCCACAGGAGGCTAAATTGCCCGACCTTACCCATACCCCTTTTTCCAGTGGCAATCAAAATTTGTCGACCCTATTATCCTTGTGACCCATCCTCTTTTTTCATTTCATGTTCATTTTATCATCCATTTCATGTTCATTGTCTGAATAGAGCTGAAATATTGCTGCTCGGACGTTAAACCCCAACAAACAAACAAACAAAATAGGTTTAGGTTTAGGGTTAGGGTTAGGGTTAGGGTTAGGGTGTACATAGTGCTCAGAAACCTAGCTGGGGGTTAGGCGCTCTGCCCATAGAGCAACTGGGATGTGTGCCCCAGGTGGTGGAATGGGGTACCCCTGGCGTGTTACATGCTGGGGTTGTCAGGCTATAATACGGAAAACCTGACCGCAAACCATAGTGGTGCACCGTGTTGGGAAAAATGCCACGTTCCTCGCACGTTAAAGAACCCTGCTGTGGTATTCGATAGGAGTAGGAACCTTTGCGCTCCGCCACAGGAGGCTAAATTGCCCGACCTTACCCATACCCCTTTTTCCAGTGGCAATCAAAATTTGTCGACCCTATTATCCTTGTGACCCATCCTCTTTTTTCATTTCATGTTCATTTTATCATCCATTTCATGTTCATTGTCTGAATAGAGCTGAAATATTGCTGCTCGGACGTTAAACCCCAACAAACAAACAAACAAAATAGGTTTAGGTTTAGGGTTAGGGTTAGGGTTAGGGTTAGGGTGTACATAGTGCTCAGAAACCTAGCTGGGGGTTAGGCGCTCTGCCCATAGAGCAACTGGGATGTGTGCCCCAGGTGGTGGAATGGGGTACCCCTGGCGTGTTACATGCTGGGGTTGTCAGGCTATAATACGGAAAACCTGACCGCAAACCATAGTGGTGCACCGTGTTGGGAAAAATGCCACGTTCCTCGCACGTTAAAGAACCCTGCTGTGGTATTCGATAAGAGTAGGAACCTTTGCGCTCCGCCACAGGAGGCTAAATTGCCCGACCTTACCCATACCCCTTTTTCCAGTGGCAATCAAAATTTGTCGACCCTATTATCCTTGTGACCCATCCTCTTTTTTCATTTCATGTTCATTTTATCATCCATTTCATGTTCATTGTCTGAATAGAGCTGAAATATTGCTGCTCGGACGTTAAACCCCAACAAACAAACAAACAAAATAGGTTTAGGTTTAGGGTTAGGGTTAGGGTTAGGGTTAGGGTGTACATAGTGCTCAGAAACCTAGCTGGGGGTTAGGCGCTCTGCCCATAGAGCAACTGGGATGTGTGCCCCAGGTGGTGGAATGGGGTACCCCTGGCGTGTTACATGCTGGGGTTGTCAGGCTATAATACGGAAAACCTGACCGCAAACCATAGTGGTGCACCGTGTTGGGAAAAATGCCACGTTCCTCGCACGTTAAAGAACCCTGCTGTGGTATTCGATAGGAGTAGGAACCTTTGCGCTCCGCCACAGGAGGCTAAATTGCCCGACCTTACCCATACCCCTTTTTCCAGTGGCAATCAAAATTTGTCGACCCTATTATCCTTGTGACCCATCCTCTTTTTTCATTTCATGTTCATTTTATCATCCATTTCATGTTCATTGTCTGAATAGAGCTGAAATATTGCTGCTCGGACGTTAAACCCCAACAAACAAACAAACAAAATAGGTTTAGGTTTAGGGTTAGGGTTAGGGTTAGGGTTAGGGTGTACATAGTGCTCAGAAACCTAGCTGGGGGTTAGGCGCTCTGCCCATAGAGCAACTGGGATGTGTGCCCCAGGTGGTGGAATGGGGTACCCCTGGCGTGTTACATGCTGGGGTTGTCAGGCTATAATACGGAAAACCTGACCGCAAACCATAGTGGTGCACCGTGTTGGGAAAAATGCCACGTTCCTCGCACGTTAAAGAACCCTGCTGTGGTATTCGATAAGAGTAGGAACCTTTGCGCTCCGCCACAGGAGGCTAAATTGCCCGACCTTACCCATACCCCTTTTTCCAGTGGCAATCAAAATTTGTCGACCCTATTATCCTTGTGACCCATCCTCTTTTTTCATTTCATGTTCATTTTATCATCCATTTCATGTTCATTGTCTGAATAGAGCTGAAATATTGCTGCTCGGACGTTAAACCCCAACAAACAAACAAACAAAATAGGTTTAGGTTTAGGGTTAGGGTTAGGGTTAGGGTTAGGGTGTACATAGTGCTCAGAAACCTAGCTGGGGGTTAGGCGCTCTGCCCATAGAGCAACTGGGATGTGTGCCCCAGGTGGTGGAATGGGGTACCCCTGGCGTGTTACATGCTGGGGTTGTCAGGCTATAATACGGAAAACCTGACCGCAAACCATAGTGGTGCACCGTGTTGGGAAAAATGCCACGTTCCTCGCACGTTAAAGAACCCTGCTGTGGTATTCGATAGGAGTAGGAACCTTTGCGCTCCGCCACAGGAGGCTAAATTGCCCGACCTTACCCATACCCCTTTTTCCAGTGGCAATCAAAATTTGTCGACCCTATTATCCTTGTGACCCATCCTCTTTTTTCATTTCATGTTCATTTTATCATCCATTTCATGTTCATTGTCTGAATAGAGCTGAAATATTGCTGCTCGGACGTTAAACCCCAACAAACAAACAAACAAAATAGGTTTAGGTTTAGGGTTAGGGTTAGGGTTAGGGTTAGGGTGTACATAGTGCTCAGAAACCTAGCTGGGGGTTAGGCGCTCTGCCCATAGAGCAACTGGGATGTGTGCCCCAGGTGGTGGAATGGGGTACCCCTGGCGTGTTACATGCTGGGGTTGTCAGGCTATAATACGGAAAACCTGACCGCAAACCATAGTGGTGCACCGTGTTGGGAAAAATGCCACGTTCCTCGCACGTTAAAGAACCCTGCTGTGGTATTCGATAAGAGTAGGAACCTTTGCGCTCCGCCACAGGAGGCTAAATTGCCCGACCTTACCCATACCCCTTTTTCCAGTGGCAATCAAAATTTGTCGACCCTATTATCCTTGTGACCCATCCTCTTTTTTCATTTCATGTTCATTTTATCATCCATTTCATGTTCATTGTCTGAATAGAGCTGAAATATTGCTGCTCGGACGTTAAACCCCAACAAACAAACAAACAAAATAGGTTTAGGTTTAGGGTTAGGGTTAGGGTTAGGGTTAGGGTGTACATAGTGCTCAGAAACCTAGCTGGGGGTTAGGCGCTCTGCCCATAGAGCAACTGGGATGTGTGCCCCAGGTGGTGGAATGGGGTACCCCTGGCGTGTTACATGCTGGGGTTGTCAGGCTATAATACGGAAAACCTGACCGCAAACCATAGTGGTGCACCGTGTTGGGAAAAATGCCACGTTCCTCGCACGTTAAAGAACCCTGCTGTGGTATTCGATAAGAGTAGGAACCTTTGCGCTCCGCCACAGGAGGCTAAATTGCCCGACCTTACCCATACCCCTTTTTCCAGTGGCAATCAAAATTTGTCGACCCTATTATCCTTGTGACCCATCCTCTTTTTTCATTTCATGTTCATTTTATCATCCATTTCATGTTCATTGTCTGAATAGAGCTGAAATATTGCTGCTCGGACGTTAAACCCCAACAAACAAACAAACAAAATAGGTTTAGGTTTAGGGTTAGGGTTAGGGTTAGGGTTAGGGTGTACATAGTGCTCAGAAACCTAGCTGGGGGTTAGGCGCTCTGCCCATAGAGCAACTGGGATGTGTGCCCCAGGTGGTGGAATGGGGTACCCCTGGCGTGTTACATGCTGGGGTTGTCAGGCTATAATACGGAAAACCTGACCGCAAACCATAGTGGTGCACCGTGTTGGGAAAAATGCCACGTTCCTCGCACGTTAAAGAACCCTGCTGTGGTATTCGATAGGAGTAGGAACCTTTGCGCTCCGCCACAGGAGGCTAAATTGCCCGACCTTACCCATACCCCTTTTTCCAGTGGCAATCAAAATTTGTCGACCCTATTATCCTTGTGACCCATCCTCTTTTTTCATTTCATGTTCATTTTATCATCCATTTCATGTTCATTGTCTGAATAGAGCTGAAATATTGCTGCTCGGACGTTAAACCCCAACAAACAAACAAACAAAATAGGTTTAGGTTTAGGGTTAGGGTTAGGGTTAGGGTTAGGGTGTACATAGTGCTCAGAAACCTAGCTGGGGGTTAGGCGCTCTGCCCATAGAGCAACTGGGATGTGTGCCCCAGGTGGTGGAATGGGGTACCCCTGGCGTGTTACATGCTGGGGTTGTCAGGCTATAATACGGAAAACCTGACCGCAAACCATAGTGGTGCACCGTGTTGGGAAAAATGCCACGTTCCTCGCACGTTAAAGAACCCTGCTGTGGTATTCGATAAGAGTAGGAACCTTTGCGCTCCGCCACAGGAGGCTAAATTGCCCGACCTTACCCATACCCCTTTTTCCAGTGGCAATCAAAATTTGTCGACCCTATTATCCTTGTGACCCATCCTCTTTTTTCATTTCATGTTCATTTTATCATCCATTTCATGTTCATTGTCTGAATAGAGCTGAAATATTGCTGCTCGGACGTTAAACCCCAACAAACAAACAAACAAAATAGGTTTAGGTTTAGGGTTAGGGTTAGGGTTAGGGTTAGGGTGTACATAGTGCTCAGAAACCTAGCTGGGGGTTAGGCGCTCTGCCCATAGAGCAACTGGGATGTGTGCCCCAGGTGGTGGAATGGGGTACCCCTGGCGTGTTACATGCTGGGGTTGTCAGGCTATAATACGGAAAACCTGACCGCAAACCATAGTGGTGCACCGTGTTGGGAAAAATGCCACGTTCCTCGCACGTTAAAGAACCCTGCTGTGGTATTCGATAGGAGTAGGAACCTTTGCGCTCCGCCACAGGAGGCTAAATTGCCCGACCTTACCCATACCCCTTTTTCCAGTGGCAATCAAAATTTGTCGACCCTATTATCCTTGTGACCCATCCTCTTTTTTCATTTCATGTTCATTTTATCATCCATTTCATGTTCATTGTCTGAATAGAGCTGAAATATTGCTGCTCGGACGTTAAACCCCAACAAACAAACAAACAAAATAGGTTTAGGTTTAGGGTTAGGGTTAGGGTTAGGGTTAGGGTGTACATAGTGCTCAGAAACCTAGCTGGGGGTTAGGCGCTCTGCCCATAGAGCAACTGGGATGTGTGCCCCAGGTGGTGGAATGGGGTACCCCTGGCGTGTTACATGCTGGGGTTGTCAGGCTATAATACGGAAAACCTGACCGCAAACCATAGTGGTGCACCGTGTTGGGAAAAATGCCACGTTCCTCGCACGTTAAAGAACCCTGCTGTGGTATTCGATAGGAGTAGGAACCTTTGCGCTCCGCCACAGGAGGCTAAATTGCCCGACCTTACCCATACCCCTTTTTCCAGTGGCAATCAAAATTTGTCGACCCTATTATCCTTGTGACCCATCCTCTTTTTTCATTTCATGTTCATTTTATCATCCATTTCATGTTCATTGTCTGAATAGAGCTGAAATATTGCTGCTCGGACGTTAAACCCCAACAAACAAACAAACAAAATAGGTTTAGGGTTAGGGTTAGGGTTAGGGTTTAGGGTTAGGGTTAGGGTTAGGGTTAGTTAGGGTTAGGGTTAGGGTTAGGGTTAGGGTTAGGGTTAGGGTTAGGGTTAGGGTTTAGGGTTAGGGTTAGGGTTAGGGTTAGGGTTAGGGTTAGGGTTAGGGTTTAGGGTTAGGGTTAGGGTTAGGGTTAGGGTTAGGGTTAGGGTTAGGGTTAGCACAAAGTTGTCATTTCACCGCAAAAATGTCACCAAAATTTTGTGCTATTTTTTCATAGATGTAGAGGCTACATTTTTGCGGTAAAATGGCTACCATGGCTACCGTTTTTTCACCGCTGGCTACATTTTGGCTACAGGTGGCTACATTTTGGCTACTTTTCTGCGGTGTGTTGGCTACTGCTAATTACCGCTGGCTACTTCGAAGGTGGTAATGGCTACTTGGGTCCTACCGCTGGCTACTTCGAAATTGGTATTTGGCTACGTAAGCGGTGGTTTGGTAACACTCAGCGGTGATGTTTTTACAAATTTTAAGGGTCCTAAATTTGCATGTTTTCTAGACGTTTCTGAATAAAACGGACACAATAAACACCCTCCTAAATACTGAAAATTATTTGGCGGTAAATGGCTACACTTCATTTTTCGAACACTTTTGGATTCGGGTACTGTTGGTTTTCTACCTTCCAATTGTTTTGGGATACATGCTGCTGGCCAGAGGTTACAGTATGTATGTATGTATGTATGTATGTATTTATGTATATTAGTATGTATGTATGTATGTATGTATATTAGTATGTATGTTATATGTATGTATGTATGTATGTATGTATGTAGGTAATTATGTTTGTATGTATGAATGCATGTATGTGCGTTCATATGAATGTAAGTTTTTTGCATGTATGTGCGTTCATATGAATGTAAGTTTTTTGCATGTATGTGCGTTCATATGAATGTAAGTTTTTTGCATGTATGTATGTATGTATGTATGTATGTATGTATGTATGTAGGTAATTATTTTTGTATGTATGTTTGTTTGTTTGTTTGTTTGTTGGGGTTTAACGTCCGAGCAGCAATATTTCAGCTATATTCAGACAATGAACATGAAATGAATGATTAAATGAACATGAAATGAAAAAAAAAGGATGGGTCACAAGGATAATAGGGTCGACAAATTTTGATTGCCACTGGAAAAAGGGGGATGCGTAAGGTCGGGCAATTTAGCCTCCTGTGGCGGAGCGCAAAGGTTCCTACTCCTATCGAATACCACAGCAGGGTTCTTTAACGTGCGAGGAACGTGGCATCTTTCCCAACACGGTGCACCACTATGGTTTGCGGTCAGGTTTTCCGTATTATAGTCTGACAACCCCAGCATGCAACACGCCAGGGGTACCCCATTCCACCACCTGGGGCACACATCCCAGTTGCTCTGTGGGCAGAGCGCCAAGCCCCCGGCTAGGTTTCTGAGCACTATTTAGTCGCCTTTTACGACAAGCTTAGCGCTGCTGCAGGCCTATTCTTTTAACACCCGGACCTGCACGGGGCTTTGTATGTATGAATGCATGTATGTGCGTTTATATGAATGTAAGTTTTTTGCATGTATCTCTGTATGTATGTATGCATGTATGTATGTATGTGTGTATGTATGTATGGATGTATGTATGTATGTATGTATGTATGTATGTATGAGTGTATATATATATGTATGTATGTATGCTTGCATGTAGTTATGTATGCATGAATGTATATATGTGTGTTTATATGTCTGTATGTTTTTGTATGTATGTATGTATGTTTGTATGTATGTATCTATGTATGTATGTATGTATGTATGTATAAATGTATATATGTGTGTATACACATCTGTATGCTTTTTGCATGCATGTATGTATGTATATATGTATGCATGTACGTTTATGTATGTATGTATGTATGTATGAATGTATATATGTGTGTATGTATGTATGTATGTATGTATTTAGGTAAGTAGGTACGTAGGTACGAAAGGTAGGTAGGTAGTTAGGTAGGTAGGTAGAAAGGTAGGTAGGTGGGTGGGTAGGTACGTAGGTTGGTCGGTAGATGATTGGGTGGGTAGGTAGGTAGGTAGATTATCACATTGAAGACGATATTTATTTAAAGAACAAATTTTATTTCTCTCTTGGAAATTGCAATCATAAAATAAAAAAAGAACAATAAGATATAAACATATTAGTCCTTTGTAAGTCTCTTTCGTCTTTTAAGTACTTTGGCTACTCTTGTGCATTATTGACATTATGCTCAAAATCTCTTTTTTTTTTTCTTCATTCTGTTTTGTTTTCTTGTTATCTTTATTTTATTTATTTTCAACAATACATGATTAAAACAGTTGTAACAGTTACAATGAATGCAAACATAACTGCTAGAAAGGCGATGGCTGTTCTTCTCCAAAACCGTTTTTCTTTTGTTTTCTTCTCTAGATCTGTCTCCGCAATAACTAGTCGGATTAAAAGACTCCTATGATCTTTTATTGTGCAAACGGCATTCAATTCGATGTCTTCTTGACGTTCCATTTTTAGTATGTCTGCTGATTTCAAACACTTGATTGTTCCTGGAGAAAAGGACGCATAAAACTACGTCAGACTGACATCATTAATTGAAAAACAACAATTGAAGCTTTCTGATTGGTCAATTGAAATAACCAAAACGCACTTTGTTACGAATCATAAGTGTACATTTATGGTATCTGATAAGTATATTCAAATAAATAATGTGTCAACAGTACATTTTTTTTGCGGTAACTGATTACTTATAGCGGTAAAGTGTTTCTTTTTTTGCGGTAAATAATAACTTTGTTACAAAACACCGCAACAAATAAACGGTAAATGGTATCTTTTTTTGCGGTGGATGGTATCTTTTTGCGGTATTAGGTAACTATTTTGCGGTATTAGGTAACTATTTGCGGTATTAGGTAACTATTTTGCGGTATTAGGTAACTTTCTTGCGGTATTTGCTAACTTTTGACTTTGACGATGCGGTATTTTGATACTTCTTATGTGCCATTTTGCGGTAATTTTGCTACGCATTTGCGGTATTTTGGTAACATTTTGCGGTAAAAGACAACATTTAAGAGGTAAAAAGTTACTCAGATGCCATTTATCGTTTTGAAGTTCGAAAATCACCGCGTATAGCAATAGGTGATTGGTAACTTTTTTGCGGTGTTTGGTATTCATTATGCGGTATAATGTAACACTATTTCGGTAAAGGGTAACGTGTTTGCGGTAATAAGATACCATTTTGCGTTAACAAAATACGTTTTGCGAAAATTGTCACTTTTATTGTAAAACGGTAATTCTTATCGAATATTACAATACTTACTCTTCTTCGGCTTCTTGTTTCTCTCTCTTCTTCTTTCTGACGTTTCCTTTCTCTGTAACAACAATTCCTAATCAGTTAGGTTAACAATCAGAATGTCAATATGTCTGTACAAACCGTTCAATTGCTGGAGAGTTCTTATGATTACAGTATTGGAAGTATATATTCTAAGTCTTCTGTGGTCTAGTGTAAAAGTACCGAGTCCTGCAATATCATACACTATTCTTTGGAAGTGATATACGTTGCTGAATCGAAAATACACCCTCATTTCATTTCTTATCCTAAAAAGTTAAGATAATACTGTAATAGGTAAAAAGGTAATTTTCGTCTCTACAAAACTGCAACAATATGTTAAAATCAGACAAAGCAAAGACACAAATAAAATTCAAATCACATAAAAAAATTTCACATTGGATGTTTGACTCGTTACAAAAAAGAAGAGCACTCAAAAACGATTGAGGATTGTGAAAACAAAAGAAGCCAAAAGGCTGAGGGTCCATGAGTCTTTAATCTGAAATTCAAATAAAATCTCTATTTTTGGGTTGAAAAAGAAAAAGTTTAATTTAAAATTTGAATTTCCCCCTTCATACAAGGAACCAATCAAAAATGGCGACATATTTTTGTACAAAGTGACGATTTGTATACGTCATTTCACATACAATGCATATTAATTAGCGAGGTTTTAACTATTCTAATTAATTTTCCTGGTCTTGTATATTTTTTCTTGCTTAATATCAATATTGGAAAAAATAAAGTAATATTGTAAGAATATTTCCCAATTTTTTTTGTTTAAATCGACCAAGAAATAAAAAAGTTAGCTAAAAAATAAGGGACTGACCTTTTTCGTCTGTAACTTTCAATGTCCACCAGCAGAATGACCAAATATGGCAATACAATACCTAAAGTACCCTTTGGATAATATGGCAAGTTGTAGAATTAAACTTTAAAAGGTGTACCAGCAACTTTTTTCGTTGATGGTTGAAACATTGTGTCCATGTCTATTAATATGACTGTCTGAATCCCTTGTAATACAAAAATACTTTTACTTTGTCCAATTACTCCAAAATGTTTAAGCCAAAACTTTTGCGGTAAATGGCAACATGACTTATTGCGCATGCGCAAATATGAGATTTATACAATTGTCCATAACGTAGCTAATTTTCAACCTTTTTTTTGTCTGAAACTACAAACATTTTTATGTATATAACATAAGGGGTACCCCATGCCACTACCTGGAGCACACATCCCAGTTGTTATGTGGGCAGAGCGCCCTAGCCCCCGGCTAAGGTTCTGAGCACTAGTTAGTTTTATACAATTGTCCATAATGAAGCTAATTTTCAACCTTTTTTTTTTTTTTTGTTTGGAAATACAAATATTTTTATGTATATAACATAAGGGGTACCCCATTCCACTACCTGGGGCACACATCCCAGTTGTTATGTGGGCAGAGCGCCCTAGCCCCCGGCTAAGGTTCTGAGAACTAGTTAGTTTTATACAATTGTTCATAATGAAGCTAATTTTCAACCTTTTTTTATTCTGAAAGATGATACGAACTCGTAAAGCTTTCGCGATAAGAGGAAAACTACTGTCTTCGTAAGTTTTAGCCGTAAAATTTTTCAAAATTAAGACATATTCACCTCGGTAAATTGTATGTATTTTCGGCAATTTTTTCAATTAGGGTGCTTGTCTATAGAATGACCCATCTTCACTATAAGAACAGTGTATTCAAATCTAAAATTTGCTTTCGATAGCAAATGTATCTATCTTTGAAGTCATATAAAGTTTTATGCCATTTAGTAAGAAAAAACAACTTAAAAAACATAACCAATCAATTTGATTAATTTGATTTATCGACTGCGAAAAAAACTCAAAAAAAACAAAAAAAATGAAATGGGTACCCATGGGCTTTCACTCATCATTTCACTATATGTGGCTCTTTTTCTTATCTGAAGCCCATTTCGTCTGTCGGAAGCATGGATCTCGAGACTTCTATATATGTGCAGACGGAAATATGAAAATTGTACGACTACTTCAACTTGGCGCAACAGTTAATTTTTTTGTATTTTGAAAATAACGGTAATTTTATACCATTGAAAATGGTATGTTTTTCTATGAGTCTACACTTTAAAATGACTGTAATTGATTTGAGATGATAGAGTATGTAATTATGTATAAAATGTCCAAACATCATGCACATAGCTTTTATAGTTCAAAAGATATGGCTATTAAAAGGTTTTCGTAGAATATGTAAGCTTTCTAAACATTTTAAAACGATGAAAGGCGACTGTGAAAAAATGACACAACCGATCGGCGCCAAATTTGGTACGTCCTCTACTGATGTCCTTGCCCTGGTGCATGCCAATTTTCAGGCTAAAATATCAACAAACTAAAAATTAAGATACTTTTTGGCAATTCACACCAATCTTATATCGTCTAAAAACCTAGTAGGCATGCCCCGGTAGGGCACTTGTCCTGAGAAGTCGATTTTTGGTGGGGCAGCCCCAATTTTTCGTGGGGGGTTAGGCGGCGGTTAGGGGTCAATAAAAAGAGGTTTTTGCTAGAACTTATTGGTTGAAGAAAAATTTTTTAACCCTCAATGGGAAGGCCAAATGGTTAGAGATAGAGTTTGCTGTATTTGAACTATAGGAAGATAAAATCAGCTGGATCCCTCTTTTTTGGGGTAAATAGACCCCTTTTGGACTTAAATATGCACCCCTAACCGCAGCCTAACCCCCCACAAAAAGTCCTAACCCCAGGGCATGTAGCCATTTACCGCGTCATATTCACCGCTGACAATATTATGTGCTAATTAGGGTTAGGGTTAGGGTTAGGGTTAGGGTTAGGGTTAGGGTTAGGGTTTAGGGTTAGGGTTAGGGTTAGGGTTAGGGTTAGGGTTAGGGTTAGGGTTAGGGTTAGGGTTAGGGTTAGGGTTAGGGTTAGGGTTAGGGTTAGGGTTAGGGTTAGGGTTAGGGTTAGGGTTAGGGTTAGGGGTTAGGGTTAGGGTTAGGGTTAGGGTTAGGGTTAGGGTTAGGGTTAGGGTTAGGGTTAGGGTTAGGGTTAGGGTTAGGGTTAGGGTTAGGGTTAGGGTTAGGGTTAGGGTTAGGGTTAGGGTTAGGGTTAGGGTTAGGGTTAGGGTTAGGGTTAGGGTTAGGGTTAGGGTTAGGGTTAGGGTTAGGGTTAGGGTTAGGGTTAGGGTTAGGGTTAGGGTTAGGGTTAGGGTTAGGGTTAGGGTTAGGGTTAGGGTTAGGGTTAGGGTTAGGGTTAGGGTTAGGGTTAGGGTTAGGGTTAGGGTTAGGGTTAGGGTTAGGGTTAGGGTTAGGGTTAGGGTTAGGGTTAGGGTTAGGGTTAGGGTTAGGGTTAGGGTTAGGGTTAGGGTTAGGGTTAGGGTTAGGGTTAGGGTTAGGGTTAGGGTTAGGGTTAGGGTTAGGGTTAGGGTTAGGGTTAGGGTTAGGGTTAGGGTTAGGGTTAGGGTTAGGGTTAGGGTTAGGGTTAGGGTTAGGGTTAGGGTTAGGGTTAGGGTTAGGGTTAGGGTTAGGGTTAGGGTTAGGGTTAGGGTTAGGGTTAGGGTTAGGGTTAGGGTTAGGGTTAGGGTTAGGGTTAGGGTTAGGGTTAGGGTTAGGGTTAGGGTTAGGGTTAGGGTTAGGGTTAGGGTTAGGGTTAGGGTTAGGGTTAGGGTTAGGGTTAGGGTTAGGGTTAGGGTTAGGGTTAGGGTTAAGGTTAGGGTTAGGGTTAGGGTTAGGGTTAGGGTTAGGGTTAGGGTTAGGGTTAGGGTTAGGGTTAGGGTTAGGGTTAGGGTTAGGGTTAGGGTTAGGGTTAGGGTTAGGGTTAGGGTTAGGGTTAGGGTTAGGGTTAGGGTTAGGGTTAGGGTTAGGGTTAGGGTTAGGGTTAGGGTTAGGGTTAGGGTTAGGGTTAGGGTTAGGGTTAGGGTTAGGGTTAGGGTTAGGGTTAGGGTTAGGGTTAGGGTTAGGGTTAGGGTTAGGGTTAGGGTTAGGGTTAGGGTTAGGGTTAGGGTTAGGGTTAGGGTTAGGGTTAGGGTTAGGGTTAGGGTTAGGGTTAGGGTTAGGGTTAGGGTTAGGGTTAGGGTTAGGGTTAGGGTTAGGGTTAGGGTTAGGGTTAGGGTTAGGGTTAGGGTTAGGGTTAGGGTTAGGGTTAGGGTTAGGGTTAGGGTTAGGGTTAGGGTTAGGGTTAGGGTTAGGGTTAGGGTTAGGGTTAGGGTTAGGGTTAGGGTTAGGGTTAGGGTTAGGGTTAGGGTTAGGGTTAGGGTTAGGGTTAGGGTTAGGGTTAGGGTTAGGGTTAGGGTTAGGGTTAGGGTTAGGGTTAGGGTTAGGGTTAGGGTTAGGGTTAGGGTTAGGGTTAGGGTTAGGGTTAGGGTTAGGGTTAGGGTTAGGGTTAGGGTTAGGGTTAGGGTTAGGGTTAGGGTTAGGGTTAGGGTTAGGGTTAGGGTTAGGGTTAGGGTTAGGGTTAGGGTTAGGGTTAGGGTTAGGGTTAGGGTTAGGGTTAGGGTTAGGGTTAGGGTTAGGGTTAGGGTTAGGGTTAGGGTTAGGGTTAGGGTTAGGGTTAGGGTTAGGGTTAGGGTTAGGGTTAGGGTTAGGGTTAGGGTTAGGGTTAGGGTTAGGGTTAGGGTTAGGGTTAGGGTTAGGGTTAGGGTTAGGGTTAGGGTTAGGGTTAGGGTTAGGGTTAGGGTTAGGGTTAGGGTTAGGGTTAGGGTTAGGGTTAGGGTTAGGGTTAGGGTTAGGGTTAGGGTTAGGGTTAGGGTTAGGGTTAGGGTTAGGGTTAGGGTTAGGGTTAGGGTTAGGGTTAGGGTTAGGGTTAGGGTTAGGGTTAGGGTTAGGGTTAGGGTTAGGGTTAGGGTTAGGGTTAGGGTTAGGGTTAGGGTTAGGGTTAGGGTTAGGGTTAGGGTTAGGGTTAGGGTTAGGGTTAGGGTTAGGGTTAGGGTTAGGGTTAGGGTTAGGGTTAGGGTTAGGGTTAGGGTTAGGGTTAGGGTTAGGGTTAGGGTTAGGGTTAGGGTTAGGGTTAGGGTTAGGGTTAGGGTTAGGGTTAGGGTTAGGGTTAGGGTTAGGGTTAGGGTTAGGGTTAGGGTTAGGGTTAGGGTTAGGGTTAGGGTTAGGGTTAGGGTTAGGGTTAGGGTTAGGGTTAGGGTTAGGGTTAGGGTTAGGGTTAGGGTTAGGGTTAGGGTTAGGGTTAGGGTTAGGGTTAGGGTTAGGGTTAGGGTTAGGGTTAGGGTTAGGGTTAGGGTTAGGGTTAGGGTTAGGGTTAGGGTTAGGGTTAGGGTTAGGGTTAGGGTTAGGGTTAGGGTTAGGGTTAGGGTTAGGGTTAGGGTTAGGGTTAGGGTTAGGGTTAGGGTTAGGGTTAGGGTTAGGGTTAGGGTTAGGGTTAGGGTTAGGGTTAGGGTTAGGGTTAGGGTTAGGGTTAGGGTTAGGGTTAGGGTTAGGGTTAGGGTTAGGGTTAGGGTTAGGGTTAGGGTTAGGGTTAGGGTTAGGGTTAGGGTTAGGGTTAGGGTTAGGGTTAGGGTTAGGGTTAGGGTTAGGGTTAGGGTTAGGGTTAGGGTTAGGGTTAGGGTTAGGGTTAGGGTTAGGGTTAGGGTTAGGGTTAGGGTTAGGGTTAGGGTTAGGGTTAGGGTTAGGGTTAGGGTTAGGGTTAGGGTTAGGGTTAGGGTTAGGGTTAGGGTTAGGGTTAGGGTTAGGGTTAGGGTTAGGGTTAGGGTTAGGGTTAGGGTTAGGGTTAGGGTTAGGGTTAGGGTTAGGGTTAGGGTTAGGGTTAGGGTTAGGGTTAGGGTTAGGGTTAGGGTTAGGGTTAGGGTTAGGGTTAGGGTTAGGGTTAGGGTTAGGGTTAGGGTTAGGGTTAGGGTTAGGGTTAGGGTTAGGGTTAGGGTTAGGGTTAGGGTTAGGGTTAGGGTTAGGGTTAGGGTTAGGGTTAGGGTTAGGGTTAGGGTTAGGGTTAGGGTTAGGGTTAGGGTTAGGGTTAGGGTTAGGGTTAGGGTTAGGGTTAGGGTTAGGGTTAGGGTTAGGGTTAGGGTTAGGGTTAGGGTTAGGGTTAGGGTTAGGGTTAGGGTTAGGGTTAGGGTTAGGGTTAGGGTTAGGGTTAGGGTTAGGGTTAGGGTTAGGGTTAGGGTTAGGGTTAGGGTTAGGGTTAGGGTTAGGGTTAGGGTTAGGGTTAGGGTTAGGGTTAGGGTTAGGGTTAGGGTTAGGGTTAGGGTTAGGGTTAGGGTTAGGGTTAGGGTTAGGGTTAGGGTTAGGGTTAGGGTTAGGGTTAGGGTTAGGGTTAGGGTTAGGGTTAGGGTTAGGGTTAGGGTTAGGGTTAGGGTTAGGGTTAGGGTTAGGGTTAGGGTTAGGGTTAGGGTTAGGGTTAGGGTTAGGGTTAGGGTTAGGGTTAGGGTTAGGGTTAGGGTTAGGGTTAGGGTTAGGGTTAGGGTTAGGGTTAGGGTTAGGGTTAGGGTTAGGGTTAGGGTTAGGGTTAGGGTTAGGGTTAGGGTTAGGGTTAGGGTTAGGGTTAGGGTTAGGGTTAGGGTTAGGGTTAGGGTTAGGGTTAGGGTTAGGGTTAGGGTTAGGGTTAGGGTTAGGGTTAGGGTTAGGGTTAGGGTTAGGGTTAGGGTTAGGGTTAGGGTTAGGGTTAGGGTTAGGGTTAGGGTTAGGGTTAGGGTTAGGGTTAGGGTTAGGGTTAGGGTTAGGGTTAGGGTTAGGGTTAGGGTTAGGGTTAGGGTTAGGGTTAGGGTTAGGGTTAGGGTTAGGGTTAGGGTTAGGGTTAGGGTTAGGGTTAGGGTTAGGGTTAGGGTTAGGGTTAGGGTTAGGGTTAGGGTTAGGGTTAGGGTTAGGGTTAGGGTTAGGGTTAGGGTTAGGGTTAGGGTTAGGGTTAGGGTTAGGGTTAGGGTTAGGGTTAGGGTTAGGGTTAGGGTTAGGGTTAGGGTTAGGGTTAGGGTTAGGGTTAGGGTTAGGGTTAGGGTTAGGGTTAGGGTTAGGGTTAGGGTTTAGGGTTAGGGTTAGGGTTAGGGTTAGGGTTAGGGTTAGGGTTAGGGTTAGGGTTAGGGTTAGGGTTAGGGTTAGGGTTAGGGTTAGGGTTAGGGTTAGGGTTAGGGTTAGGGTTAGGGTTAGGGTTAGGGTTAGGGTTTGGACGGGGACGGGTTAGGGGACGGGTTAGGGTTAGGGTTAGGGGTAAGGTTAGGGACGGGTTAGGGTTAGGGTTAGAGCGTGAGGGTAGGGTGTAGGGTTCGGGTTCGTGGGTAGGGTGACGGGTTCGGGTACGGGTAGGGTCGGGGATCGGCGACTGAGGTTTCGGGTTCGGGTTCGGGTTCGGGTTAGGGTTTGGTTTAGGGTTAGGGTTAGGGTTAGGGTTAGGGTTAGGGTTAGGGTTAGGGTTAGGGTTAGGGTTAGGGTTAGGGTTAGGGTTAGGGTTAGGGTTAGGGTTAGGGTTAGGGTTAGGGTTAGGGTTAGGGTTAGGGTTAGGGTTAGGGTTAGGGTTAGGGTTAGGGTTAGGGTTAGGGTTAGGGTTAGGGTTAGGGTTAGGGTTAGGGTTAGGGTTAGGGTTAGGGTTAGGGTTAGGGTTAGGGTTAGGGTTAGGGTTAGGGTTAGGGTTAGGGTTAGGGTTAGGGTTAGGGTTAGGGTTAGGGTTAGGGTTAGGGTTAGGGTTAGGGTTAGGGTTAGGGTTAGGGTTAGGGTTAGGGTTAGGGTTAGGGTTAGGGTTAGGGTTAGGGTTAGGGTTAGGGTTAGGGTTAGGGTTAGGGTTAGGGTTAGGGTTAGGGTTAGGGTTAGGGTTAGGGTTAGGGTTAGGGTTAGGGTTAGGGTTAGGGTTAGGGTTAGGGTTAGGGTTAGGGTTAGGGTTAGGGTTAGGGTTAGGGTTAGGGTTAGGGTTAGGGTTAGGGTTAGGGTTAGGGTTAGGGTTAGGGTTAGGGTTAGGGTTAGGGTTAGGGTTAGGGTTAGGGTTAGGGTTAGGGTTAGGGTTAGGGTTAGGGTTAGGGTTAGGGTTAGGGTTAGGGTTAGGGTTAGGGTTAGGGTTAGGGTTAGGGTTAGGGTTAGGGTTAGGGTTAGGGTTAGGGTTAGGGTTAGGGTTAGGGTTAGGGTTAGGGTTAGGGTTAGGGTTAGGGTTAGGGTTAGGGTTAGGGTTAGGGTTAGGGTTAGGGTTAGGGTTAGGGTTAGGGTTAGGGTTAGGGTTAGGGTTAGGGTTAGGGTTAGGGTTAGGGTTAGGGTTAGGGTTAGGGTTAGGGTTAGGGTTAGGGTTAGGGTTAGGGTTAGGGTTAGGGTTAGGGTTAGGGTTAGGGTTAGGGTTAGGGTTAGGGTTAGGGTTAGGGTTAGGGTTAGGGTTAGGGTTAGGGTTAGGGTTAGGGTTAGGGTTAGGGTTAGGGTTAGGGTTAGGGTTAGGGTTAGGGTTAGGGTTAGGGTTAGGGTTAGGGTTAGGGTTAGGGTTAGGGTTAGGGTTAGGGTTAGGGTTAGGGTTAGGGTTAGGGTTAGGGTTAGGGTTAGGGTTAGGGTTAGGGTTAGGGTTAGGGTTAGGGTTAGGGTTAGGGTTAGGGTTAGGGTTAGGGTTAGGGTTAGGGTTAGGGTTAGGGTTAGGGTTAGGGTTAGGGTTAGGGTTAGGGTTAGGGTTAGGGTTAGGGTTAGGGTTAGGGTTAGGGTTAGGGTTAGGGTTAGGGTTAGGGTTAGGGTTAGGGTTAGGGTTAGGGTTAGGGTTAGGGTTAGGGTTAGGGTTAGGGTTAGGGTTAGGGTTAGGGTTAGGGTTAGGGTTAGGGTTAGGGTTAGGGTTAGGGTTAGGGTTAGGGTTAGGGTTAGGGTTAGGGTTAGGGTTAGGGTTAGGGTTAGGGTTAGGGTTAGGGTTAGGGTTAGGGTTAGGGTTAGGGTTAGGGTTAGGGTTAGGGTTAGGGTTAGGGTTAGGGTTAGGGTTAGGGTTAGGGTTAGGGTTAGGGTTAGGGTTAGGGTTAGGGTTAGGGTTAGGGTTAGGGTTAGGGTTAGGGTTAGGGTTAGGGTTAGGGTTAGGGTTAGGGTTAGGGTTAGGGTTAGGGTTAGGGTTAGGGTTAGGGTTAGGGTTAGGGTTAGGGTTAGGGTTAGGGTTAGGGTTAGGGTTAGGGTTAGGGTTAGGGTTAGGGTTAGGGTTAGGGTTAGGGTTAGGGTTAGGGTTAGGGTTAGGGTTAGGGTTAGGGTTAGGGTTAGGGTTAGGGTTAGGGTTAGGGTTAGGGTTAGGGTTAGGGTTAGGGTTAGGGTTAGGGTTAGGGTTAGGGTTAGGGTTAGGGTTAGGGTTAGGGTTAGGGTTAGGGTTAGGGTTAGGGTTAGGGTTAGGGTTAGGGTTAGGGTTAGGGTTAGGGTTAGGGTTAGGGTTAGGGTTAGGGTTAGGGTTAGGGTTAGGGTTAGGGTTAGGGTTAGGGTTAGGGTTAGGGTTAGGGTTAGGGTTAGGGTTAGGGTTAGGGTTAGGGTTAGGGTTAGGGTTAGGGTTAGGGTTAGGGTTAGGGTTAGGGTTAGGGTTAGGGTTAGGGTTAGGGTTAGGGTTAGGGTTAGGGTTAGGGTTAGGGTTAGGGTTAGGGTTAGGGTTAGGGTTAGGGTTAGGGTTAGGGTTAGGGTTAGGGTTAGGGTTAGGGTTAGGGTTAGGGTTAGGGTTAGGGTTAGGGTTAGGGTTAGGGTTAGGGTTAGGGTTAGGGTTAGGGTTAGGGTTAGGGTTAGGGTTAGGGTTAGGGTTAGGGTTAGGGTTAGGGTTAGGGTTAGGGTTAGGGTTAGGGTTAGGGTTAGGGTTAGGGTTAGGGTTAGGGTTAGGGTTAGGGTTAGGGTTAGGGTTAGGGTTAGGGTTAGGGTTAGGGTTAGGGTTAGGGTTAGGGTTAGGGTTAGGGTTAGGGTTAGGGTTAGGGTTAGGGTTAGGGTTAGGGTTAGGGTTAGGGTTAGGGTTAGGGTTAGGGTTAGGGTTAGGGTTAGGGTTAGGGTTAGGGTTAGGGTTAGGGTTAGGGTTAGGGTTAGGGTTAGGGTTAGGGTTAGGGTTAGGGTTAGGGTTAGGGTTAGGGTTAGGGTTAGGGTTAGGGTTAGGGTTAGGGTTAGGGTTAGGGTTAGGGTTAGGGTTAGGGTTAGGGTTAGGGTTAGGGTTAGGGTTAGGGTTAGGGTTAGGGTTAGGGTTAGGGTTAGGGTTAGGGTTAGGGTTAGGGTTAGGGTTAGGGTTAGGGTTAGGGTTAGGGTTAGGGTTAGGGTTAGGGTTAGGGTTAGGGTTAGGGTTAGGGTTAGGGTTAGGGTTAGGGTTAGGGTTAGGGTTAGGGTTAGGGTTAGGGTTAGGGTTAGGGTTAGGGTTAGGGTTAGGGTTAGGGTTAGGGTTAGGGTTAGGGTTAGGGTTAGGGTTAGGGTTAGGGTTAGGGTTAGGGTTAGGGTTAGGGTTAGGGTTAGGGTTAGGGTTAGGGTTAGGGTTAGGGTTAGGGTTAGGGTTAGGGTTAGGGTTAGGGTTAGGGTTAGGGTTAGGGTTAGGGTTAGGGTTAGGGTTAGGGTTAGGGTTAGGGTTAGGGTTAGGGTTAGGGTTAGGGTTAGGGTTAGGGTTAGGGTTAGGGTTAGGGTTAGGGTTAGGGTTAGGGTTAGGGTTAGGGTTAGGGTTAGGGTTAGGGTTAGGGTTAGGGTTAGGGTTAGGGTTAGGGTTAGGGTTAGGGTTAGGGTTAGGGTTAGGGTTAGGGTTAGGGTTAGGGTTAGGGTTAGGGTTAGGGTTAGGGTTAGGGTTAGGGTTAGGGTTAGGGTTAGGGTTAGGGTTAGGGTTAGGGTTAGGGTTAGGGTTAGGGTTAGGGTTAGGGTTAGGGTTAGGGTTAGGGTTAGGGTTAGGGTTAGGGTTAGGGTTAGGGTTAGGGTTAGGGTTAGGGTTAGGGTTAGGGTTAGGGTTAGGGTTAGGGTTAGGGTTAGGGTTAGGGTTAGGGTTAGGGTTAGGGTTAGGGTTAGGGTTAGGGTTAGGGTTAGGGTTAGGGTTAGGGTTAGGGTTAGGGTTAGGGTTAGGGTTAGGGTTAGGGTTAGGGTTAGGGTTAGGGTTAGGGTTAGGGTTAGGGTTAGGGTTAGGGTTAGGGTTAGGGTTAGGGTTAGGGTTAGGGTTAGGGTTAGGGTTAGGGTTAGGGTTAGGGTTAGGGTTAGGGTTAGGGTTAGGGTTAGGGTTAGGGTTAGGGTTAGGGTTAGGGTTAGGGTTAGGGTTAGGGTTAGGGTTAGGGTTAGGGTTAGGGTTAGGGTTAGGGTTAGGGTTAGGGTTAGGGTTAGGGTTAGGGTTAGGGTTAGGGTTAGGGTTAGGGTTAGGGTTAGGGTTAGGGTTAGGGTTAGGGTTAGGGTTAGGGTTAGGGTTAGGGTTAGGGTTAGGGTTAGGGTTAGGGTTAGGGTTAGGGTTAGGGTTAGGGTTAGGGTTAGGGTTAGGGTTAGGGTTAGGGTTAGGGTTAGGGTTAGGGTTAGGGTTAGGGTTAGGGTTAGGGTTAGGGTTAGGGTTAGGGTTAGGGTTAGGGTTAGGGTTAGGGTTAGGGTTAGGGTTAGGGTTAGGGTTAGGGTTAGGGTTAGGGTTAGGGTTAGGGTTAGGGTTAGGGTTAGGGTTAGGGTTAGGGTTAGGGTTAGGGTTAGGGTTAGGGTTAGGGTTAGGGTTAGGGTTAGGGTTAGGGTTAGGGTTAGGGTTAGGGTTAGGGTTAGGGTTAGGGTTAGGGTTAGGGTTAGGGTTAGGGTTAGGGTTAGGGTTAGGGTTAGGGTTAGGGTTAGGGTTAGGGTTAGGGTTAGGGTTAGGGTTAGGGTTAGGGTTAGGGTTAGGGTTAGGGTTAGGGTTAGGGTTAGGGTTAGGGTTAGGGTTAGGGTTAGGGTTAGGGTTAGGGTTAGGGTTAGGGTTAGGGTTAGGGTTAGGGTTAGGGTTAGGGTTAGGGTTAGGGTTAGGGTTAGGGTTAGGGTTAGGGTTAGGGTTAGGGTTAGGGTTAGGGTTAGGGTTAGGGTTAGGGTTAGGGTTAGGGTTAGGGTTAGGGTTAGGGTTAGGGTTAGGGTTAGGGTTAGGGTTAGGGTTAGGGTTAGGGTTAGGGTTAGGGTTAGGGTTAGGGTTAGGGTTAGGGTTAGGGTTAGGGTTAGGGTTAGGGTTAGGGTTAGGGTTAGGGTTAGGGTTAGGGTTAGGGTTAGGGTTAGGGTTAGGGTTAGGGTTAGGGTTAGGGTTAGGGTTAGGGTTAGGGTTAGGGTTAGGGTTAGGGTTAGGGTTAGGGTTAGGGTTAGGGTTAGGGTTAGGGTTAGGGTTAGGGTTAGGGTTAGGGTTAGGGTTAGGGTTAGGGTTAGGGTTAGGGTTAGGGTTAGGGTTAGGGTTAGGGTTAGGGTTAGGGTTAGGGTTAGGGTTAGGGTTAGGGTTAGGGTTAGGGTTAGGGTTAGGGTTAGGGTTAGGGTTAGGGTTAGGGTTAGGGTTAGGGTTAGGGTTAGGGTTAGGGTTAGGGTTAGGGTTAGGGTTAGGGTTAGGGTTAGGGTTAGGGTTAGGGTTAGGGTTAGGGTTAGGGTTAGGGTTAGGGTTAGGGTTAGGGTTAGGGTTAGGGTTAGGGTTAGGGTTAGGGTTAGGGTTAGGGTTAGGGTTAGGGTTAGGGTTAGGGTTAGGGTTAGGGTTAGGGTTAGGGTTAGGGTTAGGGTTAGGGTTAGGGTTAGGGTTAGGGTTAGGGTTAGGGTTAGGGTTAGGGTTAGGGTTAGGGTTAGGGTTAGGGTTAGGGTTAGGGTTAGGGTTAGGGTTAGGGTTAGGGTTAGGGTTAGGGTTAGGGTTAGGGTTAGGGTTAGGGTTAGGGTTAGGGTTAGGGTTAGGGTTAGGGTTAGGGTTAGGGTTAGGGTTAGGGTTAGGGTTAGGGTTAGGGTTAGGGTTAGGGTTAGGGTTAGGGTTAGGGTTAGGGTTAGGGTTAGGGTTAGGGTTAGGGTTAGGGTTAGGGTTAGGGTTAGGGTTAGGGTTAGGGTTAGGGTTAGGGTTAGGGTTAGGGTTAGGGTTAGGGTTAGGGTTAGGGTTAGGGTTAGGGTTAGGGTTAGGGTTAGGGTTAGGGTTAGGGTTAGGGTTAGGGTTAGGGTTAGGGTTAGGGTTAGGGTTAGGGTTAGGGTTAGGGTTAGGGTTAGGGTTAGGGTTAGGGTTAGGGTTAGGGTTAGGGTTAGGGTTAGGGTTAGGGTTAGGGTTAGGGTTAGGGTTAGGGTTAGGGTTAGGGTTAGGGTTAGGGTTAGGGTTAGGGTTAGGGTTAGGGTTAGGGTTAGGGTTAGGGTTAGGGTTAGGGTTAGGGTTAGGGTTAGGGTTAGGGTTAGGGTTAGGGTTAGGGTTAGGGTTAGGGTTAGGGTTAGGGTTAGGGTTAGGGTTAGGGTTAGGGTTAGGGTTAGGGTTAGGGTTAGGGTTAGGGTTAGGGTTAGGGTTAGGGTTAGGGTTAGGGTTAGGGTTAGGGTTAGGGTTAGGGTTAGGGTTAGGGTTAGGGTTAGGGTTAGGGTTAGGGTTAGGGTTAGGGTTAGGGTTAGGGTTAGGGTTAGGGTTAGGGTTAGGGTTAGGGTTAGGGTTAGGGTTAGGGTTAGGGTTAGGGTTAGGGTTAGGGTTAGGGTTAGGGTTAGGGTTAGGGTTAGGGTTAGGGTTAGGGTTAGGGTTAGGGTTAGGGTTAGGGTTAGGGTTAGGGTTAGGGTTAGGGTTAGGGTTAGGGTTAGGGTTAGGGTTAGGGTTAGGGTTAGGGTTAGGGTTAGGGTTAGGGTTAGGGTTAGGGTTAGGGTTAGGGTTAGGGTTAGGGTTAGGGTTAGGGTTAGGGTTAGGGTTAGGGTTAGGGTTAGGGTTAGGGTTAGGGTTAGGGTTAGGGTTAGGGTTAGGGTTAGGGTTAGGGTTAGGGTTAGGGTTAGGGTTAGGGTTAGGGTTAGGGTTAGGGTTAGGGTTAGGGTTAGGGTTAGGGTTAGGGTTAGGGTTAGGGTTAGGGTTAGGGTTAGGGTTAGGGTTAGGGTTAGGGTTAGGGTTAGGGTTAGGGTTCGGGTTAGGGTTAGGGTTAGGGTTAGGGTTAGGGTTAGGGTTAGGGTTAGGGTTAGGGTTAGGGTTAGGGTTAGGGTTAGGGTTAGGGTTAGGGTTAGGGTTAGGGTTAGGGTTAGGGTTAGGGTTAGGGTTAGGGTTAGGGTTAGGGTTAGGGTTAGGGTTAGGGTTAGGGTTAGGGTTAGGGTTAGGGTTAGGGTTAGGGTTAGGGTTAGGGTTAGGGTTAGGGTTAGGGTTAGGGTTAGGGTTAGGGTTAGGGTTAGGGTTAGGGTTAGGGTTAGGGTTAGGGTTAGGGTTAGGGTTAGGGTTAGGGTTAGGGTTAGGGTTAGGGTTAGGGTTAGGGTTAGGGTT